>SJXQ01011737.1:0-24991 GCA_006408695.1 Aepyceros melampus
TTGTTCATATTCCCTTTTATTTATGTTATATCTTAATTGCTGCGATTAAATTCCACACATGAAAAGGAAAGTCACACATCATGTCCGCCTCTTTGCGATCCCATGGACTGTAGCCTGCCCGAGTCCTCTGTTCATGGAGTTCTCCAGGCAAGGGAGTACTGGAGTGGGTTGCCATTTCCTTCTCCAGGGGATCTTCCTTACCCAGGTATCAAACCTGGGTCTCCTGCATTGCAGGCAGATTCTTTATCAACTGAGCCATCAGGTAAGCCCAAATTCCACACATGGTGTGTGACAAAGTTTAAGACAATTTCAAATTCACAATCTTACAGCTCTGCATTGACAAAAAACTCTCTCCTTGCCTAGACAGAATTTAAAGAAAAGTTCAGAAAAAAAGTAAGCCCTAATTCCATGCCATCACCTATTTTGGAGGACCATAAGTCCCAGTTTCATAAGAATAACCCAGTTGCCTTGTTTATATCTATTATTATATGTTTGTGAAAATCCTTTCCTTTTACCCTCAAAGGTAGATGGATTGAGACAATAAATGCTATGGCCAGTCCTACGTCCTACAGCTGGCAGCAGCTGACATAATGTAAAGAAGCTTGCTTTGTTCTAGGCAGTCCAGAGTGGATGCATTCACCATTCCATCCAGGGAAAGTCTCTGGTTCCAAGGAAGGTTCATGTATTTGAGTAAAGAACTTGCTGATTTCTCTAGAAACCACAATTTACATTATGTGACACTAATTTCCTTGTGGAACTTATGTAATAAATGATCAAATGAAGCCATTATGAGCTTTTAACATTTTTATTGACTGTCATGAAGCAAATAAAATTAAAAGCTTATAAAATGCCCAAGTATCCTGTGTTCTGTGAGAATGCCTACATATCTTTTTCATAAACAGCTTCTTAAGCACTCTTTGGTGAGGGTTATTCAGTTGCAGTGTGCTGACCTTTGCTAAAAAGTGGACCAAAAAAAAAAAAAAAAAAATGAAGATACATCTGCTTGGCATAATCCCCTGACAAGAAAGGTGTGTGTTTACATTTCTCTTTCAAAACTGGTAAAGTAGAAATTTACTTATTTTTGTTTGTTGTAAAATATCAACCTAGGGAAGAAAGTGTAAATAGAAATTCTCTCAATTGGGAAATGTCCTTTTAAGCTTTCATTCTAGTTTTTCTGATCTGAGAGCAAAGAGGATTACTAAGAACTCTTATTTGAAATTGAAAGATATATATAGGTAGCTTAGGGAATAAGTACAACTGGGAGCTTTGTCAAAACTACTATCATCTGAGAGTGAAACAGGCTAGGAAAGAGAGAACTAGTCAAGTTTTAAAGACAAAGAATCAAAAAAGAGCATTTTAATACTTTGCTTAGAATCCAGGAAAAAGGTGAAAACCAAACAAATGATTAGCGAGGCAAGTGTTCCATTCTTCAGATTGTGTTTACCAACCAAAGCCCTTAGATCAGAAAGTGTGAGAAGAGAAAATTCCTAATCTGAAAATTCAGCTTGGCACCAGACCTTATTCATTTTTTACATGCCTGGCACCTAGTAGGATATTTGTTAATAAAGTTTCAGTGAAGTAATGGGGAGTTAACATGTCTCATAAGTCTGAATACCAGTTTGTAGAGTGTGCCATACTTTTATTAAGATGCAGGTATAACTTCAGTTTATTCTTCCATAAATTTACAACTGCTGTTTTTAACTCAATAAATAAAATTTTCTATGATAACTGAACATAAATAATGCTAACAAAGTCTGAGAGGTTCCTTTTGAGAAACTGATAAAACTTTGGAAATCTCAAGATAAAACTTTGGTGATAAATACAACTCCTGGCAATTCAAATATGGCCCAAAGATTGTTCATGAGATCCTCTGAGATTTTAAGGAAGACATGTTTACATAGGAGCATTGAGAGGCAACTATATAAAGAATCATGTCCAATGAACCAGGTTTGGTTCTGCTACTAACTGTAATTTGGAACAAATTAATATCTTGTCTTCGGTTTTTCATTTGTACAGTACAATCTTTCCTCAAATTGTTTTCTAAATGGGATAATAGCAGGCTGCTTATTTTAACAAAGATTTGGTAGTAACTAAAGAAAGAAAAATGTTACCGTATCTGTTCGGTTAGAACTCCTAGTATAAAGGGAAAATTCCCACAAGTCTATGAGGTCTGTACAGAACTCCAGGGCTACTAAGTATATAGCTGTTCCAGTCATCCAGTTATCCACAGCCGTGCAATACCTATCTCAAAATTCCAGGGCTGTTACACAAAAACACTCATTTATTTTGCTTACCAATGTGTAATTTTGTCAGCTAATCTCTACTCAACATGCTGTCAGCTGGAGCAGTTCACCTTGGCTGAGGACCTACTTACAAAATGATTTAATCTCCTGACTGGCAATTTGATGCTTATTCTTGAGCCTCTCCATGGGACAGCCAGCATGGGATTCTTCACTGCTTAGGGACTGATTTTTAAGAGCAAATATCCAAAAAACGAGAAATGGAAGCTATCAGTTTCATAAGGACTGAATATAGAAGCTGGCACAGTATCATTTCCACCATATTTCTTTGGCCAAGCCATGATGTAACCTGGAATTAAGGGAGATATTCAGACAATCTGGAGAAGGGAATGGAAACCCACTCCAGTACTCTTTTCTGGGAAATCCCATGAACAGAGGAACCTGGCGGTGGGGCGGGGGGACTACAGTACATAGGGTCTCAAGGGTCAGACACAATTTGACAACTAAACCACCACCACAGACATAATGGGAGAAATGTTGAAACATATTGGAACTGTCTTCAAAACCATAACCACAGTAATTGTCATGCTCCCTGAGACAAACTTTTTTTTTTTGTATTTAGGCAATATTATTTTTAATGTTTGGCTAAGCATTTTATTTTGGAGATGAAAGACAATCCCTGCACAAATGGATTTTTCAAAAGAAATCCCATGATTTAAGAGTCCTTTAAGGACAGACTTCCCTGGTGGCTCAGAGGTTAAAGCGCCTGCCTGCAATGCGGGAGACCTGGGTTCTATTCCTGGGTCGGGAAGATCCCCTGGAGAAGGAAATGGCAACCCACTCTAGTATTCTTGCCTGGAGAATCCCATGGACAGAGGAGCTTAGTGGGCTACAGTCTCAAAGAGTCGGACACGACTGAGCAACTTCACTTCAACTTAAGGATTTTTTTTTTTTGTATTTAGGCAATATTATTTTTAATGTTTGGCTAAGCATTTTATTTTGGAGATGAAAGACAATCCCTGCACAAATGGATTTTTCAAAAGAAATCCCATGATTTAAGAGTCCTTTAAGGACAGACTTCCCTGGTGGCTCAGAGGTTAAAGCGCCTGCCTGCAATGCGGGAGACCTGGGTTCTATTCCTGGGTCGGGAAGATCCCCTGGAGAAGGAAATGGCAACCCACTCTAGTATTCTTGCCTGGAGAATCCCATGGACAGAGGAGCTTAGTGGGCTACAGTCTCAAAGAGTCGGACACGACTGAGCAACTTCACTTCAACTTAAGGACAGACTAGCACTCTGTGCTGATTTGAAAGAACTCATCTCTATTCACACACACACACACACACACACACACACACACACCATCCTTATTCTATTATACATCTCCAGAAATCAAGTTGATTAATATGTAGAGTTTAGCATTGGTTCTAGTACCTTAATATCATTCTCATCAACTGAATCTCATCCTGTACCAAGTAACCCTATAAGTAGACCACTTTTGTTACTTTGTCCCATAATGTGACTTTTAAAAATCCTTTTTCTGCTGATAGTACTGTCCCGCAGGCTGTCTCTCACCTACACCCAAATCCACTCTCTCTAACTGGGTTGTATTTTTATTTATTTATTTATTTATAATTGAAGGATAATTGCTTTATAGTATTGTGTTGGATTGTATTGTTTTGTCGTGTTTCTTACCTGCCGTTTCCCAGTGAGCTTGCAGTCAAGTTAGAACACCTGTGAATTCTTTGATCATGCGCAATTGAGCTCCTCATGAACTAAATAAGCCTCTCTAAGTGTACGGATGGTAAAAGATCAGCATCAATAAGTTAGTTAGATTCTGGTAATATCCCAGTAGGTCAGTTAGGCTCTAGTAATACCTCTGTGGGTTAATCACTGCTTAATTAGCTCCTCCTGAGGGCTGACCTTACTAAGAAAGGAGAGCTCTTGTAATTCAAAATGGCTTCTTTCCCCTCTCCTTGCTGAAGCTTGAGAAGATACTTGTCTTATATTTACTGAGAGCTCCTGTAAGTAAACTTGCAAAATTGTGGGGACCTTTGTGCTCGGGTCTCCCTGGAGTTTTTACATCTCAGAGTTGTCCAGACCAAGCCTCAAGTAACTCACTAATTACAGTTCAAGCTTTCCTACCCCAGAACTGGTTCCTGAGGCCAACTCTACTAGTGAGTCTCAGCTCCTGTGAGCTGCATTTGCCTATTTCTAATGAATCCTAAGTAAGTTTTTGGCTTTCAATCTGTTCAGCTATTATCTCTTTCACATATCAGTGTTTAATTTGCTAATCTTTTGTTAAAAATCTTTGATACTGTGTTCATGAGAGGTATTGGTTTACAGTTTTCTCTTATGCTTTGTAATGCTATTGAACAAAGATTGGCTTCATAAAATGAATTGCTGGGGTCCTCCATCTTATACTTCTAATATGCATGCATAAATTTGGCATTAGTTTTAAATTGTTTTGCCTAAATGTTCAGTAAATTCACCAGTGAGGCTGTGTGGGCCTGGAATTGTTTGTTTTGTTGGAAAATTTTAACCTAAAAATTGAAATGCTAGAATGAATATAGGACTATGTAGGTTATCTATTTCTTCTTAAATGAACTTTGGTGATTTCTTTCAACCAATTTTCCCATTCCACCTAAGTTGTAAATGTTAGGAAACTTAAGATAGAAGTAGTTTTGTTCAGGCTTCAGAGACAATTTAGGCTTCTGATGAATTTGCTCATGACCTTGCCTGGACTACATGTGAAGTGAAGTCACTCAGTTATGTCCCACACTTTGTGACCGCATGGACTATAGCCTGCCAGGCTCCTCTATCCATTGGATTTTCCAGGCAAGAATATTGGAGTGGATTGCCATTTCCATCTCCAGGGGATCTTCCCAACCCAGGGATTGAACCAGGGTCTTCTGCGTTACACGCAGATTCCTTAACGTCTGAGCCACCAGGGAAGTCTGCTCCTAAACCCGGTGGCACTAAAGATAAAAGAAGAGAGTTAGTTGTGGAATTTCTTGAGCTTTGAGAGTCTGGTGACTGCCTGAATTTGGATGGAAATCTTATGATACTGTGGTAAAATGAACAACGTTGTTGATGAAAACTGGAGCTGCCCATTAATACTCAAACTGATAGTATCAGTTTAGGGCCTGATATTATATGTGAGACTCCCCAAAACTACAGTTTAAGTCTCATCCTTGGGGTGAAATCATTGCCTGGGACCTCCTCCCAGTTGGGACTTCAGATTGCCTATTTTAAAGAACTTCCCAGTGATTGCTAAAGTCTGGCTGTAGGGTTCAGCCCAATTTGGTGATCTAAAAGTGCTCTTTCTTTCCTTCTAATGACTGTATATTGAAATTAAGTTCAATGACTTTCTATTAAAAAAATTGAAACTGTTTTTCTTTGTGTGTGTAACGAATGGTAACTTTTTGTTATTAAATCCTTTGAACCTAAAACAAATGTAAAACTTTCAGTAAAACAGTAAAATATATTAGCAGAGTGGTTAACAGGGTAAATTTGTGATTTTTTTTCCCTCTGATTAGTCTGGATAAACACTTATCAATTTTCTTGAACTCATTAAAGAATTAGTTGTTTCTTTGACTGCCTTTGTGATTTTGTTTTGTCCAATCTTAGCTTCATTATTTCCTGTTTATTTGGGGTACTTTTATTATACTTATTAAGTAGAAACTTACATGATTGACAATATTTTTCTAATATATGCAGTAAAAATGCTTTAAGTATGTTCTGCAAATGTTATTAATATGTTGTTTTGATTTTAACTTACTTAATTTCTATTTTTAGAATTTTCTATAATATTTTCTGGAATTTGGGTGCAATTATGAGGTAGTTTGAGCACTCAAATTCCAAAAACACATTATAGAAAATTATAAAAAAAGAAATTAAGTAACTTAAAATCGAAACACTGAACCGTGAACTTCCTGATGTTCAAGCTCGTTTTAGAAAAGGCAGAGGAACCAAAGATCCAATTGCCAACATCGGCTGGATCATGGAAAAGGCAAGAGAGTTCCAGAAAAACATCTATTTCTGCTTTATTGACTATGCCAAAGGCTTTGACTGTGTTCTGCTTCATTCTGCATTCCAAGGCCAAATTTTCCTGTTACTCCAGGTGTTTCTTGACTTCCTACTTTTGCATTCCAGTCGGCTATAATGAAAAGGACATCTTTGTGGGGTGTTATTTCTAAAAGATCTTGTAGGTCTTCATAAAACCATTCAACTTCAGCTTCTTCAGCATTATTGGTTGGGGCATAGACTTGGATGACTGTGATAGTGAATGTTCCCTTGGAATCTCTAATTTTCTTGAAGAGATCTCTAGTCTTTTCCATTCTGTTGTTTTCCTCTATTTCTTTGCATTAATCGCTCAGGAAGGCTTTCTTATCTCTCCTTGCTATTCTTTGGAACTCTGCATTCAGATGCTTATATCTTTCCTTTCCTCCTTTGCTTTTTGCTTCTCTTCTTTTCACAGCTATTTGAAAGGCCTCCTCAGATAGCCATTTTGCTTTTGTGCATTTCTTTTCCATGGGGATGGTCTTGATCCCTGACTCCTGTACAATGTCACGAACCTCATTCTATAGTTCATCAGTCACTCTATCTATCAGATCTAGTCTCTTAAATCTAATTTTCACTTCCACTGTATAATCATAAGGGATTTGGTTTAGGTCATATGTGACTGCAGCCATGAAATTAAAAGACGCTTATTCCTTGGAAGAAAAGTTATGACCAACCTAGATAGTATATTCAAAAGCAGAGACATTACTTTGCCGACTAAGGTTCGTCTAGTCAAGGCTATGGTTTTTCCAGTAGTCATGTATGGATGTGAGAGTTGGACTGTGAAGAAGGCTGAGCACCGAAGAATTGATGCTTTTGAACTGTGGTGTTGGAGAAGACTCTTGAGAGTCCCTTGGACTGCAAGGAGATCCAACCAATCCATTCTGAAGGAGATCAGCCCTGGGATTTCTTTGGAAGGACTGATGCTAAAGCTGAAACTCCAATACTTTGGCCACCTCATGCGAAGAGTTGACTCATTGGAAAAGACTCTGATGCTGGGAGGGATTAGGGGCAGGAGGAGAAGGGTATGACAGAGGAGAGATGGCTGGATGGCATCACTGTCTCAATGGACGTGAATCTGAGTGAACTCCAGGAGTTGGTGGTGGACAGGGAGGCCTGGTATGCTGCGATTCATGGCGTCACAAAGAGTTGGACCTGACTGAGCGACTGAACTGAACTGAATTGAATGGTCTAGTGATTTTCCCTACTTTCTTCAATTTAGGTCTGAATTTGGCAATAAGAAGTTCATGATCTGAGCCACAGTCTGCTCCCGGTCTTGTTTTTGCTGACTGTATAGAGCCTCTCCATCTTTGGCTGCAAAAAATATAATCAGTGTGATTTCGGTGTTGACCATCTGGTGATGTCCACATGTGGAGCCTTCTCTTGTGTTGTTGGAAGAGGGTGTTTGCTATGACCAGTGCGTTCTCTTGGCAAAACTCTATTAGCCTTTGTACTGCTTCATTTCATATTCCAAGGCCAAATTTGCCTGTTACTCCAGGTGTTTCTTGACTTCCTACTTTTGCATTCCAGTCTGCTATAATGAAAAGAACATCTTTTTGGGGTTTTAGTTCTAAAAGATCTTGTAGGTCTTCATAGAACCGTTCAACTTCAGCTTTCAACGTTACTGGTTGGGGCATAGACTTGGATTACAATGGAATATTATTCATCCCTAAAAAGGAATAAAGTATGATACATACTAGGAGATGGATGAATCTTGAAAACATAATGCTTGTGAAAGAAACCAGACATGAAAGTTACATACTGTATGATTTCATTTGTCAAGCACAGGCAAATCCATGGAGCTAAAAAGTGGATTAATGCTTACAAGAGACTTATAGATGTGGAATGAACAGTGATTGGGTCATACAGGATTTCTTTTTGGGGTGGTGAAATGTTCTAGAAATAGATGGGGTAATGGTGGTACAATGTAGTTAAATGATGAATTTTTCATCATGTGGATTTTACTTCAATTATGTTTTTGGCCTTTCTTAAAAATAAATGGGCAAATGTTTTGCCTTTAGATGAGATGTATCTGTATCAGTCAGTCAATCTCTCTTCATGTGTGTCTGAACAGCCAAGTCTTTGCTGCATTTTGGAGAGGATATTCAACATGTCAAGGCCTGGTACCTGCCCTCAGCACACTGCCAGTCTGGGGACGGGAAAAATAAGGAAACAGGTGATATGTTCTAAGTGAACCTGTCTTGGAAGAGGGAGAGATCACTGTGGATTTGTTGAGAAGGCTTCTTAGAAGAGATGGGACTTCGAAAGATAAGTGAGCATCCTGTAATGGAGAAGAGGGAGAGAGTAACTCAGCTGATAGAAATTCAAGGCTGGGTGAGAGCGGGTGAGGGCAGGAACAGGGGCAGGCAGAGATGGCTGGAGTGGTATGTCTGCTAATGGAGATATCAAGAAATAAAACTGCAGGAGGTTGGAGCCAAGTTGGGAAATCTTTGAAAACTACTTAAATTTACTAGACAGTGATTATTAAAGGGTTATCATTGCTGACAGGAGTAGAAAATGACATTAAAAATGGGGAAGACAATAAAGAAACTAATATAGTAATTTCACCAAATTTAATACAATCTGTTATTTATTTATTTAATGGACTACCTATTATGTTCCATGCAATTTTCTATGCATTACCTAAGATAAGCAAGGTCTCTGCCTTCTTGGACTTAGATTCTAGTTATATATTTCAAATATTGATCACTGTGTCCAATGGACAGCTGTAGTTGAAAAGCTAAGGCACAGGTTGTGCTATAATGTGGTTTAAAGTGGGGGTTCTAGAAGCAGACTCCCTGGGTTTGAACTCTGGTCTGCTCTGTGTTTACTAGATGTATAACCATGAGCCAGTTACTCCAGACTTCAGTTAAATCTTTATCAATTAAGTAGGGAGAATATTAACTTTCTCAGAGGGCTGTCATGAGAATTAATTGAGATGATAAATGGAAAAGACTTCTGACTTATTTGGTATATAGTAAACACTCAGTAAATTTTACTTGATTATATTGGATTGATTAATTTCTACTCAAGGATTTGTCTAGGTCACTGCCATTTTTAATTCAGTGAGGCTATTGTGGAACCTGGTGTGTTGCACCTAGGGTCTACGCTCTCTTTCATATGCTGTACTATTTTGGATATTGAGCTTGTTGAATCAATAAGCATAGAAACTCTCCCTTCAGAATTCAGGAAACCAGTAGAGTTCCTCTCTCTAACAAGCTACAGTTCTGATCTTGGCTTGGACAAAAGTTTCCAAATAATGTTCCTTCTGCAAACTGAATCACGAAGTCTTTTTGAACATCTTGGCCTGACAGATTCTGCCCTTTCAGTATTAGGAGTCTAGTGATAAGGATGTGGTTGGTGCCTCAGACCTTATGGTCTCGTCTCCCTCTGGAGACAGAGGCACACTTTGAGTTTAATTTCTTTATGTTACCTCGTCACAAGTGCCCTGGCCACCTCAGCTCTCTGTGCCTCTGTGGCCCTTTCTGTGAATTAGGGTAAAATAGCCAGCCCTTGACCCCCATCAGAAGGTACCTTCTTGGAATATTTCTAGAAGTAATCCTTGGAGCTTGTGGGAAAAGACTGCGTAAAGTTTGAGGGCCCTTCTGCTTTTAGCATAAATTAATTCTAGAATATAAATTTCCTGAGCACATGGGATATGTCTGATTTACCATGCGGTCCTCAAATGGTCAGGCATAATGCCATGGGCTTGGCTGTGTCTCCCCAAATTCATCTGTTGACATCCTGTCCCCTCAGTGTGACTATATATGGAGATGGGCCCTGTGAGGAGGTGATGAAGATTAAATGAGGTCATAACACGGGGCCCTAACCATCTAGAGCTGGTGCCCTTACTAGATGAGGAGGAGACCCTGGAACTCTCTCTTTCCATCGTGTAAGGACACGACGAGAAGGGGGCCATCTGCAAGTCAGGCAGAGTTCTCCACGAGCCTGAATTGGCCAGCACCTTGACCTTGGACTTCCAGAACTATGAGAAATAACTTTTATGTTGTTAAGCCCCCCAGTCTGTGGTATTTTGATATGGCAGCCTGAGCAAACCAAGACATGTAAACATTTTCTTTTTCCCTCCCTCTCTTCTTCTTGCCTCCTTTCCTTCTTTCTTTCGTAGAATAGGAACTCAAGCATTCGTGGGCTTGACTAATTTTGAGATTATTCAGAACTATGGGTATAGAAGAATAACATGAAGAAGAGAACCTGACCCACCATCCTGCTGAATGGATAATCTTGACCTTGTCTCCCACTGTACACCAGTAAGGCCACAAGGTAGCATCACTGCTTGATGAGAAACTTTCTCCAAGACCTCATCTTTCCTCTACTGGAGACGCTAATGAGTGGTGAATAGTCAAGAGTGAGTGAGAACCATTGTCTGAAGGATGCAAGGTGAGGGAAGGGGTGGACAGTTTGTGCTTTGGACTTTCAGGTTTTGAACAGTTGACCTCCTAGCTATCCTTACATAGGAGGCAGAGGAATTGAAGTGGTGAGAGTGAAGGGAGGGTCAGTAATGGAGGCTGTGCCAGCCAGACAGCACCTCACCTCGGCCAGGAGAGGTCAGGTGGATCTTTCCACTGAGAAGACATCCTCCTTCCAAAAAGGTGAGAACTCTGCCTAAGCCCAGGCAAGGACTCAAGTGCAGAGAGTTCCTCAGGACAGCTAGCCAGATGGTCTTTTATTTTGGTGAAGACTCGCCAGGAGCAAAGGCACTTTTCTTCCACTGTTCAAAAACAAAAGCAAAAAGCTTATGATGTGGAGCTCTGCCAAGGTAGGGCAGGAAAAAAAAAAAAAATCCTGGCCTTGTTTTTTTCAAGTCAGGATGCAAATGATGCTTTGTAGTTTTGTTTATGCAGCCACTGGGGATCGTTCCGCGGGCCTCCCCGCAGCACATCTCTGCTGTAGAGTAATTTTTATTATTGTGATCATCATCCAATAAGCTAACCCTCTAGGTCCAGTTGTCACCTTCCAGCGTAATTGTCTTTGATTGAGGATATTGTATTGTTACGACATCCAGAGAGCTCCTGAAAGTGATCCCCTAAATTTGCTTTTAGAATTTGAAGTGGGTACTTACGTGTGGCCCCCTCCCTAAAGGACAAAACTCTGTTCTTTCCGAATTTCAGAGTTCAGGCGGGGCAGACAGGGATTTTCTCTATCCCTGGAGGATTTCTTATAGCTTGATCTGAGGAAGCTCTTATGT
Organism: Aepyceros melampus; assembly: GCA_006408695.1. Lineage (NCBI taxonomy): Eukaryota > Metazoa > Chordata > Mammalia > Artiodactyla > Bovidae > Aepyceros > Aepyceros melampus. Next base: position 11,507 of record SJXQ01011737.1, read on the forward strand.
AGTTGGGAGAATTCGAAAGAGCCTTTTTCATTTCTTGGCTAGGTTGTACCGTGTGTGAAAACGAGGCCATGTCATTAGGGCCCCCGTGGCATGTAGCTTCCTCCCCTGACACAGGAGACCGCGCTGTTTGCATGGGTTGGTGGGTGCTGAGCCTTGTCTGTTTCCTTTGTTGGGGAATGTGTCAGGCTCTGCTGCTGAGGAGGATGGCAACCATGGCCTGGCAGGCAGATTTGCAGAACAAAGTGTCAGTCGGTAAACACAGGGCTTTGGAAGCCAGGCGAGTTTTGTCACTGAGTTCTAAGAACCAGTTCTTTAAAACAAAGGCAGCTTCGCCGTCTGTCTAGGAGTTGGATCCGCCACAAGGAAGACTCGAGGCAGGGCAAGCCTATGGGGAACCACAGTGGGCTTTCTGCTGCGGTCTCTTCTCTGAGATGCGAGATGACCTCCGCCAGGCTTTGACTACTGTGCCCGCAGAGAAAAAGCCATGTGCAGGGACCGTCCCGCTCGTTCTTTGTGTGCTGCAGTTATTGGCGGCTGAGCAGCTGGGAAAGTGAAGATGCCTGTGGGAGGTCAGAGTCAGGCCCCAGGATCATTGTTGAAGGCCCAGCGGGAACCCCATGGTTAGGGGAGAGAAGTCCAGATGAAGCAAAATTGCTTAGAGAGAGGGACTTTTAAGAGTTTCACTTCATTGATTTGGTTCAAGCTTTACCTCAAATGTACTTCATGCTGAGTTGTGGGAGGTGGTGGGATCACCCAAGTTTGAAATTCCAGCATTACTCATGAGTGTAGCTGCCCACTTTTAGAATTGTATCACTTTGAGTTAGTTTTTTGTGCTTTCTCCTCTTGGTGCCAATGAAAAGCATACACGGGGATGTGAACCTCAAGGATCATGTCACTAATCCGTATCTATCTGTCTATCTATCTTCACACACACTGGAAAAGGAGTGGCACCCCACTCCAGTATTCTTGCCTGGGAAATGCCAAGGACAGAGGAGCCTGGCGGGCTACAGTCCATGGGGCTGCAAAGAGTCGGACATGACTGAGTGACTAACACACACATATACACACACACTTGCATGGCCTTGAGTGAAATAAGCAAATACTTCTAGAGTACGGGAGCATGCTCAGAGCCCTGCTAGGTGGTCCAGAATAGGAGGATGACCACTGAATGCATCTGGAGCCTGGAGCTCTTGACTTGAGATCTAAATCCACCACTGTTTGATTGTAGCCACCTAAAAAACTGTCTCATGCCTGATTTCTTATGGATGAGATGAAGAGGTCAAAAAGGTCCTTTGCAATGCCATGACCCTGACCAGGAAGCCTCTGAGGCGAGTCTGGAGCGCAGGGTACGGCTGAACGGGCAGGTGAGAGTAAGGTGGGTGAGGGCTTAGCGCTGGCAGCGAGCAGAGCTGTCCGAGGCTTGACACCGAATGGAGGAAGCACAACTGTGTGGCTCACAGAGCTTGCTCCTCGTCTCTTCTCTGCCCTGGAGGAGCCTGGGATGAGTCTGGGGACAGCTGCCTTCCTGGGGACTCTTCTCTGTACTGGCTCCTGGTTGCTGCACAGCTGGGCCCCGGCATGTGGAACTTAAAGCACAACTTTAGCAAAGCCCTCAGTTATGGCTAACATCACACCAAATCTAAACTGCCTTCTTCTACCCACGATGGATGTATTTTCTTCAAGATCTTCAAGAAAAACAGGTACAAATGTGCTTTCTGTTTCTCTTTAAAAAAAAAAAAACTACACATACATTAAAAAAAAGAAGAAGAAAAGAAATTGTTAGCGTTTAAAATCTGATACCTGCTACTGTTCCCCAAGAGACTGTGAAGAGAGCGTCTGGTGATGGCACAGAGCCCTAGTTCAGGAGTGTGGACTGGAAAGGCCAGTCCTGCCCCTCTGGGTAACAGAGACCCGGGACTGTCTAATCCATGCCACATGCAGTGACCTGAACAGACCCTGCAGAAAGAAGGCTTGCTGTCTCCTTGCCGACCAGTTGCTCCGAAGCCCCGATACAGCTGTGGCTGGCTTTGTGGAGAAGTGCAATGGGACTTGATCTTTTAATCTCCTCTCTGCCTTATAGGTATTATAAATAACAACTGTTCTGTAGGAGTACCTGCCAGAAGGGATTGAGATGTGCATTCTGCCCTCAAAAAAGCATTGTTTTGTGTCATCTTAACTTCATGAGTTATTAGACGAGTTGGCGGGGGCGGAGGGGAATAAAACTCCAAAGCAAAGCTACTTTGTTTGGTTTGACCCAGAAAATGGAAGTGGAGGAATTTAGAATTGAAATCGAGGAAGGCAAGTTGCTCGGTTTTAACCTCAAATTCCTAATATCTTCTCCGAGAAAGTAAGACATGCACACCAGTCTGCATCCCTAAGTCCGTTCATTGCAAGTTAAACAAGCGAATTGGAGTTTTGAATTCAGGCAGACAGGGGTAGAGAGCTGGGATTCTGACAGGCACAGGGGCTTCAAAATGTTAGATGCCCTTTCACTTCCATTTGCTTAAAGTTGAGAGAGAGCGAGCTAAATTGTCTATTTTGGCTTCTGTTGGTGGATTCCGGAGGCATCATCTTCTGTTTAGAGCTCTCTAGGAGAGGAGAGAGGGGACATTTTGCACCCCTCATCCTGCAGAGAAGGCAGTGGTGGTGCTGAACGGACACAGGATCTCTTGGTTGTTATTGGGTTACTGACGTTTCCCTCCTTCCACCCTTGAGTTTTAGCAACTGGCTTAGGGTCCCACGATCTGTGGAAGAACGCACAACGTGTGTTTAAATCATGCAGACAGGTGAAGAAAGAAAGGCAAACAAGAAGTCCCTACCTCTTGGGCAAGTATCTGTTACTCACTCCTTAGAACTTGGCTTAGTTCTCGTTACTTCTTTTTTTAAATTGTGATAAAAGAGGTGTAACGTTTGCCATGTTTAAGCGTACTGTTCCGTGTCATTAAGTTTACTCCTGTTGTTGTGCAACCATCGCCGTCACCATCTGAGAGACTTTTCGTTTTCCCAGTGGAAACTCTGCACCCATCACACAGCAAATACCAACGTCCCTGTGACCTCAGCCCCTGCCACCACCGTTCTGTCCTTTCTGGCCACTGATGTGACTCCTCTAGGTACCTCAGTCAGTTCAGTTCAGGTCAGTGGCTCAGTCGTGCCTGACTCTTTGCAACCCTATGAATCGCAGCACTCACCCGGAGTTCACTCAGACTCATGTCCATCGAGTCGGTGATGCCATCCAGCCATCACATCCTCTGTCGTCCCCTTCTCCTCCTGCCCCCAATCTCTCCCAGCATCAGTCTTTTCCAATGAGTCAACTTTTCGCATGAGGTGGCCAAAGTACTGGAGCTTCAGCTTTAGCATCAGTCCTTCCAATGAACACCCAGGACTGACCTCCTTTAGGATGGACTGGTTGGGTCTCCTTGCAGTCCTAGTATAAGAGAAATCATACAATATTTACGCTCTTGTGGCTGGCTTGTTTCACTTAGTGTAATGTCTTCGTTTCCTTCATGTTGTAACATGTGTCAGAACGTCCTTTTTTAAGGGTGAATAATATTCTGTTGTATAAATATACTGCATTTTGTTTATCCATTTCTCCATTAATAGACTTTTGTATTACTCCTACTTTTTGGATTGTGTGCATAATTCTGTTGTGAACATTGGTATACAAATCTGTTTGAGCCACTATCAAATTTTTTGGAGTATATACCTAGAAGTGGAATTGTATCATATGGCAATTTCATGTTTAATTTTTTTAGTTAACTTAAATAGCCATGCTGTTTTCCCCAGCAGCATATAGTGTTTTACATTCCCACCAACAATGCACACGTTTCCACATTCTTCTCATCCTTACCTACACTTGCTATTTTCTGGGTTTTTATTGTTTTATGTTTTGATAATAGCAGTCCTAATGGATGTGGAGGGGTATCTCATGGTTTCAGTTTGCGATGTTGAACAACTTTTCCTGTGCATATTGGCCAATACTGTATCTTCTCTAGAGAAATATCTATTCAATTTTGTGCCCATTTTTAATTAAATAACTTTTTGTTGCTGAGTTGTTATAGTCTTTGTTTTTTAATGGTCTGGATATTGATCCCTTATCAGATATATAATTTGCAAATATTTTTTCCCATTGTGTGAGTTGCCTTTTCTCTGTTGCTAATGTCCTTTGATTAAAAAATAAACTTTTTAATTTTTATGAAGTCCAGTTTACCTCATTTTTCTTTTGTTGCTTGTGCTTTTGGTATCATATCTGAGAAATTATTGCCAAATTGCTTTTAGGTATTTTAATGTATAGCTTCTTTCTCTGTAATACCACAAAAACCATTATTTGTATAATTTTATTCCCTTATCAGATATATAATTTGCAAATATTTTTTCCCATTGTGTGAGTTGCCTTTTCTCTGTTGCTAATGTCCTTTGATTAAAAAATAAACTTTTTAATTTTTATGAAGTCCAGTTTACCTCATTTTTCTTTTGTTGCTTGTGCTTTTGGTATCATATCTGAGAAATTATTGCCAAATTGCTTTTAGGTATTTTAATGGATAGCTTCTTTCTCTGTAATACCACAAAAACCATTATTTGTATAATTTTATCTTTCGAATGAATGTTGCTTTGAGATCGCTCTCTTTTTGCTGTTGCTGTCAGAGTAGACTTTATATAATTTCACAATTGGTTGATTCCACTTCCACCTGCTCTACTATCTCTCTTCTTTTCTTAGGGGATCACAAAAGCTCATTGTGGATAAACAGAAAGGAGAATAAGGGAAAGTCTTAGTTTAAAAAAGAGCCTCAATCATTTATATTATAGGGATTGAGAAGAGAAAGGGCACATTTCAGAAGTCTGGGGAATGTGAGAGCTCTTCAGCAATCATGTCACAAAGTGTGTGACAGTAAAATGGACTGTCATTTGTCTGAGAAGTCTGAGGTCTGTTTCCTAAAGCCTGTTTCCTCCCTCCCCTCACAAGTTGAAAAAATTGCTGAAAAGTGGGCAGGCGTTATGGGTGAACCTCTAGGGAACTGACAGTCTCCATCCCAAGGCAGAGAGAATGTCATATCTGAAATGCCTCCAAATGTATAGACAGTGACTTTTATAAACGTTCATTCCTTTTCAGAAAACCATACATTCCTTTTATTTTTATTAAATGCCGCTCTGATTTTTCTAATAGAGTAGAAAGTCCTTTTCCTGCTTGCCAAGTTCTCATAGTTTACTCACTGTTATTTCTGAGTTATAGTCTATGCACAGATCACCACTGAGAGTAACCATACACCCAAAACACCATGGGTATTTCTTGGTATAAAAATGCAACTGGGGAGTGCATCATAAATTTATATAATCTCATCCTCTAAGAGCAAATTAAACACACAGAGAGAAGGCCTCAAGGACATTCTTCTTTATATTTGATTGTTCCAGAAGAATATTTACAAGGTATATATGTTGTAATCTTTTCGAATCTTGTACGTTACAACCATATGTCACAAATTCTCTAGCACTGGACCATTGTTTACTTTAGACAGCTCTGGTTAGGTGAGTGTTTGTTTGTTTCCCTACCTGGCATGTGTTTGGTAAGAGATTTCCTGCCTTTTTGTCTGGTCTGAAAAATGGTTTTCTGTGCTAATAATTGTCTCAGTGCTTCTGCCTGCACAGTAATTTGATTTAGAGATACAGAGAGCTATGGGTATCTGGATTTTGGCAGTTTTAAGTTGAAGGATGGCATATTTTAAAAAGGCAGCTGTTTTCAAATGAATTGCAGTTTAATTAGTAGAGGCCCACTTACCTCCATACACAGACTTGGAAGAATCAGTGAACAGCTTTACTGGGGACACAGAGAGATGGCTTTACGTTTCTCTAATACATATGTTAGAAATCCCCAATGGCTCAGATGGTAAAGAAACTGCCTGCAATGCAGGAGACCCGAGTTTGATCCCTGGATCTGGAAGATACCCTGAAGAAGGAAATGGCAACTCACTCCAGTATTCTTGCCTGGAGGATTCCATGGACAGAAGAGCCTGGGTTTGGGGGTGGGAGGTGCAGGGAGGAGGGGGCGTGGCTACAATCCATGGGCTTGCAAAGATTACAGAATGAGATGATAAGTTCCTAAAATTCAATTTGGTGGTTAGTTCATGGGGTGCAAGACATCCAAGGATCTAGGGGTCCTGAGAAAACAGCATCCTGGCTTTGCAGGTTAGATTCATGTTTTCAAGTCATGATTAGCTTGGTAGCTAGTAAATGCACTTCATTGGCAGGATCCCATCAGAGCTCCTAATGTGAGTGGCTGCAGGTAGGACCACAACAGAGCCAGAGCTGGGCCCTCCTGGTCTTCCCTACTCCTTCCTCTCCCCACTGGGCCTGTTGTTTATCATGGGCCTTGGGTGAGCATGATAGAAATGGAGTCCATAGGAGAGAGAGAAAAAGAGGAGTCAGAGCAAGCAGCCCAGGCCGTGCTTCCAGTTTAACTGGCACCAGGGGAAAGTGCCTTCAGCTGGCACAGGGGTTTGTGCACACCAGGCTGTGATTGTTGGCCATGGAAATCCTGGTTGTAACAGAGGCTGCTGCCATTCAGGCAGCGAGCGAGGAGCTGCTTTCACGGGAGGCTTTTTTGGCACTGTGTCCGACATACACTCCAGTCAATCACGGTAAAGTGCCTAATAACAGATGTGGTAATTAAGCCTGAAGAACTCCGTCTCTATTTTTTATTGCAGGGCATAACAAAGTGCCTCATTAAGCCTCCAATCCCACTGATTTTTGATTTGGGCATCCTGATGTCGTCAAAAATGACATCTTTGCAAAGGTTTTCTTCCTAAGTCCTTATCAGCCTAGGATCCAGCCAGCACAGGTTGGATCAGTTGTGGGAGAATAGTTCTGTCCTTTCTGATCTGCCCTTTGCACTCCAGTACTGAAGCGTATGCAGATTCCTGAGGTACCATCAGATTCCTTAAAGTACCTTGGATATGAATAAACAGTTTTAGCTTTTATGTGCTTGTGTGAATATAAAATGCTCCCTGAATATCTTCAGTTCAAATTATGCTGTTTATAGCAAGAAATTAACTTCAGCTTTCAATCCCAGAAAGGTTTCAAATAACCTGAAACCATGGTAAATTACCATATTTTAATAAGATAAATTATCTTGGAAAATAATTAATTACATCTGAAAAATTCTGTCTTTGTGGCAGTTTATAAGGCAAATGTTGTCATTAAGGTTGTTTTTCCTTCTTTCTTTTTTTTAATGATGAACATGAGTCTGGCACATTATTAGAGAAAATGAATCTAGTAACTAGGGACAGGTAGAAAAAGTGTCCTCAATAGTAAGAAAATGTGGCTTGAAACTTTCTCTGGAGCACTTCCTGAATTGTTTAGAGCTGGGTCTATTGGTGCTCTTGGGAAAGACAGCCAAACACCGCTCATTGTTTATACGTTTCTACATGACTCTTAGATAGTGTAGATTTGAAAACAGCATTTATATCATGGAGATGATTTTTTGTTTCTTTCTAATCCAAGATGGCCATAAGCTTAGAAATGTTTAAATATTTTGAAAAGGCCCTGGATCCCATTTTATAAAATTATTGGTTCATTTCTGTGTCTCCTGATGCATAATTTTGAGTTTTTCAGGGTATTTCCAAGAGAATTTCTAGTTGATTATATTCTGAAATTCAGCTCTTTTAATCTAACCCTGTGAAGCACAAAGTCAGGTTTTAATTTAGTTTCAATCTTGGTATTAATAAAGCATAAAATTGACCTGCTCATCTGATTAGCCTTGAACCAGCAACTTGTGTGTACTTAATATTTGTACACAGACATCTATGGAAAGGGATACCAATGTTGATGGCAGTCCATATTTGTTTACTCAAAATGTGTTAGTCACTCAGCCATGTCTGACTCTGTGCGACTTCATAAACTATAGCCTTCCAGGCTCCTCTGTCTGTGGAATTCTCCAGGCAAGAATACTGGAGTGGGTTGCCATTTCCTTCTCCAGGGGATCTTCTGGACCCAAGGATCGAACCTGAGTCTCCTGGATTTCACGTGGATTCTTTACCGTCTGAGCCACCAGGGAAGCCCCTTGTTTCCTCAAATGGCATCTAATATTTATTAATCACATTTTACCACCTTTATCCATTTAGACATTTTCTGCCATTGATGCCAAATATATTTTTGCCAAATATAAAGGTAGGCGTGTGAAAACTCGGACCTTATCACATTAAATCTATTTTTAGAAACCATTTCTATGTACACCTTGCATCAAAAAGTGAGACCTCCTAGGTATAGTAGGAAAGGTTCAAGGGAATACCCTGTTGCTAGGATTATACACTTGATGGAAAAGCAAAACTTTTCTTTAAATAAGATTCTAATTTGTTTTCTTATATTTCCCCTAACAACAGCAAGATTGAGATGACAGAATTCATGTTTCTATAAGTTCCATTGCTGGGTAAATGTTTCTATAAGTTCATAGCGTAACCCTTTGAACGAAGCAGAAGCTTGGCCAAGAGTGGTCCTGAGCTAAAGCGCCACCTCCTGGTGGAACGTATCACTTCAGGGATGGTTTCTCAAAACTATTCAGGGGTTTGTTTTCCTCAGGTATGGATCCCATTCTCAGTTTATTAATCTCTCACCTCAAGCCTCTAGACCCCTATCAACTGTCTGTGACTCACAGGATACAATCCCCTGACTGCCCTTCAGCCTCTCAGATCACTAGTTAATGCAGTGTGAATGCTGTGTGCCCCAAGTTTTGACCTATTTCAATTAACAACCTTTTATTGAACATCTGTTGTATTCTTGCAGATGAGGAGAGTAGTAAAAATTAAAGAGGAGTGGAATGGAAGACAAGAGTGACTTGAGCTCTGCATTTAAGGAATTTGTAGCTAATTGAGGAGAAGGGGTTGGCTGTGTGAAAGGATGGCCAGCAGCCCAAGGTAACGTCCTGTACCAGAAGAAGGATATGGAGAGTTGGTTCCAGCACAGATTTCTATGCAGTTTTTAGTGAGATGAGTAAAGAATATTTTTGCTTATGTCCTGGAAACATTGTTAATTAGACCTGAGATGAGAGAATAAATTATTGCAAAAAGAGAAATAAGTTTATAGGAAGCTTATGTAATGGTTTGAATTTCAAACAATTAGGGAGGCGTACATGTTCACCACAGGGAATCATAGAAATGAATCATAGACCCTTTCAAATGAGCAGGGCAAGAAAAATATAATCTATGCAGGAAACTATTTCCATCCTCCATAGATTCTTCAATTGAGGTAGGCTTCATGTATACTTTAAATTCATTAGATTTTATTTTTCCTTTTAAAACTAAATGATTAGAAAGTTTAAAACCTTGAACAAATGACAGTGATATAGTTTATAGGGATATCTTCATAAGAAGGAAATTAATACGTTCAGCATGATAGGGTCAACTTAATCTTGATGCTTTCTGCTGTCTGTAGTTTCCAATATTTACGATAAAGTGAAGACACTGCTACTAGAGATTTTGAAATTAAACAAAGAGTCAAGGAAGGGTATTTATAATAAAGGCCAAAGGGAAATTTAAAAGATCAAGAACAGAGGAAGGGAAGAGATTAAAGAAAATGTCACAAGTTGAAAAGCCTGTAGTCCTGCAGAGTTCAGAACACATGGCTTTAGTTCAGTTACCTCGAGCCTTTTTGGTCCAAATTGTCCTTAAAGAGTTATTAGAATCTGCTTGAAAGTAAAGGTATTATTCACCATGAAACCTGTCTATATCGATGTTAATGTTACAGTTTATTTGTTTACTTATTCTTAACATTATATTTGATGTACATTTATGTCCACATGTGCTTCTCATAAAGGAATGCCAATGAAAAGAAAGCCTTGAGCTTTTAAATGAATTCATAGAATAACTAATTAAGTCTTTGAAAGATATCTATAAGTTCTCTATAGAAGCAACGCTTTTTTTCCCCTCTAATTAGAGCAAGTATTTTTCTAATAAAGCTTTCATTGTTTTTCTGTGTTTATATTCACTGGTATTGCAATCATTTTATTTCAACTGCAGGATTTCCTTTTGCAGTAGTCTAGTTGACCAATTAAATGCGATAAAACTTTGACCTTTCATTTCTTTTTTTTAATATTGGGAAAAATATTTCAAGATCCAGGACAACTGATGTACATATTCTGAGGTTTATTTTTTTCCTATGGTCATAAATTCATTCAATCAGTGGTTAAGAAACATTATTGAGGCCTGCATATATGGTAAGAACATGCAGAGATGATACAGAGATGAACTCCTTGTCAGGGAATTCACTAGCTAGTGGAGAGATGAGTAAGAAAATGGCCAAGAAAATAATGTGTTTTCACTCTGACAAAGTCCACATCATCTCTTCCCTGATGCCCCAGGGGTTATGAGGGCAAAGAAGAATGTTTAGATTGGCCTGGGAGCTATTCTAAGAGGAAGTAACTTTTGATTCTTGAGGACTGGTGAGAATTAAGTTGACCAGATAGTTACAGCATTCCAAGAAGAGAGAATAACATGGGGAAAGACAGAGGAGTGAGAACATGTAATATTTGGGGAAATTCAAATAGCAAGGATTGCTCAAGTGATATTTAGAAGTGATAAATAGCTGTGTGAACATGCTGGGTGACAGGGCTCACTCAGATCATGTTGAGTGAATGAAGGCCAGTTTGGAGTTTACCACGAAGGTGAGTTCTCAAAAGCTTTAAGTGTGAAATTCTGACGTTCTGATTTGTATTTTGAGAGAATTGGTGAAAACATGGAGGACGAATTGGAGGTTAATTGGAAAAAAAAGATAAGTTGAAAAACTTGGCTTTAAAACCTACTTTATCTTTGCAACAAAATGTCAAACTAAAAGACCAATACTCCTGAGCTATTCATTGCTGTAGTTAGAATGGAGAGAGAAGCTAAGCTAATAATAAATGATAGAGGCGTATATCTCTCAACTCTTTATTTCAGATATCAGTATTAAAATAAAATTTAAAAACTTAATGACTCAGGAAGAGCCAAAAAATAGTGGCCATTTCCTCATTCCTGATAGTTTTTTGCTCAGATATAAAAGTGATAAAGAATTTAAAGTGCTGGGACCATTCTAAGTATTGAGTTGGCCAAAAAATTTGGTTGAGTTTTTCTGAGATGTTAGATACAATTGGCATTACTGACTGAAAATGAATTTTAAAAGTACTTTGGAAAGCCGATAAAATTGCCAAAGATTATGTTAAAAGATAGTTGTAAAATCATCCTAGAATATACAAAGCTTATAAAAACTTGAGATAAGAAATGACAACTCTTGCAGTGATTTTGCCATTGGAAAATTGCCTTAAACCCTAAAAAGTAATGAAAAATAGATTAACAAGAAACATTTCCAATAAGAAGATCAAGCATAATTGGCTGAGAATGAGAGAGAAAAATTAAATACCCATAAGAGTTGTAAAATTATGCCCTATTTCAAAGTAACCTAGTCTTCCACCAGAATTTTTAAAAATAAAAGGAAGTTAAAGTTATATAAGAGATACACAATGGCCTCATAGTACATAAACAGTATTAGTTCTTGAAAACCCCATGATTTGGAATATATGTACTTTCAACAGATTTTGATTTGTTCAGTTCCCCAGTTCCCAATCTTGCTTGAGAAGTCCTACCAGACCCAAACCTTTTTCTTCAAGCTAGTCTTCTTAAAGTCTTCAGTTAAGTCTACATACTTGACTCTTCTCTGTACTTTATTATACTTTGGATTCATTTAGTCATTTGTTCTTCATTCATTCTTTTGCCCTCCTCCCTGTGAGGTGCTGTTCTAGGTACTAAGGATATCACAAAGAACCAAAAAGGCATCACTGTGCTGAGGATTTGGAATGTCCGTTTACCTTTTATCAACTCCTTTGCCTCAGCCATTAGCAAAGCTTTTATGAGGCTGTGTCTACTCTGCTCCTTCAATGCACAGATTGGGTGGGCATAACCCACTGTGAGTGAACTCCTCCTCCTTGGAATGAAAAAGAGCGTTCACTAGTTGCCTGATCAAAGTCTTGGCCATTTTGTCAGTATTTTAGTGACAAACTTTTATAAGAACTCAGGAGCTTATAGTCTGTGTATTTCTATTCTGTTAAGACAGGTGTCAGTTGCCGGGGGAACAAAAGTAATTTCATCTTTATTATCTTTATCTGTAGCAAGTCATAATGTTGTACAAGGATCTTGAGAAGCTGTTTATGAAGTAGGTTTGTGACCTTCGGTGTACACAGAATTTCACTTGATCATGGCATCATTGTCCATGACATTAGAGTATTGGACCAACTTCCTGCTAATAGCTATTTTCACACAAAAAGTAGATGAATTTTAGGCATACTGGAAGTTTATAAGAAAGACACATTGCCATTAAAGCTCCTTTCCTGGCTAATATTTCTGAGCTGGAAGCAAAGCAAAGTGAGAACGAGTGAAATCATTAGTGACTGAGGTTTGATTCTGGGCCAGATTACAATGTCAGTTGCTATACCTTTTGGTTGCCGTAGCATCAGACGCTGAATTTCCCTGAAAATGGCGGAAGAGGACAAATAAGGAGATGCTGGAGAATCGGAAGAGATCGTTATGGATAATGTGAATGAAGGAAGTAGTATGGAGAATGGCTCTTAACTTTCCTAACAATATGAGATTGTTTTCCAACTATTATGCAGGGTCAGACAGGGTCACTTCTTGAATAAAAGGTCTGTCTAGATACCACAGGAAGCGGCTCTGCTGCCTTAGCATGTGCCACTTTATCTGCTAAAACAAAGTCCTATTTTAAGAACCATAAAGTTGCGGTTTGGGCTGCGGCTTCTCAGATTTGCATATAGATGCTGTTGGTGAGGAAGTGGAAGTAGGAGGGATGACAGCCCCTGCGTTTTCTCCTGAACCTCCTGGCCAAGTACAGCTTCGAGTAATTACCTTCTGCCTACTTGCACTTCCTCAGCAGTTCCCTCACATTTTGTCTGAAAGCTTCAAAGCTTTTCACCATGTAGGTTTAAAACCATAAGGATAAATGTGTCCAGACTCTTTTTGTGGCAATGCCTGCTGCTTGAGATGTCTGTGGTCACTCCACATCCTGGTCTGGATTAGTGGTTCTGAACTGAGTAGCCCGGGGAAGAATGGGCATGGAGCTGTGCTGTCACGGAGTATTTGAAACATCTGGGCAGTCTAAACATGGAAATACCTTGAATACTTTCTAATTCACATTTTCAGTTTTGACCAGGAAATAGCTTAGTCACTTAGAAATCTAACTTTGAATGAATTTGCGTTTTAACAGCCTCCAATGCACAGATAGAGTATTATTTTAGAAAGACTATGACTGTTATACCTGATGGAGAGGTAGTTTGACTGGAGTTAAGAAACCCGAGTTCTGGGTTCTGGTTTTGAACCACTCACCAGTTAGCTCTGGATCATGGTGGAGTCATCCATCATTAGGATTTCAATTATTCCATCCATAAAATGAAAGAATTTTGATTGGATTCCATAAAGCCTTAAACTATAACTTTCTGTCCCTTTTTTTTTTTTTTTTTTT
>SJXQ01011737.1:28598-45913 GCA_006408695.1 Aepyceros melampus
AAGTTAAATAAGCAGGGTGACAATATACAGCTTTGACGTACTCCTTTTCCTATTTGGAACCAGTCTGTTGTTCCATGTCCAGTTCTAACTGTTGCTTCCTGACCTGCATACAGATTTCTCAAGAGGCAGGTCAGATGGTCTGGTATTCCCATCTCTTTCAGAATTTTCCACAGTTTATTGTGATCCACACAGTCAAAGGCTTTGGCATAGTCAATAAAGCAGAAATAGATGTTTTTCTGGAACTCTCTTGCTTTTTCCATGATCCAGCGGATGTTGGCAATTTGATCTCTGGTTCCTCTGCCTTTTCTAAAACCAGCTTGAACATCAGGGAGTTCACGGTTCATGTATTGCTGAAGCCTGGCTTGGAGAATTTTGAGCATTACTTTACTAGCATGTGAGATGAGTGCAATTGTGCGGTAGTTTGAGCATTCATTGGCATTGCCTTTCTTTGGGATTGAAATGAAAACTGACCTTTTCCAGTCCTGTGGCCACTGCTGAGTTTTCCAAATTTGCTGGCATATTGAGTGCAGCACTTCACAGCATCATTTTTCAGGATTTGAAATAGCTCCACTGGAATTCCATCACCTCCACTAGCTTTGTTCATCGTGATGCTTTCTAAGGCCCACTTGACTTCACATTCCAAGATTTCTGGCTCTAGATTAGTCATCACATCATCATGATTATCTGGGTCGTGAAGATCTTTTTTGTACAGTTCTTCCATGTATTCTTGCCACCTCTTCTTAATACCTTCTGCTTCTGTTAGGTCCAGACCATTTCTGTCTTTTATCGAGCCCATCTTTGCATGAAATGTTCCCTTCGTATCTCTAATTTTCTTGAAGAGATCTCTAGTCTTTCCGCTTCTGTTCTTTTCCTCTATTTCTTTGCATTGATCGCTGAAGAAGGCTTTCTTATCTCTTCTTGCTATTCTTTGGAACTCTGCATTCAGATGCTTATCTTTCCTTTTCTCTTTTGCTTTTCACCTCTCTTCTTTTCACAGCTATTTGTAAGGCCTCCTCAGACAGCCATTTTGCTTTTTTGCATTTCTTTTCCATGAGGATGGTCTTGATCCCTGTCTCCTGTACAATGTCATGAACCTCATTCCATAGTTCATCAGGCACTCTATCTATGAGATCTAGACCCTTAAATCTATTTCTCACTCCCACTGTATAATCATAAGGGATTTAATTTAGGTCATACCTGAATGGTTTAGTGGTTTTCCCTACTTTCTTCAATTTAAGTCTGAATTTGGTAATAACGAGTTTATGATCTGAGCCACAGTCAGCTCCTGGTCTTGTCTTTGTTGACTGTATAGAGCTTCTCCATCTTTGGCTGCAAAGAATATCATCAATCTGATTTTGGTGTTGACCATCTGGTGATGTCCATGTGTAGAGTCTTCTCTTGTGTTGTTGGAAGAGGGTGTTTGCTATGACCAGTGCATTTTCTTGGCAAAACTCTATTAGTCTTTGCCCTGCTTCATTCCGCATTCCAAAGCCAAATTTGCCTGTTACTCCAGGTGTTTCTTGACTTCCTACTTTTGCATTCCACTCCCCTATGATGAAAAGGACATCTTTTTTGGGTGTTAGTTCTAAAAGGTCTTGTAGGTCTTCATAAAACTGTTCAACTTCAGTTTCTTCAGCATTACTGGTTGGGGCATAGACTTGGATAACTGTGATATTGAATGGTTTGCCTTGGAGACGAACAGAGATTCTGTCGTTTTTGAGACTGCATCCAAGTACTGCATTTTGGACTCTCTTGTTGACCATGATGGCTACTCCATTTCTTCTGAGGGATTCCTGCCCGCAGTAGTAGATATATGTGAAGCAGATCAATTCCTCTGGATAGTCTAATGTTAAATGGTTAAGAATAAATAGCAGGATAATTTGGGACAGTGCTTTGTGTGGAAAAGTGGCAGATGTGCCTTAAAACACAGGCTTTGTGAAGCCGTGCCTCTGGGGACACAGTAAGTTAAACTGCAACTGGAAGATGGTGAGCTCTTGACAGGAGTTTTAATGCAGAGAAAAGATTTTAGAAGCATTGTGGGTGGTTTCTTCCATGGGCAACTGATAGTGAAGATGCCAACTAATGGTGGGCATTTTTGAGAACTGTTTTCGATGTCAAAATACTTTCTATATTAGCCATATTTGCAATATAGGCATATTGGGTATCTATTGCTGTGTAACAAAATACCTCAAAACTTAGTGGCTGAAAGCAACAAATATTTATTATCTTGTAGCTTATGTGGGTCAGGAATTTGAGAGAAGCTTGGTTGGTGGTTCTGGCTCAGGGTCTCCTGAGGTTGTAGCCAGTATGTCAGCAAGGGCTGCAGTCATCTGAAGGTTGACAGGGGCTGGAGGATCCACTCACATGGCTGATGGCAGGAGGCCTCAGTTGATGTCTCCTAATAACATGGCAGCTGGTTTTCTGCAGAGGTGATCCACAAAGCAAGATGGAGACTGCGGTGCCTTTGATGACCCAAGTGTGGAAGTTATATTCTGTCAGTTTTATAATATCGTTGGTTACCTAAGTCTATTCATTGTAAGAAGGGTTTACACAAGACAGAATTCATTGGTGGCCATCTGGGAGGCTGGCTACAACAATAGGGTGTAACTAGCACTGCCAAAACATAATTATTGTAAAAGGGAAAGAGTGTATCTTATAAAAGAGATATGGGGCTTTTCTTTGTTGTCATTTTTGTACAGGCCAAA
Organism: Aepyceros melampus; assembly: GCA_006408695.1. NCBI lineage: Eukaryota > Metazoa > Chordata > Mammalia > Artiodactyla > Bovidae > Aepyceros > Aepyceros melampus. Next base: position 31,304 of record SJXQ01011737.1, read on the forward strand.
AAATTAGTACTTTTCATAGGCAATGCCAAAGAATGCTCAAACTACCGCACAATGCACTCATCTCACACACTAGTAAAGTAATGCTCAAAATTCTCCAAGCCAGGCTTCAGCCATATGTGAACCATGAACTTCCCGATGTTCAAGCTGGCTTTAGAAAAGGCAGAGGAACCAGAGATCAAATTGCCAACATCCGCTGGATCATGGAAAAAGCAAGAGAGTTCCAGAAAAACATCTATTTTTGCTTTACTGACTTTGCCAAAGCCTTTGACTATGTGGATCACAATAAACTGTGGAAAATTCTAAAAGAGATGGGAATACCAGACCACCTAACTTGCCTCTTGAGAAACCTGTATGCAGGTCAGGAAGCCACAGTTAGAACTGGACATGGAACAACAGACTGGTTCCAAATAGGAAAAGGAGTACGTCAAGGCTGTATATTGTCACCCTGCTTATTTAACTTCTATGCAGAGTACATCATGAGAAACACTGGGCTGGAAGAAGCCCAAGCTGGAATCAAGATTGCCTGGAGAAATATCAATAACCTCAGATATGCAGATGACACCACCCTTATGGCAGAAAGGGAAGAAGAATTAAAGAGCCTCTTGACGAAAGTGAAAGAGGAGAGTGAAAAAGTTGGCTTAAAGCTCAACATTCAGAAAACAAAGATCATGGCATCTGGCCCCATCACTTCATGGGAAATAGATGGGGAAACAAACAGTGGAAACAGTGGCTGACTTTATTTTTTGGGGGGGGCTCCAAAATCACTGCACATGGTGATTTCAGCCATGAAATTAAAAGATGCTTATTCCTTGAAAGGAAAATTATGACCAACCTAGACAGCATATTAAAAAGCAGAGACATTACTTTGCCGACTAAGGTCCGTCTAGTCAAGGCTATGGTTTTTCCTGTGGTTGTGTATGGATGTGAGAGTTGGACTGTGAAGAAAGCTGAGCTCCGAAGAATTGATGCTTTTGAACTGTGGTGTTGGAGAAGACTCTTGAGAGTCCCTGGGACTGCAAGGAGATCCAACCAATCCATTTTGAAGCAGATCAACCCTGGGATTTCTTTGGAAGAAATGACGCTGAGGCTGAAACTCCAGTACTCTGGCCACCTCATGCGAAGAGTTGAGTCATTGGAAAAGACTCTGATGCTGGGAGGGATTGGGGGCAGGAGGAGAAGGGGATGACAGAGGATGAGATGGCTGGATGGCATCACTGACTCGATGGACATTGATTTGGGTGGACTCTGGGAGTTGGTGATGGTCAGGGAGGCATGGTGTGCTGCGCCTCATGAAGTCGCAAAGAGTCAGACACAATTGAGCGACTGAACTGAACTGAACTGATGTTGGGAAGAACGGGTAGGAAAGTTACTGAAGAATGTTAAATTGTGAGATGTTTAGGAAAATAGATATAATTTTATTTAGTAAATTCTGGAATGAGAAGTAATATTTGACATCTTTTTCTATTAAAGAAGAGATGTATTTTTTTTCCAGAGGGAGATTAAAATAGACCAGACTGAGAAAATATAACTGGGATTCAAAATGGTTTAAACCCAAAATAACTCTCCCTAATATTGACCCTAACTGGGTATTGTTTTTGCTTTGACCCTTCATTCCAATCCCAAAGAAAGGCAATGCCAAAGAATGCTCAAACCACCGCACAATTGTACTCATCTCACATGCTAATAAAGTAATGCTCAAAATTCTCCAAGCCAGGCTTCAGCAATACGTGAACCGTNTGATGCTTTTGAACTGTGGTGTTGGAGAAGACTCTTGAGAGTCCCTTGGACTGCAAGGAGATCCAACCAGTCCATTCTGAAGGAGATCAACCCTGGGATTTCTTTGGAAGGAATGATGCTAAAGCTGAAGCTCCAGTACTTTGGCCACCTCATGTGAAGAGTTGAGTCATTGGAAAAGACCCTGATGCTGGGAGGGATTGGGGGCAGGAGGAGAAAGGGACGACAGAGGATGAGATGGCTGGATGGCATCACGGACTCAATGGACGTGAGTCTGAGTGAACTCCGGGAGTTGGTGATGGACAGGGAGGCCTGGTGTGCTCCGATTCATGGGGTCGCAAAGAGTCGGACACGACTGAGCGACTGAATGGAATATTGACCCTATTTTCTGTGTTTCTCCCAAATCTGCCTATGCTTTCTTTCATTGGTTTCTCAAGTATTTCCTATTTCTTAGGCAACCGACCAACCTTGGACAGGCAGTTCCACCCCAAACCTGAATGCACCCATTTTCCCTGCAGGAGGCTAATGCAGTTTCCTTCATTGGATTTTGAACACCTACTCCGTGTTAATGTCTATTAACAAATAATGCACCCTGCTCAAAGACTCAAGTGTTTTCCACTGCAGACAGGATAAAATCCATCTGAACTCCTTAGCCTAAAGTTCAAGCCCCTTCGTCAAAAAGCGCTCCTTCCTTTCTAGCACTGCTGCTCACAGTTCTTTATAAGACATTCTTTTGTCCTCTCTGAGGCTTGGCTCATACTTTTCTCTCTGCCTCATGGCCCCTCCGCATTGTACTCATTTTACCCAAAGTCTTCCTTTAATCCTGAAGTGATGCCTAGGGCAGATAGCAGACATTGCAGTCATAGCCAGCCCTGTTTAAATCACTGCTGTTGCTAAGTCACTTCAGTCGTGTCCGACTCTGTGTGACCCCATAGACGGCAGCCCACCAGGCTCCCCCCATCCCTGGGGAGGCAAGAACACTGGAGTGGGTTGCCATTTCCTTCTCTAATGCATGAAAGTGAGAAATGAAAGTGAAGTTGCTCAGTCGTATCTGACTCTTAGTGACCCATGGACTGCAGCCTACCAGGCTCCTCCGTCCATAGGATTTTCCATGCAAGAGTACTGGAGTGGGGTGCCATTGATTTCAGGTAAAGCATTTAATCTCAGCTAATGAAATTACATCTGAGAGGTATGAGACGTATACTCAGTGATTTCTAGTTCTTTTCCTTTTGAAAACTTCTTTTAAGTTTGCTCTTTCATGAGCCTTCATTGCTCACATTGATTTTTTTTTCCTCTTAAAACTCTTGGTATTTTCTTTCTGCACTGACTCATCTGGCAAATAATTTTATTTATAATCTTTCTCCCTAGTAGATTTTGAACTTTTTTAAAGCTAGAGACCATGCCTTATAAGATGTAATACTCCTCATAGTTGCTTGTGCTTAGATCCTCAGTGAATCTTATATGTGGATTTTCCCCCATATGTTGTAGGACACGGATTTATAGGGCTGTTGTAGGATACTTTACAGAGTTGATGATAAGCGGTTACCCTGGCCTCCCCTAAACTCCCCCTGAATGCCACTTAATTACACCTGTGGGGTTGGCTGCTTAAGTAGGTAAGGCTATACCTCTGTGCTCCCCTAGCAGCTCTTTCAGTCTTAATCCTTAATCATGGCTGTTCCTTGAGATGGTCTGTTGTGGCCCCCTCATTGTGTGTGGTGTGGGCCCCCTCAGGTAATTCAGTGGCTGGCATCCTCAGGGGTTTGCCCAGTTTTTGCTTGATGTAAAGTGCTCAGTGAATGCCAGAATATCCAGTTCATGCTAATGTATAGGGGTTTTTTTTTTTTTTTTTTTGTTGATTATAAAACCTTTTTAAGTTTATAAAATAGGACTTGAGAATATTTTTCTTTTATTAAATGTTAATAGCCACACTCATTTACCTTTTGCTTTTAGAGGCTTCCAAGGAATACTGGGTGGCTGCCATCGCAACGTGATTTCGTTTGACTCAGAAGCATATCTTGGGTGTGGTATTTGATGTTAGCAACATGACGTGAGGATGCCCAGACAAAAATGGATAGCATTGTACTGCCTCAGTGAATAGTTACGCTTGAGTAAAGTAAAATGTTGTTAAAATAACTAGCTTTGGATGGTGAAAATAGAAATCAGGACAGTGCCTCAAGGATTCCTTTGATCAGTGAAGTAGTATTTCCATGGAAGTTTTCATCTGAGGTTGTTCTTGGGGCAACCGGGCAAGCATTACTCTTTTGACATCTTAAATACCCTGAGCTGCTATTCACAAGCTCAGAGCTCCAGGAAGAACACAGCACATCTGGGTAGCCTTTCTGTGTGGTTCAAGGTAAAGTTAGTACATCCTTTATAGATAACAATGAGGGTTTCCCCGGTAGCTCAGATGGTAAAGAATCTGCCTCTAATGTAGGAGGCCTAGATTCTATCCCTGCATTGGGAAGATCCCCTGGAGAAGGAAATGGCTAACCACGCCAGTATTCTTGCCTGGAGAATTTCATGAGGAGGAGCCTGGTGGGCTACAGTCCATGGGGTTTCACAGAGTTGGACACCACTGAGCCCTTAACGCTTTTAACACTTGTAGATCACATGATACAGTGATCAGTGGACTAGGTGGCTCTTTGGTACCCTGGGGGAAGGGTGTGAAATTATGAGAATGTGGCTGTTTGTAATAAATCACTTCATCTAGAGAACTACGAGAGCATTTTAGAGTAGTGAGCTTGAACCAACACTGGGCGAGGGCCCCCACATCATTTCTATGTGTGCAGTTAATGTTTCTAGCGAGGAGATAGATTTTAGAGCTAGAAAGAATTGTCTGGAATCATTTATCCTTCTGTTGCAAAAATAAATTAGCAAATCAATGCCCCGTTATTTATTTCTCTCTACCACACTGATAGAGAAACTGCTCCCTGTCATCACAATGCAGACTCATCCATTGTGATGATTTTATTCAACCTGATTGTTTACTGTGGTTTTTGTATCAGAATGGGCAAAGCCTGCCTTCAGAGTAGGCAGTAAGAGTTAACTCTGCCTGCTGTGTTTCCTCTTTCTAATAGGAGCACTTTAGCAGTGCTAATCAGTTGTACTGATTTCTGTTTTGATTTTTCTATCATAATTAAGTGAATGATATGGAATGCAATCAAGTTTGACACTAGGGGGTTCATACAAATGACTATTTTTTTATGTTTAAAATTTTGTTAAACGTAACCACAAGGAACGTTATTTGAAGGCAAAGACTGGGTAGGTAGGGGTAGTTTAACAACCAATTTAGAGTTTTGAATATTTTTAAAATGTCTATTTCAAGAAAGCATATCTGTGTTGCCTTTTTTTTTTTCAATTGAAATAATCCTATTTTTAAAAGGATTGTATTTTGTTTTCATGTACACCCTAAGGTGGAAAGATTATAGTCTCAGACAAGATGATATAGTTTAAAAGAAAAATGAAGAAAAACATTCATGGAAATTTCTTCCTTCAGGGTATACACAAAGAAAAAAAGGTACACACATTTACTCCTCAAACCCTATGAAAAAAAACGAATCAAATAGGGAAAGAGTATATGAGATGCCCTATCCACTTGTTTTGATTGCTTATCAGTGACAAGACAAACAAAAGGAAGGACCGCCCATGTTTCTGAATATAGGGAAATGTTGCATTTCTACACTCCTTTATAGCTCATTGGCACATTTGTAAAATGTCTTCTCCCCCTACCATGTATAATATTTGAATTATTTTCTCAAGTGATTTTTAATCACTTCGTGTGAATTTGCACCTTCCCTTCTTGATCTAGCAAAGTTTTTGCTTTGAACATTATATATTTTAATGCAGATTGTTCTAAAACTCAGTTAATTTTCTAATTTTGATTTGGAAAATGCTCCAGGAATAAGGCTGCTGCTGCTGCTGCTGCTAAGTCACTTCAGTCATGTCTGACTCTGTGTGACCCCATAGATGGCAGCCCACCAGGCTCCCCTATCCCTGGGATTCTCCAGGCAAGAACACTGGAGTGGGTTGCCATTTCCTTTTCCAATGCATGAAAGTGAAAAGTGAAAGTTAAGTTGCTCAGTCATGTGTCCAACTCTTCGCGACCCCATGAGCTACATATATTCACTTTTGTATAAAGGTACTGACATTTTCCCTTCCGTGAACATCATCAGCAACTTTGCAGTGTGGTTTGATTTTCCTCTGTGCTGAATTTCAGAAGCAATAAGGAGATGACCAAATTCTGCATTTTCTTTTTTTTTCTCTGACTTCACAGGGCAGTGCATCAAGTGCAAAGCAAAAAGAGATAGCAAATTAACGCTAAAATTTTTGCATTCAAAGAGAACAGACTCTTCCCTCCCTCTTCTTGGCAGTTTGATTCATTGCTTCCAGCAGTTTCCAACTTTGTACAGACTAAACATTTCTAATTGGGAAATGGATGGGTTGAGTCTGAGATGGTGACTCAGGATATAAACTTTCCAATTTGGGATAATTGTTTGTGAGTGGATGGCAGATTACTGCTGACTGGCTCTTGTTTTGTCTCTGAGGAAAGGATGAAAGTTAAGATGCATACTTCATACGTCGTTGAAACAGAATATTTACTTGGTATAGATAAGGCAATGAGACAAAGATATTTGCCATGCTTATTTGTTACAACCAAATATAGTATATGAAAGGATTACTTTTTTGATGGATGAGGAAAACATTACAATATATGATGTGTCTTCAGCTGTGAAATGGGGATGGTAAAAATGCCTACTGAAGTTACTGTGGGGATTAAATAGATAATTCACGTGAAAGGTTCAGTACTGTGCCTAGCACACAGGAACCGGTCAGGAAATGTCTGCTGTTGTTGTTTATCATCATCATTATCATTACTTTTTATTTATTCCTATTAAGCAGAATAGCTTCTTTAATTATATAATGTTAAGCTTCAGATTTTACAACTTCATGATGATTAGCCTGTGAGAAACATCTGTAATTTGAATTAATTTATAAGCCATATTTTGGCTAGTTATTCAAGCTCTGTATGTTGGAATTACTTCGTGATGATTAGAATCCCCCTTTTAAAGATTTTACTGCTTCTCATGGTGGCTTATACTATCTTTTAATTATCCTGTGAATTCATGACATTTATCCATATTCCAAATCAAACATTTCTTTTGTTTTAGCCTTTGTGGATCAGAGATAGATAACCTGTCATAACTGGAGAAGGAAATGGCAACCCACTCCAGTATTCTTGCCTGGGAAATCCCATAGACAGAGGTGCCTGGTGGGCTACAGTACTAATATACTGTATATACTTGTGCCTATAAACAGTTTTGATTTTAAAGAATTTAATGTTTCTTCATTGCTCTGTTTTGAACAGAAGGATTTGAATTTGAAGGATAAACTGTTACCTAAGGATCAGTGTTTGCCAGTATTGTTGTTTATTACTTAAGATAAAATTGCCTTTTAATACCCCAAGATTATCACTCAATAAATTTTGTTCCCAGATACTAAAACCTGGTAACCTCATGGTGTGGAAAGTTAGTATAACTTCTCAGAATGCCAGCTCTCACCCAGAAAGTTAACTGCTGGGCCCCATAATCTGGTCAATTTTTAATAGTTTCGCTGGTTTACCAACAAGAAGGCTAATGCTTGCTTTCTTTTTAATTTGCAAATGGATCACTTTTTTGGAGGGAGTTGTGTGGCATGTGGGATCTTACTTCCCTGACTAGGGATCAATGCTCCCCTCTCCCCCTTCACTGCCCACCCCTTGCATTGGAAGCGCCGATTCTTAACCACTGAACTACCAGGGAGGTCCTGGATCACCTATTTCTAATTCCATGTCTATTTTTATAATTATTATATGAAGCCATTTTATATAGTGAGACAAACTTTTCCTCCTCATTAAGTGCCAAATTCCCTCCACCATGGCCCTGCCTCTCAGGAAGAGAGCTTCTGTGCTTCCATCTCCATGAGTGGCTTACCCTCCACTCAAAGGGCTGTAACAGGCGTCCCTCCTTGCTCTGACTCCCACATTCCATCACCAAATCCTGTCCATTTCACCTCCTGAAAAACTCCCAGTTTCACTCAGTTCCCTGCAACCCCGGTGTTTCTTCCGTATTTCTCCCTCAGTCGCCTCTCACCTGACCTCCGTCTAACAGTCTGCACCTGTGGTTCATGCTCCCCCTGCACCAGGAATCTTTCTAATGTCACCCTGCACCCTTCCCTAGCTCTCTGTAATCCCTGGATGAGGTTCACATGCTTTGCCATGTCATAAAATCCATGGTGATGTGCCCCTCCCCCATCTTTCTCCAGCTGAGCTAATTTGAGCTCATTAAGTCGGCCTGATCTTCCCTCACCTCTGTCCCCTCTGCCTTGAACATTCTCCTCCTCCTTCTGTCTCCTTTGTGGGCTTAACTCTTTTGTAGATGTGTTGCTATTTGTTTTTCCTCCTTTGGTCTTTCCTCCTCTCAACAATAATACCAGGTTCATTTTTTTCCAATACTGACCTCCAAACAGCTTTACACTTTCTCTCTGTACACCTATGTAGAAACCTCTATAAAACAACTGGTTTAGTTTCTGTTCAGCAGATGGTGGGACAGAAGCACTAAATATAAGAAATATGTGTCACGATTACTAAATTGTGAAGATCGTAGTGGGCAGGAACAAGAATTACAAGTGTGCTTCACATCCAGCGTTTGCACAGTGCCTAGGATAGAGTGCCCGTTCAGTGAACGTTAAATGAATTACAGTTTAAGCCTGAGGTGCCTCTCTCTTGAGTCAATGGACCTTCTGTTCCATTATTTATCCTCTAGGACAAAGGAGGCCAGATTCCTCTGTGTGCCCTCTCCCTCCAGAAGGGAAGTATGCCTGCTGAGAGAATCTGGAAGCCTGTGTTGCCCTGAGTTGTTCTGGTAGATTCCTTTAATGTCGGCTGGCATGGATGAGAAGGTCTTTTGTTATGGTGGCAATTAATGATGATTTGCACTTTTTAGTAATTTACAAAATAGTGGCCATCCTGACAACATAAGAAATATCTCTCTCTCCTGGACCATGAAAGCTGGTGACCCATCTATTTAAATCTAAGACTCGTTATTCATGTTTCAGCCCTAGTGACAACTGGCACTTTATAGTTACTGTACTGAAAAGAATCCTTTGGGGGTCATTTTAATGCATCTTTAATTTGAATTTCTTTTTCTTGTAGGTTGTTCTTAGGAACAATGATTATTTCCTCAAACTCATGCCTGGGCTTTATCTGTTTATTGTTATGCCACTGGATCAGGATGGCATCATCTCTGAACCTTGAAGATCCTAATGTGTGTAGCCACTGGGAAAGGTAATAGTTCTGAGAAATAATATTTCTTGGTAGTCTGAGAAATAATTTCTGATAGATTCGTTTGTATGCTATCAATATCAGTATCACATATAAAATTAGAATTTGAGAAGAGATTATAAAATTGTTTTCATGTAAAAATATTTCATTATATGTAATAAATTAGTATAATTCACCGTGGTCTTAGAGAGTATATGTTATGTATATATTAAGCTTGCAATATTAATTCTAACAGAGGTGTATTTGTAAAATAGGGGAAAACATTATAGATTCATAGATCAGTTAAAATGATCTCCGTGAGGTCTTACCTCTGCTCTGTATCTATTTGCAATAATTTGGTGGAGCTGAACCTATGGACATATGGATTATAGTGGAGTTCCTACTTACGCATGGGAATCAATGAGAGAGCAGTGAAAGACAGTGGGGAATAATGTCCTAGAGCGTTGAAATGGATGGCATAAAAAGTTGTGTGGTAGATGACCTGAAAGGAAAGACTTGATTTCTGGAGTAGCTGGCTAGGCTGCATGGAAGTAGTGTCACCTGAGATGTCCTTGAAGACTTGAATAAGACCAGCGGATGACAGTGATTGGCAGGCATTCTGGGATGGAAGGTAGTTTGAAACCAGTGCCATGCAGACCACTAAGGACTGTACCCAATAAGTCTAGCTTCGATACAATACAGGAAAAGGGCAAGATTGACTACATTATATGAAAGCAAATGGTGTAGTCTCCAGATCTGGGTGAACTTACAGCCCCTTTTGGAACACAGAAATAGCACAAATTATCTACTCATACTGAAGTGCAGTCAAATGCAGCTGACTCTTACTTATCTTCCTAAAAAAGTGTGTTCATGTTTCTTTATCCAAAATGAACATTGCGCTTGCAGGTTTTTCAAACAAATAGAGGTGTCAAGTACTAGAGAGTAGTATGTAGTTGTAATAGCTGTAAATGCAATGACATTAAACTCTTGGCCTCTTTTACCCGTCACCCTCAGTACCAAGAAGAGTACAGCACAGAGCATACATCCCAGTCACTGTGTCACCCACTGGAAGGATGCTCAAAGCTCAGAGTTTTTCAAGCATGGCAGCTGTTTTATTCTAGGGCACACTGATTCCTCACTCACAGTGTTAGTTTTCAGTGAGGGCTCACCCCTATCTCTGCTGGCAGTATTACAGCAGGGTAACAAAACGTATTTTCCCGGTTGATCAATAGAGTCTTCTATCATTATGAAACTTTAAGTGGAAATATGTATATGTAATAAAGTTCTATATATTTGATATTAACTATATAATACAGAAGTTAAGAGGAGGGAATGCCTACTATCTTTATAATTTTCATAGAACTTCCCATAAAACATTTCACCAGCAAAGTACTTAATAAATAGGATTATAGTAATAAAAATAAATTGATGAATACATGAATAAGAACATATCAAATTTAGAAAAGGGAGAGTCCATTGGTAGTTGAACTTCTTGGAGGATGATAGCTTTGAAATGGGAGAAAAGATCAAGTTTGTTAGGTACTGTGAAATAAAAATCAAGAGATCTTGGTAATAAGTACATTAACTATGGATGTGAAAGAGGCAGAAAAGGCTGAGATTTAGAACCTGCTGTGTGGAAGAGTGGGCATGTCATTGGACATTGTTGTTGTTTTGCTAAGTCATGTTTGACTCTTGGTGACCTCATGAACTGTACCACGCCAGGTTTCCCTGTTCTTCACTATCTCCTGGAGTTTGCTCAAACTCGTGTCTATTGGGTTGGGGATCACATATGGAGAGATAAAAGGCAAAGAGCTGATTTGACAGGGAAGAAATTCATGTGGTTTTGTCATGTTATATTGATAAGATCAGTTTGAAATACAGGCCTAGATGAATGCTTAACTTTTCATTTAAAGAAAACATGAAAAATAATCCTTTCCCCGGTTTGTTTTACATTGCCCTATCTTATAATTGTCGTGGACAAAAAGGCCTTATTAAATATAAGAAAGGGTACTGGCTTCGAATACCCCCTCCCCTTTTTTTTTTTTCCATTGAAGGAGTCCAGTGATCTTGCATGAGTCTCTCTCTCTCTCTCTCTCTCTTTTTTTTTTTTTAACAAATGAATGAATTTATTTATTTTTGGCTGTTCTGGGTCTTTGTTGCTGCTTGTGGGCTTTCTGTAGTTGTGGTGAGCAGGGGAGACTCTAAACCTAACATAATTTCACCGATGTACAAGTGATTGGAGTAACTGAGAAAATACTAATGGGGAAGGAAATCCAATATGAAATAATAGGAAAATGATGGAGATTTTCTTCTGCCTATATTTTTGCTATGAACTACTAAAAAGAAAAAGTTGACAACTGCAATCTTCTCATTGATACATTTTCTGTTACACAGCTAGATAATGATTCTTTGAAGAAAGGTTAAAGAAAAGTAGAATTTGTTTTGTAAGAATGGAGAAGAGTATAAATTAAAATGAACAGATAAAGGTGCAGGTGACAGATTCTCCTATATTTTCAAAAACTGAAATGAACTTGAATTGAAATGGGAAGAGGAAGATGAGTTTCAGGGAGAAAACTTTTGGTGGTAAGGCCCAGTAGTACCCATTGTAGATTTTCCTTATACTAAAACCCACCTGTCACCAGTGGTTCCGAGCCGTGGAATCACCTGCAGTCTTGCTCCTCAGAGTGGAGTCTGTGGAGCCGTGGTGGCAGGTACCTCAGCTGGGAGATTTTTGGAATCACAGACTCTCAGGTCCCTCCTCAGACCTACTGAATCATTTATTTTCAAATAAAAGTATACTTCATTTTAAGGCAGCGATTGTGATTCTTAGAAGTTGTGTCCAACTCTTTGCAACCCCATGGACTGTATAGTCCATGGAATTCTCCAGGACGGAATACTGGAGTGGGTAGCTTTTCCCTTCTCCAGAGGATCTTCCCAACTTGGAAATGAAACCCAGATCTCCCGCACGCAGATGGATTCTTTACCAGCTGAGTCACAAGGAAAGCCCAAGAATATTGGAGTGGGTAGCCTATCCCTTCTCCAGTGGATTTTCCCGATACAGGAACCAAAGCAGGGTCTCCTGCATTGCAGATGGATTCTTTATCAACCAATGTCAGGGAAGCCCAAAGTAAAATTAAGGAGAATTAAATCATTTAAAATACACAAGAGAAACTTGTTATTAGAGAAATTCTGAACAGCATCCCTTTGGAAAATGAATAACTCCATGAATCATCTGTCCCTTCTCCCCATCTCCTTTGCCTGTTGTGTGAGTTGAAGTATTTCCACCTACGAGGGTTTCTTCTAAAGAAGATACAAATGAAAAGAAACATTCTCTACCCAACCCCTTAGGGGTGGGACACAGGAGTGGTAATAATTGAAGCTGCATTCCTGAAGTGAGCAGAGATAAGAAATGGTAATTATTACCATATTTGATTAAAGTAACAGGATAATTTCAGCAGATAAAATGTAATTAACCACTTTGGAATGAGTCCAAGTGATGATGGCTTCCCCTACCCTGTTCTTTGACCTTAAATTAAATCTTGCTGGGGTTCCTCCCCAGATAATACTTAATAGGTTAAAACCATGGTGATGATATGTTTTCAGTGTGTTTGAGAAGATGAAACAAACAAGCAGGAAATAAAGGGTTTTGCATCCTGAGCCTGAAAATAGTGTAGAGTTGGGGCCTACAGTTTTTATACCACAGTTTCACTGCTTGCTTTAGAAGCTTTCAATGCTCTATAATATCTGAGAGGCAGCAGAGGTACAGGACGGTGTCTGGGGGTCTTGGTGTTAAAGTGCCGGCTCTAGACTGACCACTAGTACCAGGAGCTCAGTGTGGCTTATTTGTGATGAAAATGGGATCGGACTAGACCAGGGTTCCCCAAACTCCAGGATCTCAAGCCTGATGATCTGAGGACAGCTGATGTAATAATAATAGAAATAAAGTGCACAATTAATGTAATGTGCTTGAATCATCCCCTAACCGTCCCCTCCCCGGCCCTGTCCCGGGCTGTGGAAGAATTGTCTTCCATGGAACTGGTCCCTAGTACCAGAAAGGCTGGGGACCTCTGGACTAGACAATCAGGAAGATCCCTTCCCATTCTGTGACGTTAAGAGCAGCTGCACATGAACATGGCGGTGTGGACTGGTAGCTGAGGTGCTAACAGAGTTCAAACAGCAACCCAGGTACTATCCAAAGAAGTCGTGCTAAGGAGCAGGGGATGCCCTCCAGTTCTTGGAGACATTTGCCTTCATGGTATGAGCACACAGCTTCCAGAAAGTGGCCCCTTGGAAAATGACAACTTGATTGACTAATGATAGGTGGGTACTGAGCAAATTAGGTATAGTCACAAGTATTTGGCAGTCATAATTTGAAGACTATTTACTAACAGGGGAAAATGCTTATGACATACCTTTAAATTCAAAAAGTAGACTTAAAATTCTGTGGCTAGCATGAGTATGAAAATATAAAAGCGAAAAAAGCTAAACTAAAGCTAAAAGCTAAAAACCCCTAGGGATGGTAAGAGAAGGGCAGGAAAATGCTATGGGTAATTAGGTAAGAGTTATACAGTTTTCTCCCTTTCTTCTTAAAAATTTGTTTTCCAGATTTTCTGGTATGATTATAATATCATTAAAAATGAGAAATAAAAAGCAGATATTGTTTAGAAAAGAAAAAGAATGTATGAAAAAGAACAGAAAGGAAATTTGGGGTGAAGAGGCTCAGAATTGTTCTCCTTTAAATTTGAGTGGAAACCTCAGTATCTGATCAACGTGAAAAGTAATTTATATTTAGCCTGTGATTCATTAAGTTTGAGACTATGAATAATTATAATGAGAAGTGTCAAGACTGAAGGGAAATACTCAACCATGGTAAATTTTATGGTTTGATTTCCCCCGAAATGTATATATTTCTCTGTTAAAGTAAAAGCAGGTTATTTTAGCTTTTACATGCTGGCCTCTTTTAAGAGCCCTTTGAGAATTACATAGAATTTATTTAATAAATGTTTGTTGATTGGAACCCTTAATGGTTTAATTACCCTTTTATAGAGAAGAGCTTTTTTATATCCTAAAAGCAGAGAAACATCCTGCAAATGTAAGCTATTAATGAGCAGCAAATGTCCAGAAGAGGAAATTCATATGCTTTAACATTTTCTCTTATTGAGGAAACCTTCTAGGCTGCAAGAAATTAATGAAAACACTTTTCACATTTGCTTGTGGAGTCAGCTCCCCCATCATATGCGATGGCGAGTGTATGGCCAAGGTCCCTTAGTTGATTATTGCTTTTGTACTCCAAGGCGTTTGGATCTTAACACTATAACATAGCATGTGAAATTGTGGGAATACTGCATCAGATCTAGTTCTAACAAACTAATTTAGTTCAGTTCAGTTCAGTTGCTCAGTCATGTGCAACTCTGCGACCCCATGAACCACAGCATGCCAGGCCTCCCTGTCCATCACTAACTCCTGGAGTCCACCCAAACCCATGTCCATCAAGTCGGTGATACCATACAACTATCTCATCCCCTGTCATCCCCTTCTCCTCCTGCGCTCAATCTTTCCCAGCATCAGGGTCTTTTCCA
>SJXQ01011737.1:46157-101345 GCA_006408695.1 Aepyceros melampus
GATGTTCAAGCTGGTTTTAGAAAAGGCAGAGGAACCAGAGATCAAATTGCCAACATCCACTGGATAATGGAAAAAGCAAGAGAGTTCCAGAAAAACATCTATTTCTGCTTTATTGACTATGCCAAAGCCTTTGACTGTGTGGATCACAAGAAACTGTGGAAAATTCTGAAAGAGATGGGAATACCAGACCACCTGACCTGCCTCTTGAGAAACCGATATGCAGGTCAGGAAGCAACAGTTAGAACTGGACATGGAACAACAGACTGGTTCCAAATAGGAAAAGGAGTACGTCAAGGCTGTATATTGTCACCCTGCTTATTTAACTTCTATGCAGAGTACATCATGAGAAATGCTGGGCTGGAAGAAGCCCAAGCTGGAATCAAGATTGCTGAGAGAAATCTCAATAACCTCAGATATGCAGATGACACCACCCTTATGGCAGAAAGTGAAGAGGAACTTAAAAGCCTCTTGCTGAAAGTGAAAGAGGACAGTGAAAAAGTAGGCTTAAAGCTCAACATTCAGAAAACAAAGATCATGGCATCTGGTCCCATCACTTCATGGGAAATAGATGGGGAAACAGTGGAAAGTGTCAGACTTTATTTTTTTGGGCTCCAAAATCACTGCAGATGGTGATTGCAGCCATGAAATTAAAAGACGCTTACTCTTTGGAAGGAAAGTTATGACCAACCTAGATAGCATATTCAAAAGCAGAAACATTACTTTGCCAACAAAAGTCCGTCTAGTCAAGGCTATGGTTTTTACAGTGGTCCTGTATGGGTATAAGAGTTGGACTGTGAAGAAAGCTGAGTGCTGAAGAATTGATGCTTTTGAACTGTGATGTTGGAGAAGACTATTGAGAGTCCCTTGGACTGCAAGGAGATCCAACCAGTCCATCCTAAAGGAGATCAGTCCTGGGTGTTCATTGGAAGGACTGATGCTAAAACTGAAAGTCCAGTACTTTGGCCACCTCATGCGAAGAGTTGACTCATTGAAAAAGACTCTGATGCTGGGAAGGATTGGAAGCAGGAGGAGAAGGGGACTACAGAAGATGAGATGGCTGGATGGTATCACTGACTCGATGGAAGTGAGTCTGAGTGAACTCCGGGAGTTGGTGATGGACAGGGAGGCCTGGCGTGCTGTGATTCATGGTGTTGCAAAGAGTCGGACACGACTGAGCGACTGAAGTGAACTGAATGTGAGACTCCCTAGATGGCAGGTCCACACACAGAGCACACTCTCTCCGCTAGAAATGGAATGGAGAAATAATGCTGCAGGCCTCAAGATTCATTTATTTGCAAGCTGTTGGTTTGTTGTTTAGTCACTCAGTTGTGTCCAGCTCTTTGGCATCCCAAGGACTACAGCACGCCAGGCTTCCCTGTCCTTCACCATCTCCTGGAACTTGCTCAGACTCATCTCCATTGAGTCATTGATGCCATCCAACCACCTCATCCTCTGTAATCCCCTTCTCCTCCTGCCTTTTGTTTTTTAAACAAACAAATGACCTTTTATTTCATACAGAGATACAGAGGCAATTGTCAACAATCTGATGGGCAGTCCAAATTCTTGAGGAGGAAATTCATGGTAAATGTCATGATGGCTGGTTGAAGAGAGGGTCAAAGAAGGAGAGAGTTGAGACAGAGACTGCTATGGCTAATAAATTAAACTTACAAAGAGCTACCAGGTTTTAATGCCATGACTTGACTTTGTCTGGGCATCCTCAATGCTGTGAACACCGTAATTATACAGTTACCATCAAAATTCTCGAGGTGTAGTTTGTGCCACTTGTGTCAAGGGAACCATGCTCCTTAGAGACCACTGAAACATCATAACTTCATTAAAGAGTTGTGAATTTTGCTCATTGTCTGTCATTGATGTGGCCTTTGGGGCCCAACATGAATTTGGGTTGAATATCATCTTTTAAGGTAAAACAGTTGACATTTTGGTTGGTCCCAGTTTTTGAGGTGATGCCACATAGAGTGGCATCTTCTTTTAACCTGAGGAAAATATTTACTAAAAAAATTGTCTTGCAAAACACAAGAAACAAGGTCAAGGTAGTGGAGACTCTTTCCATGACATTCCACACCTCACCTCTTCACCTGTCTGTGGGCTGCATGGGGTATATAGACTCGTACGGCTGCACCCATGGACCTGGTTCAGTAAACTGACTCAGTAAGCAGTCTATCATGAAAAACACACTTCCAACACTTAACATCTGTAACTGGGACTTGTCACATGATTTGTTATCAATGAAAACAGTTTATTGGCTTTAAATATACATCAGTAAATTTTTAACTGTTAGTTTATGTTTTACGATAAAAGAACACTGAACCAAAACATCAGAGGAAATGAGGCTCAGTAGCATGATTTCAATATATATTCCTGGATAAAAAGACTGTTTTAAAAAAGTACATGACTTTTAATCTAAGAATGAAAGCTCCATGAGCTCAATGTTTAGCACTGAATTGCATCCGGGTCTTTTCCAGTGAGTTGGCTCTTCATATCAGTACCACAGCTTCAGCTTTAGCATCAGTCCTTCCATTGAATATTCAGGGTTGATTTCCTTTAGGATGGCCTGGTTTGTCATCCAAGGACTCTGGATTGGAAGGGGAAAGAATTGGTGAAGAAAGGCTTAGCATTTGCATCAACATGAGCTTCAGGATGCTTCCCAGGTGGCTCAGTGGTAAAGAATCTCCCCGCCAATGCAGGAGACACAGGTTTGATCCCTGGGTTGGGAAGATCCCCTGGAAAAGGAAATGGCAACCTACTCCAGTATTGTTGCCTGGGAAATCCCACAGAAATTCCACAGAGCCTGGTGGGCTATAGTCCATGGAGGCACAAAGGGTCAGACACGACTTAGTAACTAAAGCACAATACCACAACAAACCTCAGGTCACTGCGAGGGGTCTGAAGAAAACATGAATAGCTTCATGTGGTATTTCATTCTGAGAAAATTTATGTTTTAACAGAGACCTCTTGGTTTACCCAAAAGGAGTTATATCAGAGATGTCAGTGATTGCATACTCGATGCTCGTCTGAACCTGTTCTTGCAGGTGTCATTTGTTGGAGTAGAAGGAAGTAGTTATGTGACATGTATGTTAGAAATGCAGAAGTCTAGTGGGAAGGGATCTTCAAGAACATCTCTTACCCCATTGTTTTATGATGTGATAAACCCTGGGAAGTGAGATTCTTTCCTGAAGGTCAGCCAGGCTCTCAGTATCAGATCCGGATGCTAATAATCTTGCCTTCTTCTAATCCAGTGGTCTTTTCATAAGGACCTGTAGAGGATCCCTAAATTTACCTAGAAATCAAGTTGCAATGTTCCAAATACACAGAGTTTGAATAGTATGATGAGTTCATGGATGTCTCATGATGACTGAGAGAGACCACCTGGAGAAAGAAATAGTACTGTGTATGAGGCCAGTACAGCTTAGCTTTCAAATCAAGAGTCTCTTTGCTTTATCTAACTTGAATTTATTCATGTAGAAATTTTAACCCCATTCCTTCCAGACTTTCTCTGGTTCATAATTCTTTTTAATGAACTTGGCCTATTGATCTGCACCAAGCGAGTCCATGATTGTGGCCTACTTTTGTTGTTATGGTTGTTAGCATGATTAAAGATTTTAGTGGAAATCTTTATGAGACTACTAAAAAATATAAAACAAATTGTTTTGAAAAGGGAATTTTCAAGATTTTCCTATAGGCAAGAAATCTAAGCTCTTGAGCATGCAATAGACTGCTTTGAAATAAAGTAAAGAATTGAACAAGGAATATTCTTTATATTTTTTGGATCATTTCAGCCACATTTTTAGACCCATCGGATTGCATGTTTTTACTCTTATTATGAATGAAAATATATTGGAAAACAGACTGTTTAAGTAGCATCTGGTTGTAAGTATGATTATTTCAGGATAACTGTCTCAGCCATATGTTTAGAATTAGGTTTAAAGCTTTTTTGTAGCTTCTATGTAGAGGTTGTATATATTCTTCCATTACCTGAAAGTAGGGCAGGTCCAAGAAAGAAAATCATTTGAAGTTCCAATCAGAGAAATATACTTTCTGATTTTCCAAAATCAGAAGCAAAATGTACTCAGATTTGCTGATTATACTTATTTAACGTTTGAATTGAAAATTGCTCAGTTATGTCCGACTCTTTGTGAATTCTCCAGGCCAGAATACTGGAGTGGGTAGCCTATCTCTTCTCCAGGGGATCTTCTTGATCCAGGTCTCCTGCATTGCGGGCAGGTTCTTTACCAGCTCAGCTATGGGTGTTATTTATTGAGGCCTATGATGAAAACTTTTTTTCAAAGGTTTTTATATCCCTGGACCACAAGGTATGGGATGAAACTAAAAATTACTGAAAAATATGTGGTGATTTTTAAAAAATATTTATTTATTTGGCTGCCTTGGTTCTTAGTTGCAGTACGTGGAATCTAGTTCTCTGATTAGCGATTGAACCCAGGCCCCCTGCATTGGGATTGTGGAGTCTTAGTCACTGGGCCACCAGGGAAGTCCCTGAAATGGTACGCTTTGAAATTTAGTAATATCAGAGTTTTGGGTGAATAGTAAATGAGAAATTTTTTGAAATTTATAGCATAAACTCTTGTGTTTTAAATGTTTTAATGTTGGAACTTTTAGGTTCAAGTTCAAATAGAAACCCATCAAAACATGGAGATTCTGTTACACGTCAGTGTGGAGTTGGCAGTACAGTTAATTTAGCCAGTGACTATTTTTCGGTACAGAGTCTGTCATTAATATAAGAGAAATACTGACAGCTTCTCTTTTCTCTTTTTTTCAGCTACTCCGTGACTGTGCAAGAGTCATACCCGCATCCCTTTGATCAAATCTACTACACTAGCTGCACCGACATTCTGAACTGGTTTAAATGCACGCGGCACAGGTAACGGAAACTCAGATGTGTTTATTTATTTGGCGTAGTGGAATGGAGTCTGACGCAGTCAGAGATATTAACATACTTGAGAAGTTGGGCCCATTCATAGAGTGAATAGCTACTGAGTGCGGGTGGTTGTTGTAGCCATGTTCCAAGCTACAGGAGATACGGAAACGCAAGAAGATTGTCTGTCCCTCGAGGAACTTACACAGAAAACATCTATGGATTCCCATCATTTGATTAGCTGAAGTCACCCAGCTGTTGAGCAAAACTGGGGAGACCCTCTTAAATATGGATATCACCAGATATCAAAAAACTCTCTTAGACTATGTTTCTACTTGAACATCGAATTTAATTTTCAGTTCAGTTCAGTCGCGCAGTCGTGTCCGACTCTTTGCGACCCCATGAATCACAGTACGCCAGGCCTCCCTATCCATCACCAACTCCCGGAGTTCATTAGGCTAACTTAAATTTGAGTTAAATTTAAGAAAAATAAGCCACATGTTTATTTTTTCTATTTTTTTTTTAAATTAATTTTTATTTTTTAGTTTGTTTTGCTTTACAATACTGTATTCGTTTTGTTACACATTGACATGAATTAGCCACGAGTGTACATGAACTCCCAATCCCGACCCCCACCTCCACCCTCCCGCCCCACACCCTCTCTCTGGATTATCCCCGTGCATCAGTCCCTAGCATCCTGCATCCTGCATCAAACCTGGACTGGCAATTCGTTTCGCTTATGATATCACACATGTTACATTGCCACTCTGCCAACCCATCCCACCCTCTCCCTCTCCCACAGAGTCCAAAAGGCCATTCTATACAACTGTGTCTCTTTTGCTGTCTTGCGTACAGGTTTATCATTACCATCATTCTAAATTCCATATATATGTGTAAGTATACTGTATTGATGTTTTTCTTTCTGGCTTACTTCACTCTGTATAATCGGCTCCAGCGTCATCCACCTCATTAAAACTGATTCAAATGTATTCTTTTTAATAGCTGAGTAATACTCCATTGTGTATATGTACCACAGCTTTCTTATCCATTCATCTGCTGATGGACATCTAGGTTGCTTCCATGTCCTGGCTATTACAAACAGTGCCGCGATGAACATTGGGGTACACGTGTCTCTTTCAATTCTGGTTTCCTCGGTGTGTATGCCCAGCAGTGGGATCGCTGGATCATAAGGCAGTTCTATTTGCAATTTTTTAAGGAATCTCCACACTGTTTTCCATAGTGGCTGTACTAATTTGCATTCCCACCAACAGTGTAAGAGGGTTCCCTTTTCTCCACACCCTCTCCAGCATTTATTGCTTGTTGACTTTTGCATCGCAGCCATTCTGACTGGTGTGAAATGGTACCTCATTGTGGTTTTGATTTGCATTTCTCTGATAATGAGTGATGTTGAGCATCTTTTCATGTGTTTGTTAGCCATTCGTATGTCTTCTTTGGAGAAGTGTCTATTTAGTTCTTTGGCCCATTTTTTGATTGGGTCATTTATTTTTCTGGAGTTGAGCTGCATAAGCTGCTTGTATATTTTTGAGATTAGTTGTTTGTCTGTTGTTTCATTTGTTATTATTTTCTCCCATTCAGAAGGCTGTCTTTTCACCTTGCTTATAGTTTCCTTTGTTGTGCAGAAGCTTTTAATTTTAATTAGATCCCATTTGTTTATTTTTGCTTTTATTTCCAATATTCTAGGAGGTGGGTCATAGAGGATCCTGCTGTGATTTATGTCAGAAAGTGTTTTGCCTATGTTCTCCTCTAGGAGTTTTATAGTTTCTTGTCTTACGTTTAGATCTTTAATCCATTTTGAGTTTATTTTTGTGTATGGGGTTAGAAAGTGATCTAATTTCATTCTTTTTCTATAAATGTGAAAACAGAAAACACTATGTTAAATAATCATGTTAATAAGGAAGAAAACTGTCTTGATTTCATCAGTAAAATACTTGTTGTCTGGGTTGTGGGTGGAATGTGGTACCTGCTGATTTATGCTACATTAAATGATGTCACACCCATTATTATTTCTTGGGACAAACTCCCCTTGACTGCTGTGTCTAAACCAGCATTCCTTCATGTCACAATCTATTACCTTACTCAAGCTTTATTTTTTGATAGCATTTATTCATTACCAGCCATTATTTGATAATATATGTATTTGTTGAGTGTGTATCTTAAATTATACAGGTCTGTCTTCCCCAGTGGAATGTAAATTCCTTGAGGGCAAGAGCTTTATATTCTTTCACTCACTGTGAGCTCTTTCCCCAATGCCTGGAATATAGTAAGTGCTCAATAAACATGTGTTATATAAATGGATCAGTAAATGAATGAAGCTTGAGTTATATGTAAAGTTCTTTATCTTTTGGTGTCCTATTTTGTAGTAGGGTAAAGGATTTCTCCAAATTCTTCCTCTAAAACCTATATAGATAAATGATGTGTGACTAGATAAGTAATATATATGAAACTGATCGATATCTTATAAAATATCTCAAGGGAAGTAGAGAAGACATGAAGCTTCTGATTCCTTGGAAAAAGTGTTGGTGGACTGAAATGTTCATTCAGTGTATTCTTAGCAAATTGGTGAGTTAGTTTGCTGCTGCTGCTGCTGCTAAGCTGCTTCAGTCATGTCCGACTCTGTGCGACCCTGTAGACGGCAGCCCACCAGGCTCTGCCGTCCCTGGGATTCTCCAGGCAAGAACACTGGAGTGGGTTGCCATTTCCTTCTCCAATGCATGAAAGGGAAAAGTGAAAGTGAAGTCGCTCAGTCGTGTCCAACTCTTGTTCAAAATATATATTCCATGTTTCTTCTTATTATTTTGGAGGACCTTGTTATTTATACGTATATCATGTTTGACAGTTTTTTGTATTAAAATATAAATTTTTGATTTTAATCAAATTGCAGATCAAAAGATGTAACAATGAGATTTTTTTTTTTGACCTCTATATAGAATCAGTTATCGGACCGCCTATCGACATGGAGAAAAAACTATGTACAGGCGCAAGTCCCAGTGTTGTCCTGGATTTTATGAGAGCAGGGAAATGTGTGTCCGTAAGTAAGACTTAACTTTTCTTGGAAGTTCATTTATTTTCCCCAGTGTTGGTTTGCATCTGTTAATGGCAGCCTGTGGAGATGGAGATTGAGGCCTGTGGAGAGGGGGCATCTTGGATCCTTCCCTTATACTCACTGCTGCTGTCTCGGCCTGTGTAAGCAGGGAAGCGTTCACTATGTCCCTCTGTCCTGTCACAAGTCTCCACATGAAATTCAGTTGGGGAGAAAGCAGAAGTTACAGAAAGATGATTCCAGGTTGGATGCTGCAGTGTTCGTTACAATTCTTCAAGAAAAGTCTGTTTGGAAATCAGCCAGGGAGTCATCAGAGAAGAGAACAGAGATGTAAGCTTCCTGCAGCAACTCACCAGAGTCTTGAGTCAACTTCCAAGGGGCCAGCATGTTCTTTTCTGGTACATAGACTGAAAGGCTTATTAAGGAGCTTTCACAATATGAAATGGCTGTAAGCCTGAATCACAAAGTAGACCTTTTATTTTCATTGTCATTTCTTTGGTCCCCCCCCTCCCCATCTCACTGATTCATTTTGAGATGTCTTGAGAGAAGTTTGATGTTTTATGATACACTTTAGGAAATCTTAGAATATCATGTGGAATGTAGTTTGCAATTGTGCTTTCTAACTATTGTGTATAGGACTCTTAGAGACACTTAAGATAGGTATTATTAAAAATGATTTTATTCAAATATTTTGGCTCAACAAAAAGCTAGAAGGACACCTTTGCTTTCTGAGATGAGATGCTGGTATTGAGTAATAAAAAGAGACAGAGTCTGCTCTAATGTGGAGGCACTAGAAACTTCTGATCATGTCTGGGTTTAAGACTCCACAGAACTGAATGATAGCACTGGGTAGCCTTGGATAAACCATTTATAAATGTGTTTATAATTTTATTTGAGGCTAATTTGCTCTAAATAGAGAGAGGGCTTGGACCAGTATATATATCATCTTCCTTCTAACCGTTGGAGTCTATTCTTTATATAGAAAGGTGTAGTGTTAGTCACTCAAGTCATGTCCGACTCTTTGTGACCCCACGGACTGAAGCCCTCCAGGCTCCTCTGTCCATGGAATTCTCCAAGCAAGAATACTGGAGTGGGTTGCCATTCTGTTCTCCAGGGTATATAAAAAGAGTGATATCTCAAATTTTATTCAAAACCAAGGATATATATGATAATAAATGTTCATTGAAGAGAAATTTAAAAATGTAACTAAGCAAAAAAGGAGAAAATACAAATATATTATGAATGTTTTTCCTGGTCAGTAAATGTACTTCTGCAACAATTTACAAATGTCAGTGTTTATTGCATTATAGATATTTATTTAACTGATCTCAGCTCTTGAATATTTACATGATTTCCAAATTTTAACTATTATGGACTAATTTAGAAGATATCATTGTGATTAAATCTTTGTTTATCTACATAATTAATAGGTAAGGATACCTTCATAAGAGTAGAATTTCTGGGTTAGAGGCATACACATATTCCTAGAATGTTTGGTGTGTTTTCAATTTATACCCCCACTAGCAGTGTAGAATGTCTTTTTGCTTATATTGTGGTGGTGATTTAGTCATTAAGTTGTGTCTGACTCTGCAACCCCATGGACTGTAGCCTCCAGGCTAGTCTGTCCATGGGATTTCCCAGGCAAGAATACTGGAGTAGGTTGCCATTTCTTTCTCCAGGGGATCTTCCCAATGCAGGTTTCCTGCACTGCAGGTGGATTCTTTACCAACTGAACCACCAGGAAAGCTCATCTTTTTGCTTACCTGTGCCAATTTTCCTTTTGCTATTTTTCTAATTTGCATGTGTTGGATTAATAATGGCGTGGAATAAGAAAAATTATGTTTATAATCAAACATCTTTGAGAATAATCATGAACTGATCTCTGTGGCCTAGGCTGATGGGAAATTTTCAAAGGAGGGCCTTGAATACACACGGCTTGGAGAGTGGGGAGGCCTGGCTGGTCGGGCTGGCCACTTCCCAGATGCTTCAAGGAGACATTATCTTGGTGTTCTTGCCAGGGTTCAAATCTACAAGCCTAGTTGTCAGGACACTGAGAAAATAGCTCTATCTATTGTGGATTTTTTTGTTAATCCAAATCCTAAGAGTCATATATAAAGTCGGGGTGCTAATTGATTGTTACACAGAACTTGGAGAGGTGCTGACATGGTATCCTGGTCATACCTTCTCTCCTTGAAGATCTGGCATGTGAGAAACTAAATTTTATTGGCAGCTGATGTAGGGATTATGGACCTGAGCAAGGTTAGTTAGAAATTTCAGTGCTTCATGGTTCTAGCCTTCCCGAGCCCAGTGCCTCCATCAGTAATACAGCTAATCTCAGAAAGCAGGGCAGTCCCACAGGACCGTCATACCTGGTAAAAATTATTACCATAATGTGATGGTAAAGATATTATAACTCTTCCTTGAGATAAGTCTCATACCAGCCAGCATGACTCCTGATTGCTTGGATGGCCATCTCTAGCATTTGTCACTAAAATTTTTCTTTTCTTGCAGTTTTCCTTAAATATGTTAATACGTTTAATCAGCTCACTGTCTGGTCTCCGAGGCCTGGGAGCTATTTGGTCTCTTTAAGGGTATTTTTGTATCTCTCCACTCTGATGTCTTGATTTCATAGCTTAACCCCAGAGGACAAGCATGCTTCCGTTACTTCCTTGTTCTCAGGGATGCCTCTGGTACATCTTCTGTTCTCTCAACAGCTGGCACTAGCGAGACACCCTTGTGGATAGAGAAGGAAGAGAGAACACATGATTCTTGTTTCTGCTTTCATAATCTTTTTTTTTTTTTCCAACTAGATTTGCTGCCAGGCACCCAGCACAGTCACCAATTTAACTGTTTCCAGCAAGTTATCAAAAGGAATGGAAACACACGAATTGGTTATAATTTTGGTTTAATTTTGTTAATCAGTTTACCTAGAAGGCAAAGAAAAGGATGGTTTCACATAACAACCTATATCAGAAAAAATAGTTTCTTTTATGTGGCTAAGGTAGCTCCCCTGGAGAGCAAGTCTCATCTTCCCATCCCTCCCGTCCCCTGCTTCATCCTGCCCAAGATTATTCATTTCTACTAAACTCTCAGGCTGTACAGAAGCTGCTCTCCACAGAGCACACTTTGGGTAACAAGGCTCTGTGTTCAGAAGACAGACATTTACCATCAGGCAGGAAGAGCCAAAACAAAAAATGTAGGGAACAGTGTGGTTAGAAGCCTTTCCTAAGAATCTGGCTGGAAAAGAGAATGGATTGGAAAATTTTCCAAGAAGAAAATATTGCTGGACAGGAAGATGTCTGTAATTCGGTTTTAACCTGTTCATAAAATTACACTTCTAAGGTTATTCATTTCTCAAAGTTCCTATTATTGCCTGATTATGTTTCATTATTTTTAAAAACTGGAATGTCATTTATTTTCTTGACTTAAAAAATTGAAATAGAGTTGACATAAAATATGTTCGTTTCAGGTTAGTGATTTGACATTTGCATATATTAACAAATAATCTCCAGGATAAATCTAATAACTACCTGTTAAAATTATTACAAAGCTATTATAATATTATTAACTGTATTCTTAGTGCTGTATTCATATTACATCTATGCGGCTTGTTTTGTAACTGGAGGGTTTTGCTTCTTAATTCCCCTTCACCCATTTCACCCTCAACCCTCAATGTCAGAAACCACTCATTTATTCTCTGTAGCTGTGATTCTGTTTTCATTTTGTTTTTAGATTCCGCATACAATTAGAACCAGACAGTATTTGTCTTTTTTATGTCTGACTTGTTTCACTTAGCATAATACCCTCTGTGTGCGTGCTCAGTTGCTTCAGTCTTGCCAGCTCTTGGAGATACTATGGACCGCATGCCACCAGGCTCCTCTGTCTGTGGGGATTCTCTAGGCAAGAATATTGGAGTGGGCTGCCATGCCCTCATTCAGGGGAATCTTCCCAACCCAGGGACTGAACCCACACAATACCCTCTGGACCTATTCATATTGTTGGAAATAGCAAAAGTTCACTCTTTTTATGGCTGAATAGTATCCCACTATATCTGTATATCGCATCTTCTTTATCCGTTTATCCATTAGCAGACACAGGTTGTTT
Source organism: Aepyceros melampus (assembly GCA_006408695.1). Classification (NCBI taxonomy): domain Eukaryota; kingdom Metazoa; phylum Chordata; class Mammalia; order Artiodactyla; family Bovidae; genus Aepyceros; species Aepyceros melampus. Next base: position 58,214 of record SJXQ01011737.1, read on the forward strand.
CCATGTGTTGGCTTTTATAAATAATGCTTCAGTGAACACGAGGTGCAGATAATCTTTTTGTGTTAGTGTTTTGTTTCCATCAGATAAATACACAGAAGTGGAATTGCTAGGTCATGTGGTAGTTCTATTTTTAGTTGTTCTGAGGAACCTCCATACAGTTTTTCATAGTAGCTGTGCTATCTTACCGGAGAAGGCAGTGGCACCCCACTCCAGCACTCTTGCCTGGACAATCCCATGGACGGAGGAGCCTGGTGGGCAGCAGTCCATGGGGTCGCTGAGGGTCGGACACGACTGAGCGACTTCACTTTCACTTTTCACTTTCATGCACTGGAGAAGGAAATAGCAACCCACTCCAGTGTTCTTGCCTGGAGAATCCCAGGGACGGGGGAGCCTCGTGGGCTGCCGTCTATGGGGTCGCACAGAGTCGGACACGACTGAAGCGACTTAGCACAAGTAGCAGTGCTATCTTACATTCCCACCAGCATTGCGTGAGGATTCCCTTTTCCCCACATCCTCACCGACATTTATTGTATCTTGTCTATTTGATGATGGCTATACTAACAAATGTGAGGTGATATCTCATTGTGGTTTTGGTTTGCATTTCCCTGATGATTAGTGATGATGAGCACCTTTTCATGTACCTGTTGGCCATCTGTATGTCTTCTTTAGAAAAAGGTATTTTCAAATCCTTTGCACATGTTTTAATCAGGTTTGTTTTTTTGCTTGTTGATAGTTTTGTGGGTGTTTGCTTTGCGCAGTTTTTTAGTTTGATGCAGTCTCATTTATTTTTGCTTTTGTAGTCTTTGCTTTTGGTGTAAATCCAAAGAAACATCACTGAAACCCATGTCAAGGACTTTACACCTATGTTTTCTTCTAAGAGTTTTACGGTTTCAGGTCTTGTGTTCAAGTCTTTAATCCATTTTGAGTAGATTTTTGTGTATGGTGTAATATATGATCCAGTTTCCCTTTTTTGCATAGGGTTGTACAGTTTTCCCAACACCATTGATTGAAAGATGGTTTTATGTTCTTGACTCATTGACCATATATGTATGGGTTTGTTTCTGGACTCTGTATTCTATTCTACTGATCTATGAGTCTGTTTTTGTGCCAGTACTATACTGATTACCACAACTTTGTAATAAAGTTTGAAATCACAGAATGTGGATACCTCTAGCTTTGTTCTTTCTCAAGATCACTTTAGCTATCTGGAGTCATTTGTGGTACCATGCAAATTTTAGGATTGTTTTTTCTATTCCTGTGAAAAATACCATTGGGTTTTCGGTAGAGATTGAATTGAACCTGTAAATGGTGGCTTTGCTAGTATGGACAATTTGACAATATAAATTCTTCCAACCATGAGCGTGGAATGTATCAAATGTATTTGAGTCAGCCTTTATGTATTTGTATCTTCAATTTCTTTCATCAACTTATTATAGTTTTTAGTGTAAAGGTCTTTCACCTCTTTAGTTAAATTATTCCTAGGTTTTAAATTCTTTTTGATGCCATTATAAATGGGAATTTTTTATTAATTTATTTTCCTGATCACTTTTACAATTAGTATTAGCAATTAATTTTAATTTACTAAAATTATAAATCCAAAACCTAGTTGTTTCTTGACATAGAAAAAGAACTTATGGTTACCAAAGGGGAAAGGGAAGGTGGAGGGATAAATTAGGAATATGGGATTAAGAGACACACAGTACTATAAATAAAGTAGATAAACAACAAGGACTTACTATATAATACAGGGAACTGTATTCAGTATCTTATAATAACTAAATTGGAAAGCAATCTGAAAAATATAACTGAATCACTTTGTTGTACACCTGAAACTATCACAATATTATAAATCAGCTTTATTTCAAAAAAAAAAAAACAGAAATAACAGAACCTACTTGTTCTTAAGCTAAATTCACCTGACAGATGTTTTACTTATCAGTGATTGATTTTTTTGTATCTTTTGCCATTAAGATATATAAATGTGTGTGTGTATATATATATTTGCCTAACTTTAACCACCATGGTAATTGCTACAATTATGTATTCTTTTCATGTAGTCCTTATCTTTCATGACCACACATCTCTTATAAATATTAGTGTCTGGTTGCATTTTGCAAATGTCATGGCTACATTTGAATTTCAGATCATAACCTCTGAGGTCATCTTGCTCATCCTCTCCCACCTTGCCTTGGTGCTGGTCCCATGTGTTCTCTGAAGTCATAAGAGTAGACATTATTTGGCTCTTCCTCCACAAGATCAGTAGTCTTAGACACTTCTTATCTTCCACCTTCTCAGCCTTGATCCCTCAAGATTTCATATAATTCTTTCCTTTAAAATTTCGATCTTGTTCCTAAAATGGAAAAGATGCATAGCACAAACTGGCTTACATGCAGTGTTCCAAGGTTATCTTTTAACATCTATCTCCTCTTCACTTTTTGACTGTCTCACTTACATTTTCTTCTTTTCTTCTTTCTTTCCTTCCTTTCTGCCTTCCTGCCTACCTACTCATTCTAACGTTGGACACTTAAATGTTGCTCACTGTAGCCACTAAATTATTTTGAATCTCCTTGTACATGTGAAAGATTCATAAGACAAATTTAGTAGGATTTCTGGGACAAAGAGTATGTATTTTGTATCAGAAAAGATTAGGTTTGGCTGTGAGATAAAAATGTTTCTTTCTCACATGAGTCCAGAGGTTGGTAAACCAATAGGAAACCCAGCAATTTCCACCTTTCTGCTCTACCATCTCCAGGGTGCAGCCTTCATCTTCATGCGCCATTATTGATTTCCTCACATCATCTAGGTCCCCAGCAGTGGGGAGAAGAGGCAAATGACAGTGCCATTTCCTGAGGAGAGTTCCTAGAAGTGAGCCCATTCTGTTCCTACTTTGGCGAGTACTTAGTTATGTGACCTCATTGAGCTGCACGGGCATCTTTATTCTGAGTGCTCAGGAGCCCAGTAAAAATATATTTATATAGGAAGGGAGTAGTGGAATATTAGGAGAAAGGAGAAATCTGAGTCCCATTTTAAGACTTTTTGAAACAAACTTCCAAATTGCTATCTAAATTGGTTCTAACAACTTGTCTGCCCACAAGGAATATATGAGAGTGCCTACTTCCCTGTATTCTTACCAACACTAGATGTGATTATTGCTTTCAGGCTTCTGGGTGACAAGAGTACCTTGCTTTTCTTTGTATTTCCTTACTTATTAGTGTTGCTGTTCTCTTAAGAAATATATATTTGTTAGCTACTGGTATTTTGGTTTCAAAGGGGATAAAGTAGACTGCTTTGTTCTTCAAACAGCTATAGGAATGCTGTTTAGAAACAATAGGTGGCAGTGGAGAGAGAAATGGGCTGATTTCCCAGCCAGTAAAGGAGATAGTCGGAGAAGGCAATGGCACCCCACTCCAGTACTCTTGCCTGGAAAATCCCATGGATGGAGGAGCCTGGTGGGCTGCAGTCCATAGAGTCGCTAAGAGTTGGACACGACTGAGCGACTTCACTTTTTTTTCCCTTTCATGCACTGGAGAAGGAAATGGCAACCCACTCCAGTGTTCTTGCCTGGAGAATCCCAGGGGCGGGGTAGCCTTCCATCTATGGGGTCACACAGAGTCAGACATGACTGAAGTGACTTAGCAGCAGCAGCAAAGGAGATAGTTTGAGACTGAGACTTGAATGATAAATGCCAGGAGTCAAACCAGCAGGTGCTTTGAGCTCCTTACCTTTACTACTGTCACTGGAATCCATTCTCCCCATCCTAAAGTCCACAGATCCTCCTCTCCCAAGGCCTCACCTGTTTGTAGCTCCAGGAACGGTTTGGGCCAGGGTGGGCGCTTGACTTCTCCCATGGCTCCCACCATCAACACCAAGGAGAGAGCCATGATCTCTTCCCCTGTGGCAGTGAGAGCACCCCCAGCAGTCCTAGACAATGACACGTGAGCTTGTGGGTCGGTGGAAAAGAGTTGAGACCCAGACTCGTGATCACCATGTTCTTGGACTTGAGTAGTGAATAAGGACTTGAGGCTGGCCTAGGCATCTAACCATTCTTAGTAACATTAGAGCTTTAGGAAGATGCATTGGGTTTACACACGACTGATTTCCAAACACATCTCTGGTGTCTGACCTCTTAGCAAGTGGGAGTTGCTTGTAAATTTGGTTTCTTGGGATTAGGAAAAGCTCACAGCAAAACAGCAGAATAAGTTGGCAGCTGTCCCTCCTTGGGAAGGATTGGCTAATCCAAAGATGAGACTAGAAATGCATTCTCCCTCCCACGTCCTTGACTGATGGCAGAGAAAGCAGATCACTGGGAGCAGGGCTGCCTGCAGCAGGATTGTGAGCGGACAAAGGGCATGGCTTGGGACTCTTCTCCAGTGCAGCTCCCATCCTTAGTCTGTTTGCCCCGTCTTCTGTTGCTGGATGCTGCTGCAGAGGAAAGGACTGTTGTGATGACTCTTTCCTCTGTGGTGAACTTGACTCTGTTACCCTACTTTTGTTAGATGCATATATGTGTGCTAAGTTGCTTCAGTCGTGTCCAACTCTTTGCAGCCCCCACCAGGCTCCTCTGTCCATGGGATTCTCCAGGCAAGAGTACTGCAGTGGGTTGCCATGTCCTCCTCCAGGGGGTCTTTTCAACCCAAGGATCAAATCCATGTCTCTTAACATCTCCTGCATTATCAGGTGGGTTCTTTACCGCTAGCACCACCTGGGAAGCCCCTTCTATTAGATGGTGGAGGTCAAACACTCACTTCAAGTTAAAGCTGTGACGGGGGCTTTGCAGCCCGTGTGGCTTGCAGGGGAGACAGAGGAAGAAGTTTGGGACTGGGCTGTCACCCTGTTGTCTTGAGGCCAGCCCTGGTGGTAGAGGACCCGTTCCCATGGATATGCCCTGGCTGTCTCTGCACTCCGTAAGAGAACTTTGGAACCGTAAATAAGAAGGCTTCACTCCCACACACTGAACTGTATATGATTTCCTGTGCTTAGCAGAGAGCAGTGTGACAATTGATTACCATAGCACTGAATGAATATTCACAGCTGATTTTTCACTTGGCCAGTTTTGTGAAAAAACTGAACTGGCTGGAGGCAAAGAAGGAGCTAGAACTCTGGTCTGTGTTTATGTAATAAATAATTCCTGCAAATGAGCTTGACTCTTGCTTGAATGTCATGTTTCAGTAAGCAGTGGGTTGTAAACTGAAATTTGGGGTTAAGAGCTTAAAGACATCTGCAGCTCACTTACCCAGGACTGTTTTCCTTCCAGGAGACAGATATGCCATATGGGTGGCTCTTCAAGGGGCCCAGTTAGGCTGTTTGCCACCGGTCGGACACGACTGAAGTGACTTAGCAGCAGCAGCATGGATTTCTTCCTATGTCTTTTATATTTAAATGTTATGTTATATTTAACTGGAATTAACAAAAAGTTTCCCTTTGGGGAGAGAGGGTAATATCTCTTAGGAGTCACTACCTGGAACATCATGTTTAGAAGAGAGTGAGACCATGAGAGGGACAGCATCATGAGACCATGTCTGTGCTAAGAGGGAGAACAGAGTGACTCATTAATGATTTCTGTCACGGTCATTGGGTGGCCCGAGTGCCCCACATTTGCCATCCCTGTGTTAGACTCTTTCTGGCCTCCTATGACATTTTGGACCTCTTAAGTCATGGAGATGTCAGTTGAGCTTCCTGAATTATGCACCTGGTCATAGGTTCATGTTATACCTTCTCCAATTAACTGGGAAGTTATATGTACTATTCCTGCCCTTGTCTCCAGGAAGAATGGGTTTCCTCTTTGTGAGCTGGAACATTTGGCAAGCTAACTCAGGCTACTTTTGTCAGCAATTTTGTTTAAGGAATGGAAAAACATTTTCAATGCTACACTTTGCCCCACTGTCAGCCACTGGAGGGGAAACATAGGCTTGGGGAACTGGCTGAGTGGGCAAGGATTTTGGAAGGAACTTCCCTGTGGGTTCTTGTTTCCCTCACCTGGAGATGATGGAGTTGCTGTTGTTGTTTGGTTGCTCATGCCAAACTCTTTGCAACCCTGTGAACTGCAGCATGTCCAACTTGCCTGTCCTTCACTATCTCCTTGAGTTTGCTCAAACACATGTCCATTGAGTCAGTGATGCCATTCAACCATCTCATCCTCTGTCACCTCCTTCTCCTCTTGCCCTCAATTTTTCCCAGCATCAGGGTCTTTTCCAATGAGTTGGCTCTTAATATCAGGTGGCCAGAGTCTGGGAACTTCAGCTGTAGTATCAGTCCTTCCAATAAATATTCAGGGTTGATGTCCTTTTGGACTGACTGGTTTGATCTCTTTGCTGTCCAAGGGAGATGATGGAGGGACACATTTAATTTTTTGTCCAGGCTTCATGTCATTTTGATCTATTTCTGCTGAAAAGTTTTGGACTCAGAGTTTTCTGGATGAGAAGAGCTAGAGTACAGAGCAAAAGCCTTGTTTGGGGCTGTGAAGATTCAGCCTTTGGCAGAGGACTGTTTTGGGGGTGAGTGGTGCTTTTCTGGAGCATTCGGGGAACATGGTGAGTATTTAGGGGAGAAGGAGCATCTCTCTGAAGTTGAAAACAATCAGAGCTTTCTGTTCCTGATTTGTTTGACTCTCACACTCACAGGCTTGTTTAATAATAAAGTTGTGATCTTGTCAAATATTTCCAAACAACCTTGGTGTGTAGACTCTCTTAAGCAGACCCATTTGAGTACAGATAAAAGTGAGACAATCCTCTTAAGCTATCCAAAGAGACCCTGAATTGACAGCGAAACCAGATGGTATGTTCCTAAGTACACCTACCCGTGATGCCCTTTCTGCCACTGGCAGTGGATTTTTTCATGTTTCCATAGGGACACTGCCTTCTGTTGCCATGGAGCCCGACTTGGTTCAAGGAATGTACCAGTAAATACTGGGAAAGATTCTTTGTCCTTATACTACACCAGCAGAAATTCCAATTTTCCCACACATCTATTAGAACCTAACTTACGTTTTCTGATTTAGGTCTTTGGTTTCTGATAGTAGTGAAGATTAGAAATCTGATAAACAATGCAGGAAACCTTTTTTGTTTTATTGCTTGTAATTCATGCTGACTACTTAGGATTTTATAGATAGAAACCCTGAATTTAATAATGATAATAAAACTTCTATGTTTAGCCTCCATCTAAGCAGATGGAAATCTTGTTTTCTGCCTGTTTTTTCCTTAAGAAAGTTTGACTTTAGAGACCCATGGAGACAGGGCCAAAGGAAGACAATGGAAAGCTTTACCTTATCTCTAGAAAATTAGTTTCTGCTATTTCAGTCTTTGCAGACAGGGAGAATTTTTACAGTTCCAATCAGGTATGCAGTCTCCTTACGGGGATAGATAATAGCTAATATAAATGCTCGGAACTGAGAAGCAATTTTTTTTTTATTGCACTATAACTTTTTAGAGAAAACTAATTTAAAAGTAAAGGGAAAATTACATTTTGATCTAAGTGACCAATCACAAAATATTGACATGACCAGGTGATGATGAAGTTGCATTTTTTAGTCTGGGATAGCGGCTGTCAGCACTTTCACAATTAATCCGGTGGTAAACTTAGTACATCGCTCCAACCACATACACAGATGCTAAAGGGAGAGACTGATACAGGCAGTGCTCTGTGGGTGCTGATCTTTCCTGGTGTGTGTACTCAGTCCCTCAGTCATGTCCAACTCATTGTGACCCTGTGGACTGTGGCCTGCCAGGCTCCTCTGTCCGTGGGACTCTCCAGGTAAGAATACTGGTGCCATTGCCTCTTCCAGGAGATAATCTTACACAAGCTTGGAAATGTAGTTGCTCAGCTGTGTCTGATTCTTTGTGACCCCATGGACTGGAGCCCACCAAGCTCCTCTGTCCATGGGATTCTCCAGGCAAGAATGCTGGAGTAGGTGCCATTTCCTTCTCCAGGCGATTTTCCTGACCCAGGGATCGAACCCAGTCTCCTGCATCGCATGCAGATTCTTTCTCACTGAGCCACCGGGGAAGCCGGTGTTCTTTCCTGAAGCTATAGCAATAGCCTAAGTTCCAGATGTAGTTTTTTCCTTTTTTTCCTTGATGAGTAATTCTTAAAAAGATTGAAAGGAAATTATCTAGAGTTCCAAGAGAACCACCACATAGAAAAGCAGCCGTCTTAGTTAGGTCACAGAGGGCAGCATGGTGTGAAAGTGGGCCTCCCTGACCAGCTGGGCTCATTGGAGAAGCACAGGCTGTATGGCAAGTCTACAGATATGCCACCAAACTGAGGTTTACACTTTAATTTTGTTGTTTGTTTTAGGTGCTAAGTCATGTTCAACTCCGCGATCCCATGGACCATAGCCCTCTAGGCTCCTCTGTGCATGGGATTTCCCAGGCAAGGATACTGGAGTGGGTTGCTGTTCCCATCTCTAGGTGATCTTCCTGATCCATGGATTGAACCCGCATCTCCTGCATTGGCAGGCGGATTCTTTACCACTGAGCCACCAGGGAAGCCCCAAGCTTTAGAAAACAACTGAATCAGTTGATTGAACTTAGCATGTAATCAAGGGATAGAAAAAGAAATGTGCTACCTCAGATGAAATCCATTTGTTGATCCAGAGAAGTCCAGAAACTTGGACTCCCTGGGCATTATGTGTAGTTGCATGGCCCTGGGGTGAGCTACTGAGTACTCTTTTTGCAGAATTCACAGTTGCATTTAGCCAGTAAAATTGGAAAATGCCTTTTCCTAGATTCCCTTTCTCAAAAATTTAAATTTGACTTTTAAATTTTTGTTGGAGTAAAGGCATGTCTCAAACTTACTTGACCACGAAGTTCCCTATCCATCCACCCCTCTTTTCTATTTCTTCTAAGAACACAATGGGACTGATAGTTTCTAGAGTCTACTTATTTGGGAAATGATGCTGTAAGGCCTTAGACTGGTAATTATAAATATTTAACGGACATGGAACAACAGACTGGTTCCAAAGAGATGGGAGCCAGACCACCTGACCTGGCTCTTGAGAAATCTGTATGCAAGTCAGGAAGCAACAGTTAGAACTGGACATGGAACAACAGACTGGTTCCAAGTAGGAAAAGGAGTACGTTGAGGCTGTATATTGTCACCCTGCTTATTTAACTTATATGCAGTGTACATCATGAGAAATGCTGGGCTGGAAGAAGCACAAGCTGGAATCAAGATTGCCGGGAGAAATATCAATAACCCCAGATATGCAGATGTCACCACCGTTATGGCAGAAAGTGAAGAGGTACTAAAGAGCCTCTTGATGAAAGTGAAAGAGGAGAGGGAAAATGTTGGCTTAAAGCTAAACATTCAGAAAGCAAAGATCATGGCATCTGGTCCCATCACTTCATGGCAAATAGATGGGGAAACTGTGGAAACAGTGTCAGACTTTATTTTTTTAGGCTCCAAAATCACTGCAGACGGTGATTGCAGCCATGAAATTAAAAGACAATTACTGCTTGGAAGGAAAGTTATGACCAACCTAGATAGCATATTCAAAAGCAGAGGCATTACTTTGCCAACAAAGGTCCATCTAGTCAAGGCTATGGTTTTTCCAGTGGTCATGTATAGATGTGAGAATTGGACTGTGAAGAAAGCTGAGTGCCGAAGAATCGATGCTTTTGAACTGTGGTGTTGGAGAAGACTCTTGAGAGTCCCTTGGACTGCAAGGAGATCCAATCAGTCCATTCTAAAGGAGATCAGTCCTGAGTGTTCTTTGGAAAGACTGATGCTAAAGCTGAAACTCCAATACTTTGGCCACCTCATGCAAAGACTTGACTCATTGGAAAAGACTCTGATGCTGGGAGGGATTGGGGGCGGAAGGAGAAGGGGACAACAGAGAATGAGATGGCTGGATGGCATCACTGACTTGATGGACATGAGTTTGCGTGAACTCCCGGAGTTGGTAATGGACAGGGAGGCCTGGCATGCTGTGATTCATGGGTTTGCAAAGAGTTGGCACGACAGAGAGACTGAACTGAACTCTTTCTTCAACTTTATTGAGATATTATTGACAAATATCATTGTGTAAGTTTAAGGTATACAGTGTGATGATTTGATAGACTTAGCTATTGCAAAATGATTACCATAAGAGGGTTAGTTAACACCTCCTTCATCTAACATAATTGTGATTTATTTTTGTGGTGAGAATATTTAAAATTTACTCTCTTAACAGCTTTTAAGTATGTAGTATAATGTTGTTATCTATAATCACTCTGCTGTACATTGCTGCTGCTGCTGCTAAGTCGCTTCAGTCGTGTCCAACTCTGTGCGACCCCATAGACGGCAGCCCGCCAGGCTCCCCTGTCCCTGGGGAGGCAAGAACACTGGAGTGGGCTGCCATTTCCTTCTCCAGTGCATGAAAGTGAAAAGTGAAAGTGAAGTTGCTCAGTCGTGTCCGACTCTTAGTGACCCCGTGGACTGCAGCTCACCAGGCTCCTCCACCCACAGGATTTTCCAGGCAAGAGTACTGGAGTGGGGCGCCATTGCATTAGCTCCCAAGAAATTATTCATCTTACAACTCAAAGTTTGTGCCCTTGGACAGACATCTCCCATGACTCTCACTGCCATCCCCTGGAAACCACCATTCTACTCTCTATTAGTCTATCTTTTTTAGATTTCACATATAAATGATATCATATAGTATTTCTGTTTCTCTGTCTGACTTACTTCACTTAGAATAATGCCTTCAGGGCCATCCATGTCACAAGTGGCAGAATTTCCTTCTTTTTTATGAATAAGTAATAGTTGGTTGAATATGTATGTATATGTATGTAGGTATATATGTATACACTCACACACACACACACATATATATATACACACATATTATATGATCTCACATGTTTTATACACTCATCAGCCAAAGGAAATTTGGATTGTTTCCACATCTTGGCTATTATGAGCGCCTGTGCATTAAACAGGGTAGTGCAGATGTCTCTTTGAGATACTGATTTTATTTCCTTTGTATATGTACCCAGAATAGGATTGCTGAATCATATGGAAGTTCAACTTTTTATTTTTTCAGTAGCCTACATACTATTTTCCATAGTGACCATATCAATTTTCATTCTCGCTAACAGTGCAAAAGTGTTCCGTCTTCTCTACATCCTTACGGACACTTATCTCGTTTTTTGAGGATAGCCATTCTGACAGGCGTGAGGTCAGGTGAAGCCTCCTTGTGGTTTTGATTTGCGTTTTCCTGATAGTTGTGATGACAAGCACCTTTCCATGTACCTGTCTTAGTGTATCATCCTTTTTATTTATTATTGAATTCAGTTTGCTAATATTTTGTTGGAGAATTTTATATATTTATTCATCAGAAATATTGGCCTTACATATTGCAAAATGATTACCATAAGAGGGCTAGTTAACACCTCCTTCATCTAACATAATTACCATTTATTTTTTGTGGTGAGAATATTTAAATTTTTTTTTATGAGTCTCTGGTTTAGCAACAAGGTATGATTAGATAGCATCATTGACTCAATGGACATGAACCTGAGCAAACTCCAGGAGATAGTGAAGGACAGGGAAGTCTGGCATGCTGCAGTCCTTGGGGATGCAAAGAGTCAGACATGACAACAACTGAAGAACAAGTGATGGCCTCGTAGAATGAGTTTGGGAGTTTTAGCAGAGTTTGAGAAGCATAGGTATTAACTCTTTATATGTTTGGTTATATTATCATGTGAAACTGTCCAGTGCTGGACTTTGTTTGTTGAAAGATTTTTAGTTGCTGATTCAGATTCATTAGTAGTAGTTGGTCTGCTCTGATTATCTACTTCTTGACTTGGTCTTGGAAGTTGGTATGTTTCTAGGAATGTTTTCATTTCTTTTAGGCATCCACTGGTGGGCATTTTGTTTATTTCCATATTTTATGTGAATTATTGAATTGAAATTGAATTGAAGTCGCTCAGTCATGTCCAACTCTTAGCAACCTCATGGACTGCAGCCTACCAGGCTCCTCCATCCATGGGATTTTCCAGGCAAGAGTACTGGAGTAGGTGCCATAGTGAATTGGGAGTGCGTGTATCCTGTTTGTATCAGAGTATTCTAAATTTGACTTATATTTGCCTTTACCAGCGTGTTATATATTTTCATATTTTATGTTAGTAATTAGCATCCCTTTATTTCAGCTCAAAGAACTCTTTTTAGCATTTCCCCCCCAAAACTTGAAACTTTATTTTGTATTGGAGAGAAATATTGTATGACATCCTTAAATGTGGAATCTAAAAAGAAATGAAACAAATGAACTTACTAAAAAAAACAGAGACTCACAGACTTAGAAAGCTTTTTAGAATTTCTTAAAGGAAGTTATGATGGTGATGAACTCCTTCAGCTTTTGTTTCTCTGGGAGAGTTTTTTTATTTCTCCTGCATTTTAAGGGACAACTGCTGGATAGAGTATTCTTGCTTAGTGTTTTTTGTCTTTTGAAACTTTGAATACATCTTTATCTCCAGGCTTTTAAGCTTTCTACTGAGAAATCAGCCCATAGTTTTATGAGGGCTCCTTTGTAAGTTACAAGCTTATTTTCTCCTACTGCTTTTAAGATTCCTCTTTGTCTTAAATTTTTGACAGTTTTTAAATAATGTGACTTAAAGAAGATCTCTTTAAGTTAAATTTGTTTGGTGACTTATGAGGTTCATGTACTTAAACATCCAAATCTCTCCTACACTTAGGACGTTCTCAGCCATTATTTATTTAAATAAGCTTTCTGCTTCCTTTTGCCTCTTTTCTTTCATGATTTGCTGTTGATTCCCTTTATGGTACCCTATAGATAACTAGTCTTTCTTAACTCTTTTTTATTCTTTTTTCCTTTGTTCTCCTCTGACAGGTGATAATAAAATGTCTGTCTTTCTTTTCACAGATTCTCTTTTCTGTTTGATAAATTCCTTTGTTGATGCTCTCTATTGTATTGTTTCATTTCATTCATTATATTCTTCAGATCCAGAATTTGTTTGGTTCTTTTTTTATGATTTCCATTGCTTTATTAAGCTTCTGATCTTATTGAATTGTCTTTCCATGTTTCTTGTAGTTTACTGAGCTTCTTTTTAAAAAGCTGTTTTGAATTCTTTATTGGGTAAATCTCAGGTCTCCATGTCTATCTTTGATGTTGGTTACCAGAAAATTATTATGCTTCTTTGGTGATGTCGTGTCTCCTTGATATTTAATGTTGATATTTAATGTTCTTTTGTTTCTGTTTTCCCTTTTGCAGTAGCAGCCACCTCCTCAGTCTTTCCTTACTGATTTTGATAAAATGTCTTCCGTCAGCTCTGCTGGGGATTCTGAGACTTTCTGAGACCTTCTATTGATATGCCATCATGGCTATCTGGGTCATGAACATCTTTTTTGTATAGTTCTGTGTATTCTTGCCCCCTCTTCTTAATATATTCCTCTTCTGTTAGGTCCATATCATTTTTGTCCTTTATTGTGCCCATCTTTGCAGGAAATGTTCCCTTAGTATCTCTAATTTTCTTGAAGAGATCTCTAGTTTTTCCCATTCTATTGTTTTCCTCTATTTCTTTGCATTGATCACTGATCAGTAGATGGGGAATAGATGGAGAACTGATCAATAAATGAGGAACAGTAAAAGAGTTTATTTTTGGGGGCTCCAAAATCACTGCAAATGGTTACCGCAGCCAGGAAATTAAAAGACGCTTACTCCTTGGAAGAAAAACCATGACCACGCTACAGCATATTAAAAAGCAGAGACATTACTTTGCCAACAAAGGTCCATCAAGTCAAAGCTACAGTTTTTCCAGTGGTCATGTATGGATGTGAGAGTTGGACTATAAAGAAAGCTGAATGCTGAAGAATTGATGCTTTTGAACTGTGGTGTTGGAGAAGACTCTTGAGAGTCCCTTGGACTGCAAGGAGATCCAACCAGTCCATCCTAAAGGAAATCAGTCCTGAATATTCATTGGAAGGACTGATGTTGAAGCTGAAGCTCCAATACTTTGGCCACCTGATGTGAAAAACTGACTCATTGGAAAAGGCCCTGATGCTGGAAAAGATTGAAGGCAGGAGGAGAAGGGGACGACAGAGGATAGATGGTTTGGCAGCACCGACTCAATGGACATGAGTTTCAGTAAGTTTCCAGGGAAGCCTGGAGTGCTGCAGTCTGTGGGGTCGCAAAGAGTTGGACACGACTGAGTGGCTGAACTGAACTGATCGATTTGCCTGCTCCATGCTTCCTGCTCCCTCTTATGTGAGAAGTCTTAAACGTGTATGGCTTCTCTACATTCTACAGTGCAGCAGGCTGGGGACTGACACCCTTCCTTTTGCTTTTTCAAGGGGGAGCTAAATCTCAAGGTGAGATCTCTCCCTTGTCCACAGATTGAGGCAAGCTTTCTTCATGCGTTCAGTAGCAGTTTGCCAAAACTCATTACTGCCTGTGTTGGCAGCTTGCACAGTAAGCTGGATAAATAGTAGGGGGTGGTGTTGGTTGAGTACACAGAGTACTGGTAATGCCCGTGGACCAATTGGGGGTATCCACAGGCTTAACATCCGCTTTGGCACATGGGTGGGCTTCTTGATAGACCCTGTGACAGGCATAATTGGATTGGCATTTCTTTAGTGTCCTCTGAGATTTCTTTCTGCTTTTCTCCCAGTCGTCTTCCCTCCCCCGGGTCATGTAGCTCACAACTCCATACTCTTGAACATAGTAAGAGAGAAAGGGGCCTCTTTGACAAAGTCCTACACAGCTTGGGGGAAGCTCCACTCATTCATACGCACTAGCTTACCCCAACATGAGAAATCACAGGATGAGAAGGACTCTCTCAACATGCGCTCTGGGAGGGGTGGTGTGCATATGGGGTGGTCCATTCCTCTTACCCTCTCCAGTGTGTCCAAACTGATATATCTTTCTTTTTTTTTTTTTTTACCTCCAATGATGTGCTAGAGCTTCTCCTCTGGACACCTGGTACTTCTCAAAGGCTATCTCATCCAGGTGTTATTGTCTAATACATTGTTCTCTTGGGGTTCCTAGACCATAGCCAAGATGGACTGGAGAGTTCACAGGGCGCTCAGTGTCCACAGCTGGGAACAGCTCTGTATGTCCATGACTCGATCGCAGTTAGGTAATATGGCTTCCGAGTCCCTTGGTATATGGTGTTGGATCCCATATTTCCCACGAAGGCTTTTTTGGCTGTGGGTGAGTGCTGAATCATTGTTCTTGAAGGGGGATACCGTGATAGATGTCTTTTTCAGGCATGTTGGCTGTGTCACTCTGTAATGTCCTCTAAGGACAGTGATAATGTCTGTTTAAACAACTCAACAAAGAGAAATTTTAGTTGAGTCATGACAGGATATAGCAGACACTTCCTTCCTTTCATCACTGTATAGACAATACACCTATTTACTATCTTCATCAATTGGTACAGCATTGGCTGGGCCTTCCTTCCAAGTATTAATAGAGCTATTTCATGGCAAATGGTTGTTTACCAAAAGTGAAGTTGTCAATGAGTTATCTGCTTCTGTGTAGGAAGCTGATTTTGATATTAAATTGAAATGGCTGTATAAATCATAGATTTGCAGTTAGTACAGGAGTAAATACTAAAATTAAGAGAAAAGGATGGATAAGTTTAAAACACAGTCTGTCAGAGAACTTTCTCTTTATTCTGAACATTTTAAGACCGTCACCGATGTGTTTATAAAGCAGGCTAGTACTCTCTGTTGGAGGTGACAAACTAGCAGGCTGAATGATTTGACACATAATCCTGTTTTGTTTGGTCCACTTAGCCCACAGTAGGGCTAGTTAATGCTTGTCACCACATATAGTTACAAAATGGTTTTGTCTTGTGATGAGGATTTTTATGGTCTTTTCTCTTAGCAACTTTCAGATATGCTATACGGGATTATTAACTATAGTTACCATCCTGTACATTACGTTCCCATGACTGATTTTTATTTTGTAACTGGCAGTTTGTACCTTTTGACCCCGCTGGAGCTGCTCCTTTTTAAATGAGCACATGCTCTCTGGATTTTCCAGGCCTTAACTGACCTACTTACTCTTTTCATTGATCCCCCTGGCTCCTGCAGGCATCTGCGTTTGTGTTCCCTGGTTTTGATGAGCCCTTCTATAACAATGATCTGCTGCCAGCTTTCTTTTAGGTGTTTGATCCTCCCCTTTCTGAAGAACTTCTGCCACTTAATATAGACGTTTGGCTTAAGGCTTCCATAGTGAAATGCAAATGTCCCTGACAAGGGAAATAACCTTAGCTGTTATAATTAGTCATTGATTCTTGGCTATGAGAACTCCATTTATTCTCAAGTTAGCACTGACAGAGAAGGAGAGCAGAAAGGACATGAGGACACCAGAGTCCGGAAGGAAATGTCCAGGGGCCATCACCAAGGAGGAAAGACACTGAGCGGGGAAAGTGGCAACTGTGACCATCACTGCCCTCTTCACTTTCCCTGGAGCTGGCGTTTATTATTAACATGTGATTCAAACTTGTTGGAGAAGCAGAAGCAAAGTATCTGGAAACAAGTATCAGCACAATGAAATAGGGCAGACAGAGAAATGTCACGGGGGTACAAAGCAGACTGTGGGAAGGCATATTTGTCACAGAATCCCATGGCTCTGTAGAAAGTGGTCAGACCAAGAGGAATGCCATTCTAAAAACAGAAGAGCCTGGTGTGGCAGTTCCCACAGAATCACCATGCTTTCCCGGTAGATACAAGCATGATCAGACAGGAAGGAAAATAATTTATCCCAAATGAAGGTACCTTCCTTCTGGTTTCTTCTCTCAACTGTCTCCTGATGATTCTAAAATCCTTCGCAGATTGAATCGGTTTGCAGTTGTGTCATCAAACCAGTTAGCAGGCTGAGTTGTTAGGAATTTGTGCTTAGGAGAATTAGAGTTTATTTCAGCACTTGTTAACTTTTTGAAACTCTGGTCCATTAGGATCATGTTACTTATATTATTCAAATCTGATTTAACTTAAAGAGACACAATGTGGAGTTGTGGCCAGAAGAGCTAATGCCTGTGTATGTGTGGAATTAAGCTGAAAACTTTCCGTTTTTAAATAAATGAATAGGATTATGTGCTCCACAGATGGCATTACAATCCCTTGTGTGGGATCCATTACAATAGTCAATTTCATTGTTTCCCTGTATATGTCATTTACTTTGTAGAGAAGCTTAGTGTAGAACATTGCATTGTGAGTTTGTCGTATTGGCATTTCCCCAAATAAATATGTATTGGGAGGCTCTAAAGTATCTTCATAAACATTTGGAGAGCCCACTCTCCAATGACCACAGTTACTGAAATTCCAAAGTATGTTTATAGTGTTTTAAGTGTTAGCTCAGATTTTTTATTATGTCCTATTTGTATAGAGAGAGGTCTCTTTGCCCCTCTCTGGAAGTTCTTCTCACATTCTACCTTTCCTTTTTTAAGAACAGGTAAAATTGTCCTAAAATAAACTGCACATACTTAAGGGTATGAGTTGATAGGTACTGATTTATGTCTATAATCATGAAATCACATCAATCATGATAGTGACCTTGTTCATCATGTATAAATATTTGCTCATGTTAAGTCCTCCCAGCCATTCCTACCTTCACCCCTACCCCGCCTACCCTCAGGTAACCATTGGTCTACTTTCAATCACTTTAGGTTGGTTTGCATTTTCTAGAGCTTTATATTAACACATATGCAATCACAGTATGTTCTTTTTTGCTTCTGGTCTCTTTCACTGAGCATAATCACTTTGGGATTTATCCATATTGTCAGATATATTATTGAGTCCTTTCTTTTTAGTGCTGAGTAGTATTCTGTTATATAGATACACCATAATTTATTTATTCTTTCATCTATTTATGGACACTTGGATTGTTTCTGGGTTTTGGAAATTACAAGTAAAGTTTCTCTGAGAATTTGTGTGAAAGTCTTGGTATGGATGTATGCCTTCTTTTCTTTTGGGTAATACCTTGGTGTAGGATGGCTGAATCATTTGGTACAGTCTTTGTACACAGTGTAGAGATGCTTTGTTTGTAGTAACCAAAAGCTGAAAGTAATACAAATGTCCGTAAGCAATGTAAGAAACTGAATAAAATTTCCAGAGCAGGTCAACTGGCAATGTAATGAGAGCTCTAATTCCTCCAATCCTTGGAACAGTCAGTCTTTCTCATATCATCATTTGAATAGATATGTAGTATTATTTTATTGTAGTTTTGATTCATACTATTCTGGTGCCTAGTGATATTGAGCATCTTTTAAAGACATATGTACTGTTAATACATCTTATTTGGTGAAGTGAGGAAATCTTTTGCCTGTTTATTTATTTGTAATTGAGCTATTTATCTTTAGTAGTTTTTGTATATTCTAAATACAAGTTCTTTATCAGCTAGTTTTTAAATAAATATTTCTTCCCTTCTGTGACTCATCTTTTCAATCTCTTAATGATATTTTTTGAAGAGCAGAATTTTTTAGTTTTGATGGATAAATTTATTAATTTGTTCTTTGCAAGTTGTACTTTTGGTACCATATCTAAGAAGTCTTTGCCCAACTCAAGGTCACAAATGTTTTTTCCTATGTTATTTTCTAGAGGCTATATACTTTTAAGTTTTATATTTAGGTTTATGATTCATTTTGAGTTAGTATTTGTATGTGGTATAAAGTTATATATCCATGTTTATTTATTTGCACATAGATATCCAAATTTTCCAACATCATTGAGAAGACTATTCTTTCTTCACTGAATTATCTTTGTGCCCCTGTCAAAGGATAACTTTCCATATATGTGTGGATTGTTTGACTATCTTCTGTTCCCTTGATCTGTTTGTCTATATATATACATCAATATTGGAGGAGGAAATGGCAACCTACTCTAGTTTTTTTGCCTGAAAAATCCCATGGACAGAGGGAGCTTAGCAGGCTACAGTCCAAAGGGTCACAAAGAGTTGGACACAACTGAGTGACTAAGCACACACATCAATATCACACTGGCTTAATTACTGTAGTTTTTGAGTCTTTAAATCAAGTAGTATTAGTCTTTATCTTTTCTGAGTTGTTTTGACTATTGTAGGTCCTTCGTATTTACATATGAATTTTAAAATCAGCTTGTCAATTTCAAACAAAGAAGCTGTTGGGATTTTAAGTGATATTGCATTGAATCTGTCGATCTATTTTGGAGAAAGTTAATCTAAACAGTAGTGGTCATCTGATTTGTAAGTAATGTCTCTATTTTTATTTGGAGAGAATATCCCATATATTCTGTTGTTGTTGGGTGAGGTGTTCTGTAAATGTCAAATAGGTCACTTTGCTTGGTAGCTTAATTAACTTCTGTCAGCAGTGTTGTTAGTTATTACTGTATAGGTCTTTCACATCTTGGGTCAGATTTATCCCCAAATTTTTCATATTTTTGGTGTTATTATAAATGACTTTTAAAATTTTCATTGCTGATTGTTTCTCCCTTGTGTATGGAGATATAATTAAGTTTTTTATATTGGTTTTTATCAGCAAACTTGTTCAACTCTCTTATTATTTTAGTACCTTTTTTGAGTAGATTTCCATTAGATTTTCTGCATACATACATATATTTTAATAATCTGTAAACAAAGACAGTTTTACTTCTTCCTTCCCAATCTTTTATTGGTACTTCTGTTTTCTTGCATTACTACCTTGTTAGAACCTTGCTGAACAGCAATTACAGGAGCAGACACCCTTGTCTTGTTCCTAATCTAAGGGGTCAAGTGTCATTCTTTTACTGTTGAGTCTAATCTTAGTGATAGGTTTTTCATATTTGCCCCTTGAGGTCAAGGAAGTTTTTTTTTTTTTTTTTAAAGTAACCTCAGTTTGTAGAGAATTTTTTTTCAGAAATGGATGTTGGATTTTCCCAAGTGTTTGGGGGATATTTTTGAGATACTTATTTTCTGCTATTATAGAGTTTTTTTTAAACTCAGGAACTGACTGATCTGAAAAGTCTTCCAAAGGGCCAGTGTATGTTAGGAATCGTGTTTGGCTGCAATAAGTAGATAGTTGAAAAATGGAAAGATTTACTGAGGAATTTTTTTATTTTTTATGTAATAAAACGTCTAGAAGTTAGTGGTTTATGGCATTTGTTCATCCATGCAAGAAATTCAGAGCAAAGAGTTCCAGGATTCCCTGGGCCCTTCCCTCAGGGTTGTGTGTGTGTGTGTGTGTGTGTGTGCGCGCGCGCGCTCAGTCATGTCCAACTTTTGTGACCCCATGGACTGTAACCCACCAGGTTTCTCTGTGAAATTTTCCAGGTGAGAACACTGGAGTGAGTTGCCATTTCCTAATGTAGGAGATCTTCCCAACCCAAGGATTGAACCTGTATCTCTTGTGTTTCCTACATTGGCAGGTGGATTCTTTACCACTGCACCAGCTGGGAAGTCCCTCCCTCAAGGTTGCCTGATGGTATTTTCAGATTCAGCCTTTTTGTCCACATACTGGGCATCAAGAAGAAGAAAGAGATGGGAAATTGCACTTACCATTGAGCCTATCCCTCTACACTTCAATCCAGAAAGAGGGCTGGGAATGTGGTTTATTGCTGGTCATGTCATTGTCCTTGGTGACAGTGGTATTCTGTTAATTAAGGTAGAAAGAAGACTATACATTAGGTTTACAATTAAAGATGTCTGCCAAAGACATTGGCAGTAATTGTTCTTTGTACTTGTCCTTCCAGCTCTGTCATGAAAGCTCTATCAATAATGGAAGGGGAGGAAGTTTAGGTGTGGATTTTAAAAAATACCTTTACTAACTTCAACTTTCTAGACTCCCCGTGTTTTCTCACTCTCCATGACTGATCAGCCATCAATGCATGTCACGTATATGAACTTGTGGTGGCTGTGGGGTGAGAGCCCCTTGCCCTATGCAGTGAGTTATGTATCTTTGGGGATGGGATGAAAAGAGAATGGAGTCTGAGGCAGCTGCTGTTGGCATCTCTTTCCTGCAGCTTTATTCCAGAGGTGTCTACTTCCCCAGATCAGATATTCTTGCTTTCCTGAGACTCTCCTTGTTCTCACTCCAGGTGGAATTAATTGCTGTCTTCAATATTTTTATGATGACTTTTTTGAGATATAGTTCAATACCATAGTATTCAACCATTAATAATTTAGTGGGTTTTAGCATCTTTACAGAGTTGTACAACCAGGACGCAATCAATTTTAGAAAATTTTTATTTCCTCATTAAAACCCTGTTCCCATTAGACATCACTCCACATTCATACTTAGCCCTCCCAGCCCTACTTAACAACTAATATACTTTCTGTCTTTATAGATTTGCCTATTTGGATTACATATATATGGAAACACTGAATATGCTTCACAGTGTTTGTTCATGTAGTAGGGTATTGTTAATCGCTCATTTGTGTCTGACTCTTTACCACCCCATGGACTGTAGCCCACCAGGCTCCTCTGTCCAAGGGATTCTCCAGACAAGAATACTAGAATGGGTTGCCATTTCCTTCTCCAGGGGATCTTCGCAACCCAGGGACTGAACCTGGTCTCCTGCATTGCAGGCAGATTCTTTCCCTGTATGACACCTGCATTCCACTCTGCATTTCTTGGGTTTGGGGAGCCTATATTTGACTTCTTTTGCAGACTAAGAGCTCCTGGTCTGCCATTTTTGTGTCTATAGTAGTGTCCAGGAATGTGCCTGCTACTTCAGTAACATCCTTGAATTGAAGGAGAAGGGAATCCATTCCTTTTCATAAAAAAACACAAGAAGGCAGGCTGCAATGTAATGTTTGCAAATTTGAAAACAAAATGGTTCCCTCTGTAGTGAACACTGTAGCAACAATTTGACTTTTATAAAGACATTGCATATAATTGGCCACAAACAAAAATATGGAGTGGATAAAATTTGTCTTAGAAGTCAATTCTCTACTTTCTTTGTTTTTCTCATCTGAATCTTCTAACTCCTGACTTGCAGCCATCTAGCATACCTGCCCTAGTATCTGACCCAGTGAAGCTGCTATCATCCTTTCTTTCCTGCTTCCCCACTCCCATCAAAACTCATCAGACATTTTGGTCAACTCAGATTCAGACACCTGGAGTCACTCCTGCTGCCTCTAATATCACTGCAAATATTGGGAAAATCATTCCATTTTCCACATCCCAGTTTTCTTATCTGAAAAATGTGGGAATGGTGTTTAGTAAAGGCACCTTTAACTCTAAAAAATCTATATTCCTCTGTAGCAATTCAGAATTAAAAAATGAGCAAAACAAGGTTTGTCACTTTTTATTTATGGCACCAAATATACTTATCAGGAAAGATGGAAATCTCAGGAAAGATGGATTAGCTGGAAGGTGTGTGTTTCTCAGTTCAGTCGCTGAGTTGTGTCTGACTCTTTGCAACCCATGGACTGCAGCATGCCAGGCTTCCCTGTCCATCATCAACTAACTCCCAGAACTTACTCAAACTCATGTCCTTTGAGTCGGTGATGCCATCAAACCATCTCATCCTCTGTCGTCCCCTTCTCCTCCCACCTTCAATCCTTCCCAACATCAGGGGCTTTTCCAATGGGTCAGTTCTTCACATCAGGTGGCCAAGGTATTGGAGTTTCAGCTACAGCATCAGTCCTTCCAATGAATATTCAGGACTGATTTCCTTTAGGATGGACTGGTTGGATCTCCTTGCAGTCCAAGGGACTCTCAAGAGTCTTCTCCAACACCACAGTTCAAAAGTATCAATTCTTCAGTGTTAAGCTTTCTTTATAGTCCAACTCTCACATCCATACTTGACTACTGGAAATACTATAGCTTTGACTAGATGGACTTTTGTTGGTAAAGTAATGTCTCTGCTTTTTAATATGTTGTCTAGGTTGGTCATAGCTTTTCTTCCAAGGAGCAAGCATCTTTTAATTTCATGGCTGCAGTCACCATCCTCAGTGATTTTGGAGCCCAAGAAAATAAAGTCTGACACTATTTCGATTGTTTCCCCGCTTATTTGCCATAAAGTGATGGGACTGGATGCCATGATCTTAGTTTTCTGAATGTTGAGTTTTAAGCCAATTTTTTCACTCTCCTTTTTCACTTTCATCAAGAGGCTCTTTAGTTATTCTTCACTTTCTGCCATAAGGGTGGTGTCATCTGCATATCTGAGGTTATTGATATTTCTCCCAATAATCTTGATTTCAGCTTGTGCTTCTTCCAGCCCAGCGTTTATCATGACATACTCTGCATATAAGTTAAAGAAGTAGGGTGACAGTATACAGCCTTGACGTACTCCTTTCCTGATTTGGAACCAGTCTGTTGTTCCATGTCCAGTTCTAACTGTGCTTCTTGACCTGCATACAGATTTCTCAGGAGACAGGTTAGGTGGTCTGGTATTCCCATCTCTAAGAATTTTCCACAGTTTGTTGTGATCCACATAGTCAAAGGCTTTAGCATAGTCAGTAAAGCAGAAGTAAATGTTTTTCTGAAACTCTCTTGCTTTTTCAATGATCCAACAGATGTTGGCAATTTGATCTCTGGTTCTTCTGCCTTTTTTAAAACCAGGTTGAACATCTGTAAGTTCACGGTTCATGTACTGCTGAAGCCTGGCTTGGAGAATTTTGAGCTTTACTTTGCTAGCATGTGAGATAAGTGCAATTTTGTGGTAGTTTTAACATTCTTTGGCATTGCCTTTCTTTGGGATTGGAATGAAAACTGACCTTTTCCAGTCCTGTGGCCACTGCTTAGTTTTCCAAATTTGCTGGTGTATTGAGTGCAGCACTTTCACAGCATCATCTTTCTGGATTTGAAAGAGCTCAACTGGAATTCCATCACCTCCACTAACTTTGTTTGTAGTGATGCTTCCTAAGGCCCACTTGACTTTGCCTTCCAGGATGTCTGGCTCTAGGTGAGTGATCACACCACTGTGGTTATCTGGGTCATGAAGCTCTATATTGTACAGTTCGTCTGTGTATTCTTGCCACCTCTTCTTAATATCTTCTGCTTCTGTTAGGTCCATACCTTTTCTGTCCTTTATGTAGCCCATCTTTGCATGAAATGTTCCCTTTGTATCTCTAATTTTCTTGAAGAGATCTCTAGTCTTTCCCATTCTGTTCTTTTCCTCTATTTCTTTGCACTGATCGCTGAGGAAGGCTTTCTTTTCTCTCCTTGCTATTCTTTGAAACTTTGCATTCAAATGGGTATATCTTTCCTTTTCTCCTTTGCTTTTGGCTTCTCCTCTTTTCTCAGCTATTTGTAAGGCCTCCTCAGACAACCATTTTGCCTTTTTTCATTTCTTTTTCTTGGGGATGGTCTTGATCCCTGTCTCCTGTACAATGTCACGAACCTCATTCCATAGTTCATCAGCACTCTATTTGAAACTTTGCATTCAAATGGGTATATCTTTCCTTTTCTCCTTTGCTTTTGGCTTCTCCTCTTTTCTCAGCTATTTGTAAGGCCTCCTCAGACAACCATTTTGCCTTTTTTCATTTCTTTTTCTTGGGGATGGTCTTGATCCCTGTCTCCTGTACAGTGTCACAAACCTCCATCCATAGTTCTTCAGGCACTCTATCGGATCTAATCCCTTGAATCTATTTGTGACATCTTCTGTATGATCATAAGGGATTTGATTTAGGTCATAACTGGATGGTCTAGTGATTTTCCCTACTTTCTTCAATTTCAGTCTGAATTTGCCAATAAGAAGTTCATGATTCGAGCCACAGTCAGCTCCCGGTCTTGTTTTTGCTGACTGTATAGAGCTTCTCCATCTTTGGCTGCAAAGAGTTTAATCAATTGTATTTTGATATTGACCATCTGGTGTGTTTCTAGTGGACAGTTATTTTCAAGAGATGGTCATGGAAGCATTTTTCAAATGAACTTAAATGCACTGATTATAATACATCCTTTTGAGACACAGTAGGTATTCTGTTTAATGATGCTGCTGGTTTAAAGGAGCCTCTAGTCTGCCCACTCTTACTTCCACCTTTCTGCCATACCTTAGGTGTAAATCCAAAGGGAAATGTTTATGGCAGAAGAGAAAACTGTTGAGTGTAGTCAGTGGCTCCCAGTATTACAAGCAAGTATTTACAAGTGAAAGGAATGAGAGCCACATAACTGGTAATGGGATTTAAATGGATTTAGGAACTAAGGCTGAAACAGGATCCTCATTAGAGAAGACTCCAGGGTCACGAGGTCAGTCCTCACCTGTCCATCAGGCAGACAGGCTGTCCACAGCTTTCACTTCAAAGATAGAGCATGTTTTTCTCATCAGTGTGTCTTGCCCCCAAGTTCTTGAGGGAGAGGATGCCTTGCCTGCCCCTGGCAACTTGATGTGTCCACAGTGGTGTACCAGATGGCTCCATGTATTCAGCTTACATCAATGTCTAAAAGATGGTTGAAACTCAGAATGTGATTCTTCACCATTTTCTTAAAGAGAGATGTGAAAAAGAATCATATTGAGTAGACTGTCTTTGTTAGCATTTTCCTGTTATTAATTGCACTTCTGAAAATAAGAACAAGGCTTCCCTGGTGGCTCAGTGGTCAAGAATTTGCCTGCCAATGCAAGGGTCTCAGGTTTGATCCCTGATCTGGGAAGATGCTACATACTACAGAGCAACTAAACCTCTGTGCCGCAACTATTGAGGCTGTGCTCCAGAGCCTGGGAGCTGCAACTGCTGAGCCCACTTGTCCCAACTACTGAAGCCCGAGTGCCCGGAGCCCATGCTCTGCAATAGGAGAAGCCACCTCAGTGAGAAGCCCACACACAGCAACTAGAGAGTATTGCTTGTTCTCGGCAACTAGAGAAAAGTCAGCAACGAAGACCCAGCACAGGCAAAAATAAATAAAGACATATTAAAAAAATAGTAAAATAATAGGGAATACAATGGCAGTTTCCCATGGATGAGAAAGCCATACTTAGGGTGGTTCTTTTGTGCTTCTTGAAATTTAAGCTGTTGAGCATTTGCTACAAGTGACTGCTGTTCCCTGTCTTCTTTTCCAGCTGACCTTGGAATTTTCTGTATGACAAATTCATGTCTTTAACTCACCATGGTTTCTCATGTGGAGGTTGTTAGTCCTGAAAGCTCAGCACCCAGGGTAGGTGGCATTTGAGGCTGAAAGAGGAAAGATGAAACTAGGGTAGGGGTCTAGCTCAACCAGTTTCCTAGAGGGAGAGTCTGTTTATCACCACAGATGCTATGGTCGTTTTCCTGCAACTTGGAGAACTGGTATATCAGAGAACATAAAGTTTTCTAGCTTGCTCTCATCTCCTCCATTGCCTCTCTTTGCTCTCACTGGTCTGTGGGTTCTTGATGAGAAATGTTGCTGGGTGTGAGGAGGCCTGAGCTATGGGACAGAGCATGGAACAGAGATGGTGCTTGTGTTGCAGTTTAATGCCGTGTGGATTCTGCATCCCATAGCGTAGAATTTTGTGTTCTTTCCTTTGAGGATCTGTACCAACAATATATTTCATTATTTAGATCATTATTTGACTCTAGGCTTCAATGCCTTGAGGTGATTCCTTTGACTCTAGCTTTAATGAAGGGAAAAAAAAATTGTTAGGAAAGCAGATTGCGCCTTCCAATTCCTAATTAACTTGCAATCTAATTTGTTTTCTGCTATCTACTTATGTTTTGCTTTAGACTTTACCCAAATGTTATTTCAAGGTTTTCATTAAAAACAACAACAACTAGATTTTAAAATTACCATCATAGGAGTTTTTTCGTCTATTACAATTGACTAGTCTTCTTGGTGTTCATTTCATAAAATACAAAGTTTGTATCATCAGGAATCAAACAGGAGAGCATTTGTATGAGTATTCAGCAATCTCAAAGCATTTTGAAGCAGATCTTCTTTGGTGTTTACATGTAGAAATTCACTTAGTATCCTTTCTTGGAATCAACAAAACAAGAGTAACAAAGAACAATCAATTGGTATCCAAGCATACGCAATTCTGATCTCTAACCTTTTCATACCCAGGTTTAACTTACCATGCATTTTTTTTTTACCCATTTTAGTAATATATTAGAGAAAAGGTTCTAGGCCGGTTTGCTTAGTCCTTTCTTTCTGGTTGCTTCAGGTGGGTATAGTGCAAAATCTTTTGGTGTCACCCAGGGTTGAAGAGTTAAATTATACCTAAAACCACAGTTTAGTTTCTAGTCTGTATCATGGCTGTACATATCAAAGACATAGTCTGGAGGAGAGAAAGATGTGCAGTAAAAGAGGGCATAAAGGAAGATAAGGAATGAACAAAATGAGAGAGGAAAAAGGGAGACAAGCAAATCGAGACTTGCCCATGGAATACCCCCAAACTCCTCCTCTCCTGGCCATGTGCTCTCTGTAGATATAAACCCCCAGGTTTCTGTCATCCAATCCAGTGACCTGCCTACCCAGAGATTTTCCAAGTTTCAAGTGGTGGAACTGATTTTTTGATCAAATGAAATATATGTATATGCCTAAGATATAAAGACCAAGTTGTGTTTTATTAATATAAATTTACCTTATAAGTTAATATTTATAACATTTGCTTAGTATAAAATTAATGGGTGAGAACAAGAATATTTTAAATAGACATAAAAATTGAAATTTGAGAATATGAATGGTACCTCTTTTGATCTACCACTATATACAATTTCTGTGTTTTCTTAGCCACATTGCAACAAACACTGTCAAATTTGCACCTTTACAAAGGGTGCCAGCATCCTCTGTAAGATGTGAGGGTCCTGGGTGCACATGCTACCATCTAACAGTGTGATTCAGGATCTAGACCATCCCCTGCACAATTAAGGGAAATTATATATTATGTTATTATGAGATACACACACACCCATATATATTGTTGAGCCAAAAGTGATCATCACTTTTAAAGTTTTTATCAAGAAAATTCAGACATGAAGAGATAAGTGAGAAGTGAGAAGATCTTTCTGGGTGCAGTGTTTGGAGTAATATCTTTGGAAGGAGAGAGAGATACTTTGAAAATCAAAGTAAGGTATCAGGACTTGATTCTGAGAATTAGTGGGGAATATTCTAAAGAATGATATAAATTTGTTACAAGAAACCATCAGGTAGGCCAGCTGATGAGGATACTGCAACAGAATAGAGTGATCAAATTTTCAGGAAATACAAGTTTGCATCCTGTTAAACATCCTATGACACCTTCTGGGTGTTGTGTGACATTTTGTGGAACCTTACATACTCCAGTTATGGCATTTTTGCCGTCTTGTACTTGCATACCTAAAATTTGAAGAAATGATAGTAAGTCCTTTTGAATGAATGACCCATCTACAACATGAAACATGCATGGAAATGGCAGGAGACACGGAATCCTAAGATTGGCACATATCAACTTAACCTGGCAGCATAAGTCAGCATGTCATAGGGCAGTGGGTTCATATGTTACAGACAGATTTTGCTCTTAATTACAGTTACATATGTAATTGTGGCTCAGTGGTAAAGAACCCATCTGCAAAGGAGACACGGGTCAGTCCCTGGGTGGGGAAGATTCCCCTGGAGAAGGAAATGGCAATCCACTCCAGTACTCTTGCCTGGAGAATCCCATGGACAGAGGAGCCTGATGGGCTACAGTCCACGGGGTCGCAAAGAGCTGGACACGACTGAGTGACTGAGCACATACATACAAGCATCTCCTTGGAACTCTAGTGTCAAAATCTCTAGCTCCTATGGCTGGTATCCTGCACCAAATTGCTTGGGTATTAAGGAATTATTCTGGTAATAGGACGTAGACTTTTATTTCCTGAAAATTTGATCACTCTATTCTGTTGCAGTATCCTCATCAGCTGACCTACCTGATGGTTTCTTGTAACAAATTGATGTCTTTCTTTAGAATATTCTCCACTAATTCTCAGAATCAAGTCCTGATACCTTACTTTGATTTTCAAAGTATCTCTCTCTCTTTCCAAAGATATTACTCCAAGCACTGCACCCAGAAAGATCTTCTCACTTCTACTTATTTTTCCCTCTTCTCTTGGCTTTTGCTTTCTCTTCACCTAAAATGTCTTTCCCTTATATCTCTTCATGTCTGAATTTTCTTGATAAAAACCTTAAAAGTGATGATCACTTTTGGCTCAGCAACATATATATATATGTGTATATCTGATAATAATATAATATATAATAAATTTATACACAGTGTAGACTTACAACAGTATATAAATCACACTAAAGATATTTAATGACACTGAAGGGTTTTTTCCCATTTTATTGAGGAAATATAAATTGAAAAATATTATAATTTTCTTCTTTTCCTTAAGAGACAAGTTTATTTTTGCTTGTTGGTATTTTATGATTGGGGAGTAGCTATATTTTATTTTTATAATAACAAATGAATTAATAAAACTTATCTCTCAAGCATAGGACAGCTTATACCATCCTTAAGTAAAATTTTCAAGATCTTAAATCCAAACTCTTCTGAATTGTTTTCACAATTACTCATATATCCAGATACTTTAAAAAAGGTTTATCCATATGGTAACACTGATGTTCAACACCACATCTTTCCGATGTCCCCTTCTATCTATCCATTGAGCTTTGTTTTGGAAATCATCAGACTACCCATCTGTTCATGTTCGCGATGATATCCCCTGTCTTCACAGGTTGAGTCATACCAATGATATGCAGTAATGAAATGGGAACTGAGATTTACTATTTCCTAAAGACCTGGGTGACATTTTTCAGCTATTCTCCCCAACAAAGGATATCTAGCTCTGCTGTGTCGTGGTTGTGCATAACACATGCACAGAGAAATGTGACTGTTGTTTCTAGTAAAGGTATTATGTGGAGGGAATACCTTTTGGTCTCTCTTGCTTGGAGTCCTGAGATCTTGCTTTGTGGTATGTTTGTGCATCCACACATGTGTCTGCTGAAACAAAGAGGCTGTATTTGGTAGTCATTGATAATTTTTTTAAAAGTAGATCAGGCAATTTTCCTTGAAACTTCTTTCCTAACTTAGCATGAAGTAGAATTAAATAGTAGACATGAAGGCATTTATTTGGAGGTATCAAACTAAGAAGGGGAATTGTGTGGTTACACGGAGGACTGCAAGAGGACCGAGGAACGGAATGAAGACAATTATCAAGCATGCATGTTGTTTTTAAGCGATACTTGAGACTGATATGTGAAACAGCTGTGTTGTTGGGTTTTTTTTTCTTGTGCCAACTTTCCTTATTTGATTGATTTTTCTCTCTGACAGCCCACTGTGCTGATAAATGTGTCCATGGTCGCTGCATTGCTCCAAACACCTGTCAGTGTGAGCCTGGCTGGGGTGGGACCAACTGCTCCAGTGGTAAGCACGCACCTGCCGTTGTCTGTCTCCGGGTGTTTTTGCTGTTTGAGCCCCTTGTCTCCATGGGTTTCCTCTGCAACCCAGTGCAGAATGCAGTGTGGATCCCCAACCCAGCGCACAAACAGTGTTTCTTTGAAATCTCTACATGTATTATACATAGGAGTGTTATGAATAGAGTATAAAGGAAGACACTTGGAAAGCAGGAGATTCAGTAATCTGATTCTGATACTTCTATGAATATGAATACATATGCCAGAGTAGGACCCAGAATTCAGATTCCTTCATCCAGTAAGGCAGTTGTGGTAACACAGCTATTGTATTCTGACATCTGTTTTCACTTGTTCATATATCTAATATATTTTCTTGGTGATGAAAATTTACCACTTGTTGGTTTTAAAGCAGAAGCAAAATTGATATTTTCGATGCTTAACTTGTTTATTTATCTCTGAATTCTGAGGTACCAATAATAAGTACTTTCTCAGATAACTGGCATGAATTACTGGTAGTAAATGAAAATTCGTGACAATTTAGGTACTAATTCATAATATATAATTTGTCTCCATTGTATTAGAATTATAATTCTAAGATGATGGTGTTTTGGATGATAAACAAATTGCACTTAAAATCCTGTATTCATGACTATGAGGATTAAATGATGGAATGTTATGTAATACAGTTGCTTTTCTAAATTTCACAGTTAAAACTTAAGTTTTCTGGCTAACTCGTTGCTGCGCGTGTAATTGTGTACTCTTCCTTTTCCTTTATACTTCATTTTGCCTTGAAAAATGTGAGAAAGAGCTCAAGTGCAACTCAATTGTAATGCATGAAATGTTAACATTTAGAGAACGGGAGTAATAGTTTTCAAATTACCAAGCCCTCATGACAACTCAGATTTGTTCTCGTTGCCACCAAAGAATTTCTGAAACCAGTCAAAAAGAACATCAGGCTATGTATAATAGATAAGCTGGTTTTAGGAATTTTTACTTGCTTCCCTTTGGAATTGGGGAAGTTATTCTTTATCTTGTTAGAAGTACTTTGTTTTAGGCTTGTGATTTCCTGGCTGTCTCTAAAACAGCATCGATCTCCAGGGGAGGTCCTGTGCTGTCTGTGCACAGAACATTCCATGTGAAAGAACCTTTGTATTGTGTCTTAGGGAGTGTGTGCATGTCTCTCTGTCCCATTCTGATGGGTAACTGTCTTGCAGGGTTTTGTTTGGCTTCTGCTGGAGATAGGAGGAGAGTGGGCATTTTGTTCACACTGTTGAGGCAAAATGTTTAGGATGTGGGATCTGGCTCATGTCCATTTTTTTGGCTAACTGACCTCAAATACAGTGTTGCTTTCACTGACTTTTCCAGCTTAAAGATCAGTTGTGCCTACACATTTAGAAGAAAAATAACATTATTGTATAAACCACTGAGAAAGAGAAGAGTGGCTGTATTCTTCATCTGAAAAATGAGATTTGTTATTACTAATTTCAAAGGGAAAGTTGTGGAATAGTTTTAGTCATAGTCACACTTTGTCTCCTAAGAGCTGCAGCTTACCTCGTGCTAAGAGATCAGGCTAAAGTGTGTATAAACGAAAGGAAAGCCAACATGGGTTTCAGACTGTCTAGAGCTGACTTAGGCCTTCTAGAAAATTCACTGTTGCTTTATTTTGGAATTGACCAACTTTTTGATGAAGCCTCTAGAATTCTTCTAGGAAGAAACACATGCTCTTTCAATTCTGGGTGGATACAGAGGTGACTTTTAGTTTATTCTCCACAGCTCATGTTTTGGTATTATCATGAACAGAAGCATCAATAAATGTAGACAGATATCTGAGAAAACATTTCTGACACCTTTTTTAAGCACCTACCTTCTGTTCTGAGTCAGAACACTGAATTTTGTTATCTGGGTTTTGTCTGTAGTTGTTACCCTAATATGCCTCATTAGGAGGTGTGTGATTTAATACTCTCAGCCAAATAATTCTTGAAGCAAATGCATACCCTAATAACCTATTAAGTAGCAGAGTTAAAATGACCTAGTTCCCAAGGATTTTTATCTCTCTGTATCTTCCTTTCTGGTTATCATTACGCATATATTTGATACTATATGTTAGGTTGAGAAAAAAAAAGAGAAAATAGTTTTTAAATTAGATCAATTCCTTGTATTAGTCAAGGTCCAATCAGGAGACAGAAATTGCAATAATTTTTTCGACTAAACCTTTCATTTGGGAACAATTTTAGTAAAGTTAGAAGATAGTAGAGAGTTTCCTATACCCACACCTAGTTTTTCCTTTAACATCTTAAGGCAGCATTCGCTTGGCAAAACTAATTGCCAAAAGAAACTGACCTGAATGCACTACTAGTTGGTTCAGTACTAGTATATTGCCGTTAAACTCTAGACTTTGTCTGAATTTCATTATTATTATTATTTTTTGTTAAAGTCCTCTTTCTTTTCCAAGATCCAGTCCTGGTCACTACACTGCATTGGCATATCTCTCCAGTCCCTTCTGGTCTGTGACAATTACTCAGCCTTTGTTTTTCCTAACCTTGACAACTAGCCAGGTATCCTGCAGAATCTCTCAGTTTGTGTTTTCCTTGTAGACTAGGGGTACGAGTTTTTAAAAGAATACCACAAAGTTGAAGTGCCCACCTCATGACATTCTATCAGGGGTATGATGATATTCACATGACATCACTGATGATGTCATCACTCGGTTCAGTTCAGTTCAATTCAGTCCCTCAGTCGTGTCCGACTCTTTGCGACCCCATGAATTGCAGCACGCCAGGCCTCCCTGTCCATCACCAACTCCTGGAGTTCACTCAGACTCATGTCCATCAAGTCCGTGATGCCATCCAGCCATCTCATCCTTGGTCGTCCCCTTCTCCTCCTGCCCCCAATCCCTCCCAGCATCAGAGTCTTTTCCAATGAGTCAACTTTTCGCATGAGGTGGCCAAAGTACTGGAGTTTCAGCTTTAGCATCATTCTTCCAAATAAATTTCAGGGCTGATCTCCTTCAGAATGGACTGGTTGGATCTCCTTGCAGTCCAAGGGACTCTCAAGAGTCTTCCCCAACACCACAGTTCAAAAGCAGCAATTCTTCGGCACTCAGCTTTCTTCACAGTCCAACTCTCACATCCATACATGACCACAGGAAAAACCATAGCCTTGACTAGACGGACCTTTGTTGGCAAAGTAATGTCTCTGCTTTTGAATATGCTATCTAGGTTGGTCATAACTTTTCTTCCAAGGAGTAAGCGTCTTTTAATTTCATGGCTGTAAGTCACCATCGGAGTGATTTTGGAGCCCAAAAAAATAAAGTCTGACACTGTTTCCACTGTTTCCCCACTTGGTTAACCTTCATCATTTAGTGACGTGTAGTGTTTGCCAGATTTCTCCACATAAAGTTATTATTTTTCTCTTTCCCATTTCTATTCCCCAGAAATAAGTCACTAGGTCTAGCCTACCCTCAAGGGTGAAAGGTAGGGATTAAGCTCCATGGTTTTGGGAGGAGAGATTATCTGTATATGTTATTTGGAATTCATCTGTAAGGAAGATTTATGTATTCTCTCCCCTTTAGTCAGTCATGTATATCAGGGTGGGCTTGTATATATTTATATGAAACATCAATGTATTATTTTGTCGCTTAGATTGTTCTGGATTTGGCGGCTTCTGTGTCCTTTTGACATGCCCTGGTCCTTTTGTTTGGCTCTTATGTTTTGTTCTGTCTTTTGAGCACTTCTTACTTTCTGCTACTGTAGGATTCTCCAGTCTCACTTTGTGTTTTTCCTGCTTCAGTCCTAGAATGAGCCGTTAAAGAATCATATTTAGAAACCAAGATCTGGGTACTAGAGGTGCTCATTGCTCCTGGAAAATATTGTAACTTGAGCAGGGAAGGTTTATTAAAAAGAATTATTAGCTGTAACAGGAAATTGTTGTGGGCATTGGCTAGTAGAAAGTAGATAACACTGAAAGGAGTACAAGAATGGCAAATATAAGGGACACCCATACTCCCAGGGCTGAGATAGAACATGCAAAGAGGAAGCCCCAGTAGGGGATGGTACAGACCCTGTGAGAACACAGCCACAGTTTACTGAATGGCAGAGAGGCTGCTGTGGTTTACTCCTCATGGGGCTTGCTGGAAATCTGCTGTCTGGAACTTGCTAGAAATCTGTTCTGCTTGAGAAAGCTGTTCTGGAAACAAGTCTTATCAGAAGCACTCTGTTACTGGTAGCCTGAGGGAGGTGCCCGGGATGTTGCTAGCTAATAGGTGCTGCTCATCACAATGCACTGTAGGAGCTGAATGTTGAAGAAGTGCCCATGCTGGAGGAGCAGGCACTTCAGGAGTCAGCGGAGCTGGCACACTAGAAACACAGTGGGAAGCGCCTTCCTCTTGCAGTGTCTTTCAGCACCCTCGGAAAGTGCTTAACAGTCAGCCAGCTGGCAAGGAATGGAGAATAACTTTAGCACTGAGAGGCAATAAAGTACGTCCAGTCTACTACTTTGGTTCCTTAGGTCTCCTGTACACCTTTCTATACACATTTGAATTCTTGCAGATAAACAAAACAACTCAGCATTTCTATCTAATAAAACACAGCCTGCCATCTTACAAGTTAGGATGCTCTTTGCTCTTTCCTCAAAATAAAGAGATGCAGGTACCAACAGTCGTAGTATCCTTTGCTGGTTATGTTAAATTTTCCTGAAATTCATATGAAGTTCCACTGAATATTCTGTTGTTGCTGTTGTTTAGTTGCTATGTCCGACTCTTTTGAAACCCCATGGACTGGAGCCTGCCAGGCTCCTCTGTCCATGGGATTTCCCAGGTAGGAATACTAGAATGGATTGCCATTTTCATCTCCAGGGGATCTTCCCAACCCAAGGATCAAACCCATGTCTCCTACATTGGCAGGCAAGTTCTTTATTCCTGAGCCACCAAGGAAGTCAAATACTTTGTTACCTTGATAGTAAAGTTGCCTTCCAACAACTTTTATTTTATATAAGATAAAATGCAAAGAAAGAGAGGAAAAAATAGCTTCTACAAATAAACCTGTAGATGTTGCAAGCAAAGAGAACTCTTTTCTGTAATGACGCACAGGCTGTACTTGGGTATATGGACTCTTTTTTCCCCATTTCAGATATCTCCCTTCTCAGCCCAGACCTCAGCTGCTTAGGGTTCTTTACCTGGAGGAATGACTCAAACCTCCACTCCTGAATTCTCAGTTGTCCTGCCTTTTTTTGGTCATTGACCCTTTCCATTAACCTTTACTACTGGGCATGCAAGTTCCAAGAAGTGCCCCACAGAATTCCTTGGGTTCCAGACAGAGTTCAGCTTTCTCCACTATGTAGCAGCAACTCAATCCCCCCTTGATGATCAGGATAAGTCATTGCAACCAGAAGAATAGCTCCTTTTATTTACATTATGAGTTTAAAATGAATAAATTGATAATGTCACACACAACTATCTGTCTTGTATATTTTTTCCTTCTCGATATATACATGGGAGATTAAGCCTGACAGTTACCTTCCCAAGCACAAGTTTACAAAGGCTGCCTTTGGAGATTTAGTATGACTGTTCTCTTTGTCAGTGGATGGACAGATTCCTATATGTGGTATACAGTCAGTGTTCCTGAGTCTCAATGTATCCTCTGTATGAAAAACCAGGTGTGTGAGAGAACTGAGCAGAGTTTGTTTGCTTGGAGTGAAATCATGGTTTATTCAACTAGACTTAGGCATATTGCTTCTTTTTAAATTTGATTAAATGATTTTTTTTTTAAAAGCACACACGTATTTTATGTTTATTGGCATCCTGATGTGTATCCTAGCCTATATGATGTTAATCTATCTTACCTCCACTTCTTTCTTTCCTCCTCTTTCCTGTTCTCTCTCTGTTCACACCCCATCAATATCTTGGGTCTGTTCATCAATCCTGGATTTCTCTTCTTCTCTCACTGGGTGATAAACAGCTCCCGGAGAGTTCGGGCTGTGTATTATTAATCTCTTTAGCCTCCACTCTGCTGCCATGTGACTGGAGCACAGTGAATGTTTGTTTCATTTAACGAGATCGAATGTGTGACTCTGAGAAGGTCACTCGTGTGTTCATGATGTGAACTTTCATTGATTACTGTGTGCAAGGAACTGTGCTGCATGCTGGGGATAGAGAAACCATTGGCAGTTGCTGGACCCACAGAGATCGAAGCCCGTAGAAAAGTAGACGGACATGTAGGTGTCTTGTCCTGGGGAATAGAACAGCCTCAGGAGAAGAGGTGGATGGAAGGAGCCAGAAATGGTGCTGGGTAGAGCAATGAGAGATGTTCTGGGTGGACTAAAAAGAAGGACCTGATGTAGTACTGGAAACAGAATCAGACTGCTGTGTGGTGAGGGGTGATGCAAAGATGCTAAAGCATAGACTCATCTTCCAGAAACTTAGCTGGAAGGTCAACAAGAAGGAGCAAAGAGGGAGTTAGTGAAAGACAGATGCAAGCTCAAGAGCAAGTTTTGTGTGTGTTTGTTTGCTTTTGATTGTGTTTTAAGGTTAAAGAGGCTGAGAGGGAAGTGAGAGAGGGAAAGTCTGGAGGTTTAATCGAGAGGTCATTTAAATGAGGGAGCATGGCTCCTGAGAAGACAGATGGCATCCTGACTCTGATGGAAGGATTGAAGTACAAAGTATTTCCGGTTCCCAACAGAATGAGGGAGGAAAGAGTGGCTGGCAGCATGTGGATAGGTTTCTGAGCTCAGGAGCTCATGGGCAGTGGGGAGGAGGATCTGAGTGGATTCATATTTGATGACCTTTCTTCTTTTGTGAACTAGAGAAGAGATGACCTGCTGATACCAAGAGGAGCAGGAGTTAGACACATTGATGATGACAGCGTCATCATTAACCGATGCTTCCTGTGTGCCAAGCATTATTGCAAGGCCTTTCTAGGAAACAACCTCATTCAGTGCTCACCAAGATGAGAGAGTTACAATTCTTATTCTTATTTTATAGATGAGAAAATAGAGGCACAGAAAAGTTAAGTGTCTGGCCTACGTTTATACTTCTGGTAAAGAAGGGAGCTGGACTTGGATCTCATTCAGAGCCAGTAATTTTAACCACAAGGGTATAGTGCCTTCTGAAGTGGGAAAGGAGGTTTCATGAAGGTGACGAGGTCAGGGATACCGAGGGGAATGACAACAGGAGGCAGGACTGACACCACCAGACAAAATAGCAAAGGAAAGTTCCTGAGAGATGTGGAGGGTATACAAACATGTCATTTAAAATGACACCAATTTGGTTGGATGCCTTAATAATTTGTAATTTCCTCATTTGTAGCATTAAGGATGTTAGACCAGATTATATGTATCATCCCTTTCAAACCTATGATTTTGTGTGTGATTTACCCTCTAAGTATGTGTCTGCAATCCCCAAGACCTTTCTTTGTTTCAGAAACCCTTTAAATCTTTTGTATGAGTAACAATAACACATTTGTTCTCTCAGCCCATATAATTCTATTTGTGATTTTCTAAAGATCTATAGAGAAATTTATTTATCGTCTGGCGAGAGGGCATATCCAGAAACACACAGAGACACATATCCTGAGTCAGCCAGCAGCCAGCAAATAGTTCTCAAATGTTTGTTCCCCAGACTTTTGACATTAGTACCAAGTAGAAGCAAAAAAACGGAAATTAATTTTGATCTAAAAGACCCAAACTGAGGTTTATTTAGTCATCAATAGTATTTCTGGTTAAATGTACTTAGAATTAGTGAAAACATAGCTAGGAGGCCAAATTTGCCCAAACATTTCCAATACAGCAGTAAGAACACAGATAACCTTTGAGATAAAGAAAACATGCTGTGATGCTTGGAGTAAGTAATAAGAATTTGCCTGCAGGATATTCGAATGGAGGAATCCATTTGAAAGATATTACAAGCCAGAAATTGTAAGGCACAAAAAGCTGACTTGTTTTCCAGCAAGGTCTGTTGATGTAAAGGTCTATTGACTGGATACAATGGAGGATCAATGTTGTCTGGGGAGAGAAGACACTGGAGCCCAATCCTTGTGGCAAGTTGTTAACATACCCATTGCACTGTCAGAATTGCTTTAGAAATCAGGTTGATGGAGCAGCAGGAATAAGAGTGGATCATTTGGGTTCACTGGCCTGGGGGCCAGACATTGATGGCAGGTGGGAAGGACTGAGCTCAGAATGAATGTTTCATCAGAACTGCATGAAAGCAATTTCACTGATGGACTGCGTGAGTGATAGCAGTCACACACAGAAACTGCTGATTTTGCCTTCGTGAAAGTCTGAAATCTGGGCTGTTGTTGGTTCCTCTTTGGAGGGGCAGACAGTCTCTTCCACTTCTCACCCAACTCCCTTTTGGAACTGAATGGCAGTAGACTTCATGGTTCTCAATTCTGTGCTGTTTGATACTCACATTCCTAAGCTTAAAAGAAGTTTCAAAGTATCTATGTCATATACGTGTGAGAATTAAATGATCCAATACCTGCTGAGTACTCAGCACTCAGCGTTGTGCCTGGCGGCACGGTAATGGCTCAATAAATGATATGAACATGTTTGTCACTCAGTCCTGTCCAACTCTGCCACCCTATGAACGGTAGCCCACCAGGGTCCTCTGTCCATGGGGATTCTCCAGGCAAGAATACCAGAATGGGTTGCCATTCCCTTCTCCAGTGGATCTTCCCGACCCAGGGATCGAACCTGGGTCTCCTGCATTGCAGGCAGATTGTTTACCATTTGAACCACCAGAGAAGTCCTACTTACTTAACAATTCCTTGTGTGACAAATGTGCCTCCCACCAGACTTCGAATCAGTCCAGTCTGTGGACTAGAGAATAGATGGAGTGGTTCTTTGTGGATATCTCATTTCTAGGTGACGCAGTGGTAAAGAATCCACCAGCCAGTGCGGGAGACACCAGAGATGTGAGTTCGATCCCTGAGTTGGGATGATCCCCTGGAAAAGGAAAATGGCAACACATTCTAGTATTTCTTGCCTGGAAAATCCCATGGACAGAGGAGCCTGGTGGGCTACAGTCCATGGGGTCTCAAAGTCGGACATGACTTAGCACCCGTGCACACACACATTTTGCCCCGCAGGCCACACCCTTCATGAGCAGGAGCCTCTCTTGCTTCACAGCTGCTTGCCAAGAGGCTCCCCAGATAGAGCCTCTGGTGTTTTTCTCCCAACTTCTGACCATGAATGTCCTTAGCAGATGAATTCATGTCTCGTTTGCATTGCTCTGGGCATCCTGAAAACACTATAGATGTTTATGTTACCCACGCCAGTCAGTTCATAAGCTGTAAATACAAGGCTGGACTGTCATTTTATTTAACTCCACTACACATCATTTATTGATTTTTTTCCTTGTTTTTTTTTAAGCTTTGAGTAGCTGCCCTATATATCTGTTTATCAGAAAATCCTGGTTCAACTCAAAAATCTAACCTTTTGCTACTCTTTCCTGGTGCTATTCAAATCCAAGCCACCATCCTCTCTTAAATGTGATCACTATAGTCTCGCTACTGTTGCATCTACTCAAGCCCCACTGGGGTCAGTTCTCTCTAGTGAGGCCAGAGTGATCTTGTCAAAATGTACTTCAGAACATGCTGCTCCCCTTCTGCAAACTCTCCAGTATTTCCCATTATTGTTAGAATAAATGCCAAAGCCCTGATGTAGTCCACCAAGCCCTGTTTGATCTGTCTGTCCATACCTTCCTGCCCCCTTTTCATCCCACCAGTCACTCAGGGTACCACACTGCTTAGCCTCTGCCTCTTTTTCCTGGAACACAGTAGTTCCATTTTTGCCTCTGCACTTGATATTTCCTCTGATGAAAATGCTCTCTTCCTTGGAACTTTGCATGGCTGGCTTCTTAAGGCCAATGGACTTTCTAAGGGTCGCCACCAGGAGTGGCTTTCCCTGACGCTATATAAAGAATATTCCCCCATAACTATCTATTACATCTTCTTTTTAAATTTTTATG
This sequence comes from Aepyceros melampus, assembly GCA_006408695.1. NCBI lineage: Eukaryota > Metazoa > Chordata > Mammalia > Artiodactyla > Bovidae > Aepyceros > Aepyceros melampus. The sequence goes on from SJXQ01011737.1 coordinate 98,360, forward strand.
GCACTATTTGAAAATACTTCATTTGTTCACTTCTTTTTTGGTCTGTATTTCTCTCCAGGATATGAGGCCCTTAGAAACATGAATTGTGTCTGTTTTCTTCACTGCTGCCTAGCTAATTTATTCACCAAATGTCTAGCACAGTTCTGGGTACCCAGTGATTCTTAGTAAATATTTGTGGAAGGAAACAATGAAGGCATAAATGTTTCAGGAGCACTAATGGATATAAACAGGAGACACGAGGGATGAGTAAGGTTCTACCTCTTTTTTCAAATGCTTTCACTTTAATAGGATTGGAAGTCCATCTACAAATACATAGGCAAAAGGAGTCAAGGAGGAAGTGGTCAGATTAGAAAAGGGCATGACCTAAAGTCTCTCCTTCCAAGACCTTGAAGAGGCTCAGGCTCCAGTGATTTCAGGATTCCCCTTGGCTGTGTACACTGCAGGTTCTTTCATCCTTAGTAAATTTCCATGCACGGCAGCTGCAATGAGATTGTAGAAGCCAGGTAAAATGGACTAGGTGGGGTTTCCATAGACTCTGAAGACGCTGTGTACATAGACAGCTCCTCACCTTCAAGAGAAAAAAGTCTGTATAGTATAAGCTGTACTCATATGGTATTGTGATTTCTGAAATGGTGGCCCCATGACTAAGAAAGGTATTTGAAAATCAGTCCTTACTTGAATGGAGAATGCTTATTAATTAAAAAGAATACATTTGACTCAGTTCTAATGAGGTGGATGACGCTGGAGCCGATCATACAGAGTGAGGTAAGCCAGAAAGAAAAACACCAATACAATATACTTACACATATATATGGAATTTAGAATGATGGTAATGATAAACCTGTACGCAAGACAGCAAAAGAGACACAGATGTATAGAATGGCCTTTTGGACTCTGTGCGAGAGGGAGAGGGTGGGATGAGATGGCAGAGTGGCAGTGTAACATGTATGATATCATAACTTAAACGAATCGCCAGTCTAGGTTTGATGCAGGATACAGGATGCTTGGGACTGATGCACGGGGATAATCCAGAGAGAAGGTGTGGGGCAGGAGGGGGGAGGTGGGGGTTGGGATTGGGAGTTCATGTACACTCGTGGCTGATTCACGTCAATGTATAGCAAAACGAATACAGTATTGTAAAGCAAAACAAACTAAAAAATAAAAATTAATTTAAAAAAATGTTGCCATCTAAACTTGAGAATATTACTTCTCAAGGTAGAAATTTTGTATGAGGATATAAAACTTAGCTAATAATTTGTACCAAGATAGAGTATGAATTGGAGAAGGCAATGGCACCCCACTCCAGTACTCTTGCCTGGAAAATCCCATGGACAGAGGAGCCTGGTAGGCTGCAGTCCATGGGGTCGCTGAATCGGATACCACTGAGTGTCTTCATGTTCACTTTTCACTTTCATGCATTGGAAAAGGAAATGGCAACCCACTCCAGTGTTCTTGCCTGGAGAATCCCAGGGACAGGGGAGCCTCGTGGGCTGCCGCTATGGGGTCGCACAGAGTCGAAAACTACAGAAGCGACTTAGCAGCAGCAGCAGAGTGTGAATGGTAAGAAATTAGGTGAAGAATTCAGACTAGAGTTTATTTCAAATCACATGGCAACCATATTCTGATGGCAGTAATGTGCTTCCTAGCTGTTCTGTGCAGAGTAAAGGGATGAAATATACAATGTTGGATGGTTCTGTAGCCTCACTTGTTACCTTAATTGTAAAATCAAGCAGGCTAATACCTGATTTTAGTAAAGCCATGTACATTTCCTCTCATAAGGTTATGTGTGTGTTAATTATCTAAAATTAAGTGCTCTGGTTTAATATATACTCCAGTATCTTTTATGACTGTTTCAAATGTCTTGTTGTTTGTGATTGTGTCAAAGAATATATATTTTTTAAATATTTGAAACTTTCTTCCAGGAAGATAAGACTAAACAAAAACTGTTTTATTCCTTCTTTGGTCAAAATACCTTTTAATTCATTGAAAACCTAGTTGACTTTAAAAAGTTTGAATATTTGTACATGTGTGTTAGAGCAATCATGTTTGAAATCATGGGATATAATCTTTGCATCTTTGTAACAGTGAAAATTCAGAGACTAATAAAAATGGCATCGAATATGAGAAAAGGTAGATTTATTGGAGATTGTTAACACAGTATAGCTGTGTAGCCATTCATTCCTATAAACTTCTATATAGTATTGATAATATACCATATTAAGTGTTATCAATATTAGATCTCAATATCATAATATTGGGTGAAAAATCAAGATGTACAATAATATACACGTTTTTTATAAAACTAATAATTCAATAAAGGGTAGAAAGTAATGAAACAGTGGTATTTATACTACTTATAAAGACTGTTTCAGTAGGATAAGTATAATAGAGGTTATAAGTGCCTTGCTCTTGGGCCATAATTCTATGAAAACCTAATAATTTTGCTATTCTTACACATAATGAATGGAAGTAACTTCCAAAGAAGTTTAAATTTTAATGGAATTGATTTGAACTTGATAGTATATAGCTGTGAATTTTTGTTCATACACTAAAGAAAAGCACCTTTATCCTTACAAGTAAAAATAGCCTAATGTTGTAAAATGAGTATTGTACCGTTCAGTCGCTCAGTCGTGTCCGACTCTTTGTGACTCCATGAATCGCAGCACGCCAGGCCTCCCTGTCCATCACCAACTCCTGGAGTTCACTCAGACTCACGTCCATCGAGTCCGTGATGCCATCCAGCCATCTCATCCTCGGTCGTCCCCTTCTCCTCCTGCCCCCAATCCCTCCCAGCATCAGGGTCTTTTCCAATGAGTCAACTCTTCGCATGAGGTGGCCAAAGTACTGGAGCTTCAGTTTTAGCATCATTCCTTCCAAAGAAATCCCAGGGTTGATCTCCTTCAGAATGGACTGGTTGGATCTCCTTGCAGTCCAAGGGACTCTCAAGAGTCTTCTCCAACACCACAGTTCAAAAGCATCAATTCTT
>SJXQ01011737.1:101373-210260 GCA_006408695.1 Aepyceros melampus
GATGTTGGCAATTTGATCTCTGGTTCCTCTGCCTTTTCTAAAACCAGCTTGAACATCAGGGAGTTCACAGTTCACGTATTGCTGAAGTCTGGCTTGGAGAATTTTGAGCATTACTTTACTAGCCTGTGAGATGACTACAATTGTGTGGTAGTTGGAACATTCATTGGCATTGACTTTCTTTGGAATTGGAATGAAAACTGACCTTTTCCAGTCCTGTGGCCACTGCTGAGTTTTCCAAATTTGCTGGCATATTGAATGCAGCACTTTCACAGCAACATCTTTCAGGATTTGAAACAGCTCAACTGGAATTCCATCACCTCTACTAGCTTTGTTCATAGTGATGCTTTCTAAGGCCCATTTGACTTTACATTCTGGATGTCTGGCTCTAGTTGAGTGACCACACCATCATGATTATCTGGGTCATGAAGCTCTTTTTTGTACAGTTCTTCTCTGTATTCTTGCCACCTCTTCTTAATACCTTCTGCTTCTGTTAGGTCCAGACCATTTCTGTCCTTTATTGAGCCCATCCTTGCATGAAATGTTCCCTTGGTATCTCCAATTTTCTTGAAGAGATCTCTAGTCTTTCCGCTTCTGTTCTTTTCCTCTATTTCTTTGCATTGATCGCTGAAGAAGGCTTTCTTATCTCTTCTTGCTATTCTTTGGAACTCTGCATTCAGATGGGTATCTTTCCTTTTCTCCTTTGCTTTTCACTTCTCTTCTTTTCACAGCTATTTGTAAGGCTGAAGTGGCTTGCCATTCCCTTCTTCAGTGGACCACATTCTCTCAGACCTCTCCACCATGACCCTCCCATCTTGGGTTGCCCCGCAGGCATGGCTTGGTTTCATTGAATTAGACAAGGCTGTCGTCCTAGTGTGATTAGATTGACTAGTTTTCTGTGAGTATGGTTTCAGTGTGTCTGCCCTCTGATTCCCTCTTGCAACACCTACCATCTTACTTGGGTTTCTCTTACCTTGGGTGTAGGGTATCTCTTCACGGCTGCTCCAGCAAAGCACAAACAAGATTTATCCATGCTGAAAGTTAGTTCTTAAAATAATTAGACTGCACCAAAGTTAAATGATTCTTTAGGACAAGACACCATAAGCAAAAGTAAAAGAGAAGGAAGAGAATGGAAATATTTTTGCAACATATAAAACAAAAGATTAGTGTTGATAAATAGACTACATAAAGAACTCTCAAATCAATAAGGAAAAAAAAAACCTCTCATATTTAAATTAGGCAAAAGATACAGTAAGGTAATTTAAAGGCAAGGAAACCTGATTGGCTAATAAGCATATGAGAACATATCTATCCTTGTAATAAGTGAGGAAATGCATGATACAGGAACACGATGTCATTTTTCACCATCCGATTGGCAAAAGTTTAGAAGTCTGACAATGTCGCATGTTGGATGAGAATGTGAAAGAAAGCCTCCACACACTGCTCTCAGGAGAGTAAGTTGGCAGAATAAATTTAGAGAGTGTTTTGGCTGTCTCTAGAGTAAAATTATTCTTTGTGTGTACCATATGATTCAGTATTTTTACTCCTTTATAATTTGTATACCTTGGAGAAACTTTGCATTCATGTATAGTGGATATAGTCTTTGCATCTTTGTAACAGTGAAAATTCAGAGACAAGTAAAAATGGCATTAAATAAGAGAAAAGATAAATTTATTGGAGATTGTTAACACAGTGTAATGCCATGTAACCATTCATTCCTATAAACTTCTATGTAGTATTGATAATATACCATATTAATAAGTGTTATCAATATTAGTAGATCTCAGTATCATAATTTTGGGTGAAAAATCAAGATGCACAGTTATATACACATTTTTTAATAAAACTAATAAATAAAATAATTCAATACATTATCTGGACACACAGACTAGAAGGATACACATTAAAATCCTGACAGTGTTTCCTTCTGGAGAAAGAGTAGGGAAAGAACTGAAAATAAGTACATAGGAGATAAAAGGGACTTTATAATACGTTATTTCTGTCATTAAGTGATGAAGCAAATGTGATGCAATGCTCATAACAGTTAATCCTAGGTTGTGGGTATGTGAGCCTTTGCTGTAGTATTAAATAGTACTTGTCTTCTGTGATTAATTTTTTTTTCACTCAAGAAAACTTAAAATTTTCAGACTATCCTGTTAGCATTGAGGGTTTGGGGCCTGGTTTTCCTTACTGTTGGAGTTTAAGCAAATCATTTAAGGCCTTTCAGCCTCTCACATCCAGGATGGAGGTAATAAGTATTTGCACAGTGATAGTCCTGAGTAAATATCCTTCTGTACTCACCTCCAGCCCTCCTCCTCTGGGAGCCTTCCGCCATCCTTGCTCTCCTCTGCCCAAAGGATATAAGGCCTCTGGATATAAGGCAATGGATAGAAGGCCTCTGTGTTCCTCGAGCATCCTGTGCACAGCAAGGCTTATTGTTGTTCAGCTACTCAGTTGTGTCTGACTGTGTCCCCATGGATTTCAGTCTGCCAGGCTTCCCTGTCCTTCACCATCTCCAGGAGTTTGCTCAAACTCATGTCCATTGAGTCAGGGATGCCATCCAATCATCTCATCCTCTGTTGTCCTCTTCTCCTCCTGCCCTCAATCTTTCCCAGTATCAGAGTCCTTTCCAATGAGTTGGCTCTTCGCCATCAGGTGGCCAAAGCATTGGAACTTCAGCTTCAGCATCAGTCCTTCCAGTGAATATTCAGGGTTGATTTCCTTTAGGATGGACTGGTTGGATCTCCTTGCAGTCCAAGGGACTCTCAAGAGTCTTCTCCAACACCAAAGCAAGGCTTATTATATTAGCACATTCTTTTCTGATAAGTCTTACTGTGGGACAGTCTCTCCCACTAGATAAAGAAAGCTATTGGACAGGTCTTAGGGAGGAGCAATAATAAGTGCTCAACAAAAAGAACTTAGTAGCCATGGAAACTGCTTAGTACATTTTTAATGAAAGAATGAATGAGCAAAAGAGCAAAATATGGCAAGACTTTTTAAAGCAAAATATCCTGTAATGGCTCCCGAGGTTGTTATTATGCTTTTGACTTCAGTGAATATAAATGTAATCCTCCCAAATCCCTTACAAATCCCAGCCTACAATTTATATCCTGGAGATTTTCTGCACCGTGAATAGAGTCATCAATATGCTCTCGTTGAGAGACATCAACATTTATATTTAGACACATTAAAGAATAAACATTTCACACCCTTTTCCCTGGTTCATCGCTTGGGATAAGCATCCACTAGTTAAAAAATGACAGTTCATGCTTCAAAACTTCATTTAATAAACATTTTTTGAAGAAGAAGAATAAAGGTTCTCTCTCAGCCACTGAATAATATTAATATAAACAGCACTGGGTGGTTGTCAACAGCGATTGCTGGCACTCTGTCAGCTCTCCAGCCGGCTTTTTGACATGTGAAGGACATGAGGTTTTAGTGCTTTCAGGGGATCTGGAAAATACATTTTTATTGTTCTTCTTCATGGATGGAGAAGCTTTACAAACTTGTTTTATTTTTAAAGCACTTGATGTTTTGAATGAGAATCTTTTCTTTTACATTAACAAAAGGGAATGACACACCAGAGCCTTGTTAGCCCGAGGCACAAGGAATGAAATCAAAGGGAGATAAAAGACCCTGAGGGAACCACGGCTTGGGAAGAAAGGGTATATGTTTCAGGAAGAATCGTGTTTTTCTATCCTTTGAGACAGCAGAAAATTATTTTGGTCTCTTCTAAAAGCTACTCACTCTATAGAGATACTTTCTTGAAAATGACTTATTGGTGCTTTGTTTACATATGAGACTATGAAAGGCTGAATTTTCTTTCCTGTTAATTTCTCTAATAATCACAGGTTATCCTGTTTTTAAAGTCAATGGAGAACATCACAGTGAAACTCCATGTAAAACTGTATTTTTATGTCCATATAGCTCACTGATATAACCTAATAGATGCTTGACATTTAGATGTTAAGGGCATTTATAGACATAGTTACTTTAAACAGCAACCTGGTGAGGGTAGTTATGTATTATAAATTGACATCACTTTCCCTATGATAAACATGAGTTCTAAGATTCAATACATTATCCCATTTTAAGTGTCCGGTAGAGGTGGGTTGCACAGAGTAGGACATGACTGAAATGACTTAGCAGCAGCAGCAGAGATGTATCCACAAGGTTCTAGAACTCCATATAGTTCCACAGTTTTACTTCTTTGAGTCCAGAAATATTAAACCAAGACAAAAGAAAAACACAGAACAAAAAATGGACTACTCAGCTCATCTAAGGTTTGTTTAGCCCTAACACAAGTACACAGAATTGAGCCCTTTTGTTATTCTCCATAATTCAAAACCAGTTGTTTTAAGAAAGTATATTATACTTCAGAATGTGTTTCAAGGCTGTTTCTGTGATCTTGGTGGATGTAGATAAGCCGGGGAAAAATCAAGTCCTGGGACTGACGCCTTCTAATATGGCAGATCTTCGAGATTTTATTTGTCACCATCTACTTCTTTACTCCAAGAGGACAATTTCTTTCTTTTTTTTTTTTTTTAAATTAATTTTTATTTTTTAGTTTGTTTTGCTTTACAATACTGTATTCGTTTTGTTACACATTGACATGAATTAGCCATGAGTGTACATGAACTCCCAATCCCGACCCCAAGAGGACAATTTCTAAGAAGTTCACATATTTGTTTCTATTTCTGAGCTCCATGTATGAGCTTGCACCTCTGGACATGTTAATCATCAGCAAATGAGAAATTTTTAAATCCAGTTTTTAATTGACAATTAAGAGTAGGATGTAAATTAACACTGGGTTTCATCCCAGGCCTGAGCTTTTTCCAATTGGCTTTATAAAAAAAAAAAATGGGACGAAAAGAGGGATACCAGGGCTTGTTTTTTACTTTATGGAGTTACTGGGCAAGTTGCTTTTTGGAATTCACATTGTGAGAACCAACTTGTCCTTTTTGGCATGAATGATTCATGCAAGACAAACAAATAATACAAACCAATGACAGGCCTGTTATTCCGGCTCATATANTACCAGGGCTTGTTTTTTACTTTATGGAGTTACTGGGCAAGTTGCTTTTTGGAATTCACATTGTGAGAACCAACTTGTCCTTTTTGGCATGAATGATTCATGCAAGACAAACAAATAATACAAACCAATGACAGGCCTGTTATTCCGGCCTCATATACAGCTGGAGGATGTTTTTTTCAGGGTTGCGACATTTCACTGAGCCAACCACGAAATAAAATTTCTGCTGCCACCAGATCTGTGCTGTGTCATACATACCAACAAGTATTTTAGATGTAATTAGTATGTTTCACCATCCCCATTTGACAGAAAATTAAGTATAATGAAAGTCAGGAACTTGTTCAAATTTCATGGCTAAGAAGTTGCAGTGTCCCCGCTAAGGTCCAGGCCTGTCCAGTGTTAAGTGATTGTACCCCAGCTAAGTGATTGATGAATTTTATAACAAGGTGAATGTGATGGTAAACATTACTCTTTTCTCTCAGGTAAAAATGATTTCATCCTTTTTTTTCCCCCTGATGAGGGAGTCCTTTGGGTAAGACACTATTAATGTGCCCTTGTTCCTTCCTCTGGGAGTCTCTCTCTATTTAGTACGTCTCTGTATCTCTAATTGTTCTCCTTTCTTTATTCTTGGTCTATACAGAAACAAGAGATTTACTAAACCATTGCTCATTTGTTCAAAGATTTTTTCCAACAGCCTTGGTTTTGTCAATACGTATGTGGCTATGGACGTGTTGGAACATTCCTTATCAAGCCGTTCTGATGAGCCTGTACTAACACTTTGGAACCTGGGAACTGTCATTTAGGCAAACAAGTATTACTTCTCAAAACACCTGTGTGACTTTTGTCCTACACTGTTCCCCCTTGAAAAGGTGGCAAAAGCCAGCAACATGCAATGGTAGCAGGTCCCGTAATGATGTTGGTGACATGGGATGGTCTGCAGGGCACGTGCAAGATCACAGTTTAGGAGGCATTGCTGGGTTTGGGTTGAACTCTTTGCTTTTGCTACTTGAACACTAAGTGACTTTGAGCAAATTATTATCTAAGTCCATTTTTCACATGATATGGTGGAATAATTAACCTAGCTCATTGAGTTATTATGAGGATAAAATGAAATAGCTGGATATGTTGACACATCTTCAAAACTCAATGCATCTTGAAAACTCGTCTCTCTTTCCCTGTTCCTTGCATGGAAAGCTAGACTGAGGGTTTGAAGTAGGTTCAGTTCAGTTCAGTAGCTCAATCATGTCTGACTCTGTGCGACCCCATGAATTGCAGCACGCCAGGCCTCCCTGTCCATCACCAACTCCCGGAGTTCACTCAAACTCATGTCCATCGAGTCGGTGATGGCATCCAACCATCTCATCCTCTGTCGTCCCCTTCTCCTCCTGCACCCAATCCCTCCCAGCATCAGGGTCTTTTCCAGTGAGTCAAGTCTTCACAAGAGGTTGCCAAAGTATTGGAGTTTCAGCTTCAGCATCAGTCCTTCCAATGAATACCTAGGACTGGTCTCCTTTAGGATGGACTGGTTGGATCTCCTTGCAGTCCAAGGGACTCTCAAGAGTCTTCTCCAACACCACAGTTCAAAAGCATCAATTCTCTGGCGCTCAGCTTTCTTCACAGTCCAACTCTCACATCCATACATGACCACAGGAAAAACCATAGCCTTGACTAGACGGACCTGAAGTAGGTTAGGAGGAGAGAATATACCTAGAATTGTGATAATGGTTTTGCATGTTTCTCTGCTTGTCTATGGACTGAGGTTCATGACATTGTATAGGAGACAGGGATCAAGACCATCCTCATGGAAAAGAAATGCAAAAAAGCAAAATGGCTGTCTGGGGAGGCCTTACAAATAGCTGTGAAAAGAAGAGAAGTGAAAAGCAAAGGAGAAAAGGAAAGATATACCCATCTGAATACAGAGTTCCAAAGAATAGCAGGAAGAGATAAGAAAGCCTTCCTCAGCGATCAGTGCAAAGAAATAGAGGAAAAGAACAGAATGGGAAAGACTAGAGATCTCTTCAAGAAAATTAGAGATACCAAGGGAACATTTCATGCAAAGATGGGCTCGATAAAGGACAGAAATGGTCTGGACCTAACAGAAGCAGAAGGTATTAAGAAGAGGTGGCAAGAATACAGAGAAGAACTGTACAAAAAAGAGCTTCACGACCAAGATAATCATGATGGTGTGGTCACTCAACTAGAGCCAGACAGCCTGGAATGTAAAGTCAAATGGGCCTTAGAAAGCATCACTATGAACAAAGCTAGTGGAGGTGATGGAATTCCAGTTGAGCTGTTTCAAATCCTGAAAGATGTTGCTGTGAAAGTGCTGCATTCAATATGCCAGCAAATTTGGAAAACTCAGCAGTGGCCACAGGACTGGTAAAGGTCAGTTTTCATTCCAATCCCAAAGAAAAGTAATGCCAAAGAATGCTCAGACTACTCCACAATTGCACTCATCTCACATGCTAGTAAAGTAATGCTCAAAATTCTCCAAGCCAGACTTCAGCAATACGTGAACTGTGAACTCCCTGATGTTCAAGCTGGTTTTAGAAAAGGCAGAAGAACCAGAGATCAAATTGCCAACATCCACTGGTTCATGAAAAAAGCAAGAGAGTTCCAGAAAAGCATCTATTTATGCTTTATTGACTATGCCAAAGCCTTTGACTATGTGGATCACAATAAGCTATGGAAAATTCTGAAAGAGATGGGAATACCGGACCACCTGACCTGCCTCTTGAGAAACCTATATGCAGGTCAGGAAGCAACAGTTAGAACTGGACATGGAACAACAGACTGGTTCCAAGTAGGAAACGGAGTACCTCAAGGCTGTATATTGTCACTCTGCTTATTTAACTTCTATGCAGAGGACATCATGAAAAACGCTGGACTGGAAGAAGCACAAGCTGGAATCAAGATTGCTAGGAGAAATATCAATAACCTCAGATATGCAGATGACATCACCCTTATGGCAGAAAGTAAAGAGGAACTAAAAAGCCTCTTGAAGGAAGTGAAAGAAGAGAGTGAAAAAGTTGGCTTAAAGCTCAACATTCAGAAAACGAAGATCATGGCATCCGGTCCCATCACTTCATGGGAAATAGATGGGGAAACAGTGGAAACAGTGTCAGACTTTACTTTTTGGGGCTCCAAAATCACTGCAGATGGTGACTGCAGCCATGAAATTAAAAGATGCTTACTCCTTGGAAGGAAAGCTATGACCAACCTAGATAGCATATTCAAAAGCAGAGACATTACTTTGTCAACAAAGGTCTGTCTAGTCAAGGCTATGGTTTTTCCTGTGGTCATGTATGGATGTGAGAGTTGGACTGTGAAGAAGGCTGAGCGCTGAAGAATTGCTGCTTTTTAACTGTGGTGTTAGAGAAGATTCTTGAGAGTCCCTTGGACTGCAAGGAGATCCAACCAGTCATTCTAAAGGAGATCAGTCCTAGGTGTTCTTTGGAAGGACTGATGCTGAAGCTGAAACTCCAGTACTTTGGCCACCTCATGTGAAGAGTTGACTCACTGAAAAAGACTCTGATGCTGGGAGGGATTAGGGGCAGGAGGAGAAGGGGACGACAGAGGATGAGATCGCTGGATGGACGTGAGTCTGAGTGAACACTGGGAGTTGGTGACGGACAGGGAGGCCTGGCGTGCTGCGATTCATGGGGTCACAAAGAGTTGGACACGACTGAGCGACTGAACTGAATTGAACTGAACTGAAGTGCTGGTCCAAGTTAGTTACCCTGTTCTGTGTGTGCTCTCACTTTCAGTCACTCACCACCTGCATCTTGAGAGCAGCCCTGTACCAGGTACTGTGTGGACCTAGTTTCCGGTCAGAGTACTCAGCTAATGGCATCAGTACTGTTTTCACAGTGAGCTCACTGGCTTTTTTGTTTATATAGAATCATTTTCAACTTACAGAACCTCTTCAGATCTGATCGTCCCCTTCATTTTATTTTCTCCTTGAGAAACACCCTCTGTTTTCACCTCTGAGATAATTTCCTATTCTTAGTGCCCTTCGATGTTGAGTCACTGGCTGACCCCATAAGCTTGCTCAGTGGAAGGTCTTATCATTGGCTGCACCACCTTAATCGGTCATATTAGATGAAACACATCATTGTGAGGTATTATATTTAACCAAAATACATAATTTTACTGCCACAGGAGCAGAATGGCCTTGTGAAAAGTGTCTGGACTTTTGTTTGCCGACAACCTTGGGTTTGAATACTGATGCCACAGTTAAGTGTTTTTGGATGTTTTACCTAAATGTTCTCATCCTAAATATCCTCTGTGTGCTAAAGGTGGTAATTATACCACTTTGTTGGTGCTGTAAGGACTAGAGAGAGGTGGGTAAAGCATGGAGCATAGGGCATGACACAGTACATGATGCTTAGCAGATCCAACTATTTAAAAATATAACTTTTCGCTTGCTTTTCTCCTCCACCAGAAGGATACATTCAATTGCAGAGAATTTAGAAAATCTAGTTAATTCAGATGAATTAGAGAAAAATCACACACAGTCTTAAGATCCAGAATAACTAAGTGGTCCCATATGACCACAGAGCTTTTCAGTATCTGTCTCTGTGTCTTTTTCATTCTCCCTCTTCTCCTCTCTTCCCCGCACATTAGGGTCAGTCATATACAGTTGCTGACATGAGGCATTTATAACCTAAATTAATGACAGTTTCATGTAGTTGATTCTAGTCTGTTGCTAAAATTGAATCATGTGATACGTATTTTTAGTCTGCTTTTTACAGTTAACGATATTTACAAACATCTTTCAAGTTCACTGGGACTTCCCTTGTGGCTCAGCTGGTAAAGAATCCACCTGCAATGTGGAGACTTGGGTTTGATCCCTGGGTTGGGAAGATCTCCTGGAGAAGGGAAAAGGCTATCCACTCCAGTATTTTGGCATGAGGAATTCCATGGACTCTATAATCCATGGGGTCTCAAAAATTCAGATACAACTGAGCAATTTTCACTTTCACTTTTCAAGTTCACTAAGTATTCTTCTATAATATCATTTTCAATTGATGCATGGTATTCCGTTGTATGATTATACCAATTTTTTTTAACCAGTCTTCTATTTCTAGAAAATTAGGTTGTTTCTAATTTTTTTGTTATTATAAACAGCACTGGGATAAACATCCTTATAGCTTTGGAGGGAGTAAGATATTGTGGTTTAGAAAACAGACAGAAGATATTTTCTTCACTCCTTTTTCCCGGTATGACTTTAAGCACATCAGCTGTTCTCAGTTTCTTCAATGAAATAAGGGTGACTGTAGTCCCTGCTTCATAGGGACACTGGTCGTTCATCTGTCTCAGGTGCTTTCAACAGTATCGGTGGGCACAATCTGTAAATATTATTGATGAGTTAACTATTGTGAATTGATGTTGTCTTTATATACTTATGTTTGTTTCCTTTGGAAAAATCCCCAAAGATGAATTTATGAGTCAAGGGCTTCTGATACATTTTCCCAGGCTAATCTCTAAACTGAATATAGTATCTGAACTCCCACAGTAGTGCATAACGTGCTGGTGTTCCCAGAAAGGGAGTTATTATCATCCTCACTGTAAGGATCAAGCTCATTGCAATTATTATACTACTTCACGACTCAGGGGCACAGTTTTTCTCAGCTTAATATCTCTGACTCATTGGAAAAGACGCTGATGCTGGGAAAATTGAAGGCAAAAGGAGAAGAGGATGACAGAGGATGAGATGTTTAGATAGCATCACCAACTCAATGGACATGAACTTGAGCAAACTCCGGGGCACAGTGAAGAATAGGGAAATCTGGTGTGTTGTAGTCCATGGGGTCACAAAGAGTCAGACACAACTTCGCACCTAAACAGCAACAACAGCAGCAGCATCTCTGAATCAGAATGCTTCTCATTATCATTGTCAGCCAGGTGACTGCCAGGACATGGTTGTATGAAACCTTCTGCTGACATTTGATAAATGTAGAAAGGCGTCTATTAGTCTTAACATCTGTGAAATTCAGTTTGAGAGATATGAAGAAAGGCAAACACATATAAAAACTGTGATCTAAGTGCAAAGTTAGTGTCATGGAAAATACACAATGCCTTTTTCAGAGAGCATCTCAGGTTGGGTCTGAATGTACCTGAAGCTCAGAGGTTCTGGACTGTGTGTGGCAGGCTGGGAGGACTGATGGAGAGGACATGTCTAATATCTCTTCCTCTCTGCTTATTTCTGTTCTTCTTTTTGTTATGCACACAGTAAGAAAGATGATGAGGGCCATGATGTAATAGTGTAGAATGCCAAGAGAGCATTCATGATTGTTTGTCTTTTGAAAACTTTTTGGCTGTTGCACGTATCATTCTTTCTGAATGTAAAACAGCCTCCATTTTCTTGCAGTTCCTCCTTTTTCTACATACAAATCCTTCATGCTTTACCTATATATGGTTCACTGTGCCATTAGGTCTCATCTTAGACATCATTTTGTTAGGGAAGGCTTTCCCTACTCACCAACACTAGTTAATATCATCCCTGCATTTTCCATTGTACCCAGTCCATATGCTTACCTTACCGCTTATCACAGGGTATTTATGCTCTTGCCTACTAACTTGACACCTTATCATTAAACTGTAAGCTTGTAGAAACATGAGCTTTATTATTCTTGTTTGAAGTCAAGGTCTAGTACCATGCCTGGCAGAAGGCATGTACTTAAAAGATTTAGCTTGATCAATTTCAGTCCCTAGCCCATGAGCATAACCTCTGGTCATTAGAAGTTACAGCCATAAGGGCCCAGGGGAAAGTCCATTCTCTTCAGTGCTCTGCTAGTTATCCTTAAGGGTTTGTAGCATGGACTGTACACTTCTGATATTGCATAGTAGCTTAAAATTCCTTTTATTTCCTTTTATTTGTTTAACTTATTATGAGAGCTTCTTAGAGTAAGCTGTCTATGTTGAGACCCTTGATAAGCTGTCTCCTGAAATATCTGCATGAATCTGGGCACATGGCATCTAACAGCCTGTTTCTAGCTGTTAGCACAATGAGAGCTGAAATGAGAAGCTGTAAAGGAGGCATGACCCCCTTATTAGCATCTGAATTCTTTAATCTGAAACAAAATTTTGTTCACTTACCTTTTCCTGTTAGGCTATTCAAGCTATTTCCATGTTAACTACATTTTTTTAAAAAAATGTATTTTATTGAAGTATAATTGATTTACAATGTTGTGTTAATTTCTGATGTACAACACAGTGGCTCAGTTATACACATATTTTTAAAAAGGTTGTCAGTGGGAGAAACCAATCTAGTCCCTTTTTCTTGAGAAGTGAAACATTTGCCCCTTGACATTTGTGTGAAATGTTAACTAAAAGATGCCAGATAATCTGAGTTCACCCTCTTCAAACTGTCTTTCCAAATGCAGTAGTTGAATTCAGGATAATTGTCCAAGCTTGGCACTAAACATAAGGAACAAATTCTGCCTCTTGTCGGGACATTCAACATACTCTTGTGTATGTAGTAATCAGGGAAGAAAGCTGGCTTTTGTGCGATAAACTGTGTAACTCACTGGGGAACATTTAACAGTGGATGTACTGAAGCAGTTAAATGTGACAAATGAGAAAAGGAAGTCACAGTGACGCCTACATTCAAGCCAGGCTTCTGTATCTTACTTACTCTACTTCCTGTCTGTTTTTCTGTAGACTTCTGTCTGTGGATTTTCCTCCCAACGGAGTCCATGTTGGTGCCTCGCACTCACATGTGAGGCATATGTATCAATGGCTTTTTTAGGGAAATACAACCCCAAGGGGAGAAGCTGTCACTTCAAAGCATGCCACAATGCTTAGACACAGCCAGAAAATTAACCATGTCGGCACGATAATATTTCCTTAATGCTTTAACCCTTTCTTTGATGCTGGTGTTTGTGTGTGTGTGTGCGCGCTCAGTAGTGTCTGACCCTTTGTGACTCCACTGACTGTAGCCCGCCAACCTCCTCTGTCCATGGGATTTTCCAGCAAGATTACTGGAGTGGGTGGCCATTTCCTTCTCCAGGGGATCTTCCCAACCCAGGGATCGAACTCATGTCTCTTGACTACTGTGTTACGTGAGTGGATGGATTGATGCTGATAGTCATGAAATTCTGCTATAAACTTGTTTGTACCACAAATCTTAAGACTTTTGTTTTTGTCTGATCATAATAGAACTGATATCTGCCTGATATCAGTTGATATGTGCTGGGAGAGAAGCTGTTGAAGGGGGTAGGCAAATAAATGAATGATGAAGGAGAGGAGAGACCAGCTCTGTCCCCTCAGTACTTGGCTTCTTCCTACCGCTCACCTCTTAATGTAAAATATACTTTATAAAATGTATATGCTCCAGCCTACCCTTAACCTAATTTCACAGTGAGGGGAAGGGACTCTAACCCTTCATGAGTTGTTATTTTGTTTGTTTTAATTCTTTTAACATGATCATGATATCCTTATCAAGGTAGATTTATTAGCTACATTGTTTTCTTGTGTCAATTAATTAATTCCCCATTATACATAAGGAAAAATGTATCTTTAATTTAATATGAGGTTCCCAGAAGTTGAAAGGAATATGGACATTTTGGAGAAATGTGTGAAGAAAATGTGTGAAGTTGAATAAACTTTAAAAAAATGCATCAAAGTGTTGAAGTTGTAGTATTTAGTATATATTTGGGGCGTACTGGCATCAAGGATGTATTTACATTTAAGGAGTAAAATCGTTTATAATATAGAGAACAGTGCTACACTAGATTGACCTACTGTGAAGAAGATGTTGGGGGATGGGAGGATCAAATTATAGAATAATGGCTTTGACTTACATAGAATGATTTTCCTTACTTTTAGGACTGATGAACCAGGGCACTAGTTACAAAAGACTTGTTTACTTTGGGGGAACCTTCAGAACAAGATAGATTCCTTTCCAACTGAGATAGCTGGGAGGATTTCAAGAAACACACCTTGTAATTTTTTTAAGAATGGACCTTAGATTGAAAGAATTAAAACTGAAAGAAAAAGGAGTGTTGTCCATATCCACAGGCAATAAAAAAAAGCTACTCATATGAATAATAGTTAGGCTGAAATTTCATCTTGGAACCATCACCTGAGCTTATTTTGTGAAAGAAGATTGTTCTTAGGTAATTGCTTTCTTGATCTGCTTTAGGTTCAGTAATTCTTTCTCACTGCTGTTATTTAATTGTGTTAAAGTATGTTTATTAAAGTACTAATGAGACTAAAACCATACTTATTAGAAACAGAATTATTCATTTAAATTTCTTGCTATTATGAAATGAAAGGTAGGTTCTAATACTGGAAGATGAATCCTGCAAGTCTAAAAAGTTGTTTTCTGTGTGCCTAGTTTTGTTTTCTTCAATAGTTTATTCTGTATCTGACATTACAAAATTTTTATGAAATGAAACTTTGGTTTATCATAAAGGCAATTTATCCTAGGAACTCTAGGCAGGGTACTTCTTCCCCAGTGATTTTTATAGCATCTAATTAATAAATGGATGACTGACTAGGCAATGCATGTTAAGAGTAGACTTTGCTTATTGTCACCCTTGATCAATTTTAGAATGTTTGCGACTGAAGTTTTTTTCTTCTCTGCTTTTTCTTGCTCATTGACTTGAATCAAAGCCATTATTCCTTTTCTTGGGAAATGCATCTTAAAGTTTTTTAAATACTTTTTTTTTTTTTTTTGCCTTTGTCTTTCCTGGTTTTATCTACCTCTTATCTGTTTATTTGCTGTCCACTTTCAGGTTCTGGTTTGTTTTATTTTTAAATAAGTCAATGACTTAAACATTTTAGTCAGTTTTTTTCCTGCCTTTTCTGGTTACCTCCCAATCACACATATTTTGACTGATTTATCGTGAAAGCACGTCAATTTCCTTTTCGGGAGCTCGGCGCAGGCCCATAGCTAGCAGGATCAGCCCGCTCCACAGTGGGCTGCATGTGGGTCATTTCTTTGTCCCTCTGGTCCCTGAGTGAGTCCAGGCCTCCTCACTAAGCCGCTGACGGCCATGCTTCTTGCCCGGTCTCCTGGCTCTTGTCAGCTCCTTCCTGCCCTTTCTTCATGTTGTAGGCAGCTGATGTTACTAGAGGGCAAATCTCCATTGACCTTCAGTGCTTAAAATCCTTTATTACCAATCCTCTGTCAACTAGATACAATCCAAACTTCTTGATGTGTGCAAAACCCCTGCAGAAGCTGACCATTCCCACCTGCCTAGTCAGCCTCCTCTCTGCCCACAACTGCTCACACCCTCCCCGAGCCAGTGACTCTGCCCACATCACACACAACCCTTCAGGTGCGGGGAGCAGGCTGAGCACAGGCCTCAAGCGACACTTGAAGGATGCAGTGATAGAAAGTGGTCCCGTGCTGAGCCCCAGTGAAATATTGCCATAGGTGTGTACCCAAGCCCTGCGGCTCAGTGGAGACACGGTGAGAAAAGGGGTCATCCAGCCGCTCTCTCCAAGGGGAGAGGAAAGCTGGTACTGAAGAGCTTGCCATTATCCACACCCACACTCTGATGCCCTCCACTGTTTCTTTTCCCAACCTCAGCCTGCGACGGAGATCACTGGGGGCCTCACTGCAGCAGCCGGTGCCAGTGCAAAAATGGGGCCCTGTGCAACCCCATCACGGGGGCTTGCCACTGCACTGCGGGCTTCCGGGGCTGGCGCTGTGAGGAGCGCTGTGAGCAGGGCACCTACGGTAACGATTGTCACCAGAGATGCCAGTGCCAGAATGGAGCGACCTGCGATCACGTCACGGGGGAGTGCCGCTGCCCACCCGGATACACTGGAGCCTGTAAGTGATGCGCCCCTGGGCAGCGTGGCAGAGCCCGGCCCCCCTCTCTGTTCCTGCTGCTGCCAGCCTCATATTGCTGTACTTCTGTCTCTGGCTGCCTAAGGAGTTACTGAGGGGACAGGACTCCAGGCAGTGATGGCCGCTAGGGGCTCCTGCTGTTTGTCGAGCATCAGAGCCCAGTCAGGGTCTCAGAACCAGCTTCCATGCCTTCCTTTGGCAGAGCAGAGATAGAGGGGCCTGGATGTTGTGTTGAGTAGCAATATTTGGGGTTTCTGGGGCAGATTTGGGTTTCACTTTGACACTCCCTTGATTGCATTCATTTTATACTTTTGGTCATTAATGGTCCATGTTGTTCTGCTCTGTGTGGCAGTTAATTAGATGGATAAAAAAGGATGAGTTCAGTGCCTTAGAGAAGGAAATAGATGTTAGAAAGAGTTTATGCTCAAAGGTTAGCTGGGTTATATAAGGCTCATAGATACGTATGTGTTGTTTTGTGAATATAAAAGGACTTGTATCACATTTATGTAGTATATGTGCACACAGTTTCATTCTTTCTGGGAAACATAGAACAAGTACTTAATCTCTACTGTGTTGTGCTTAGTTGCTCAGTTGTGTCTGACTCTTGGCAACACTGTGAACTGTAGCCCACCAGGCTCCTCTGTCTATGGGGATTCTCCAGGCAAGAATACTAGAGTGGGTTGCCATGACCTCCTCCAGGGAATCTTCCCAACCCAGGGATGGAACCCAGGCCTCCTGCATTGAAGGCAGATTCTTTACTGTCTGAGCCACCAGTAAATCTCAAGAATACTAGAGTGGGTAGCCTATACCTTCTCCAGGGGATCTTCCCTACCCAGAAATTGAACCAAGGTCTCCTGCATTGCAGGTGGATTCTTTACCAGCTGAGCTCCCAAGGAAGCCCTTGTCTCTACTACTTGCTTTATTTTGTGGGAAGGGCATTCTTTGGTTTGCTTCTATTAGCAAACAGACTAAGAGGCAGAATTTGCCCAAAAAAAGTGAGATTAAAAAATCCTGTTCCCTTACTGAGAAAATCACACCTGTAAATCACAGAACTAAGACTTGAAAAAATGTGGCTCATTAGGTAGCTGCTTCCTGCTGACAGAGTTAAGGCTGTAAAGTAGAGCTAAAGAAAAAACTGAATTGTCCAAGAAAGCCCTGATTTTCAGAAAAATGGATGAGCATCTCAGACTACTTAATTGTTAATGTTGCTTTTATGGGTTTTTTTTTATCAAGGTCCCAGTTGAATAAGGCTTTGAGAAATTTGGAGCAATTTCATAGGAGAGTAAAAAAGACAAAGGCTTAGAGTAGGAGGTATATACATATAATATGGAGGAGGCTCATCATTTTGAAGAAGAGAATGCTAAAAATTGAGTACAAGGAATATGTACTAATTATTAGATGGTGTGAAGATGTTTCATTCTTCTTTGAGATTAGAACAAACACACCGAGTACACTTCCAGTGTAACCCATGGGCTTTTTGAGAGTTGCATGGATAGTTCCTGTCACTAAGGAGTGTGTGGCCAGTGAGAGTCATCTCTCTGATAGGACAGATTTTCCTCAAATTGAAATGGTTTCAGTAGAAAATATCCCCCTAAAAAGGAAGGAGTAGGTGACCCCTTGACCCTTCCAGTCAATATGATTGGTGCTCTTGATGTTAATGAAATGAACAATATTGAACAGAGGAGCTTGTCTATTTCAGGGTACTGGGTGCTGCTGTGTTTGTGAACCTAAGGGTTGTAGGTTGGGATAAACTATGGTGTCCTTTGTCACATGTTAATCCCTCAGCTGTGAGGATCTTTGTCCCCCTGGCAAGCATGGACCACAGTGTGAGCAGAGATGCCCCTGCCAGAATGGAGGTGTATGTCATCACGTCACTGGAGAGTGCTCTTGTCCTTCTGGCTGGCTGGTAAGCATCCCACCCCACCCGCCAAAGCCCCCTGTTTCAGGATACCTGAGTGAAAATGCATGGGGAGAACTTCAATACAAAAGAATGTCACATCAACGGATAAAAATTTCAAAATTGGAATATCTGACCATTTCAAAGCAGGAATTTTTTAGTACAGAGAAGGCAGAAGGTGATTAAATCCTGAACTTGAAGTTTACTAAGGATCCTCATGGAAAAGTTAGTAGGCCATCTGTCCTGCATCTCCCTTCAGGGTATAAAAGGGAAATATCTTGCCTTTCACATGACAGCAAAAGCTGTTAAACACTGTAAGTATTCAAATAAGCATTTTCATAATTATGTTCTATGGATCATTATTATTCTTTGGGAACATTATTCTCAACAGGTTAGGTGTTGTGTGAAAAAGTTAGTTGGTCTTTGAATCTGGAGAATCATTGAGGTAAATCAAGTTTTCCAAGTACGGAAGAACTCAGAGCCTTTAGTGTAAGGATCTGTACCTTACTATACTTCCCAATTTTGACCGTGATACTCTTTCTTTGTGTAGTATCTCACAGGCTTGATCTTATGTGGAATACACAATGTCAAAGCTGGTTTACTAGGTAAATTACTCTAAAATCAAGCAATAGTATTGGTTCATGTTTCTCTG
The DNA here is from genome assembly GCA_006408695.1 of Aepyceros melampus. Taxonomy (NCBI): domain Eukaryota; kingdom Metazoa; phylum Chordata; class Mammalia; order Artiodactyla; family Bovidae; genus Aepyceros; species Aepyceros melampus. Next base: position 119,759 of record SJXQ01011737.1, read on the forward strand.
AGTTGGTTTCTGTAAAAGTCTGCTTGAAGACAGAAGAGTGAATGACCAATGTCTGTTTCCTTCATTAACATACAGAAAACAAGACAGCAGTTTACTTCATGACTACCTTCCATCGCCATGAGCTGTAGTGAAGTTGCTCTTGCATGGGTACAACTGATGTAATTGCCACATTCAATAACAACTCCTCCATCTTCATTCTACTTCATTCCTCCAAAGCTTTGGACTCTGTTGCTCATCCACCTCCCTTTCCTAATCTCTCTCTCCACTTCTTTGATAACACGTTCTCCTACCTCTCTTATTAAAGACCTCTTTTCCTAATCCCTCTTTTTTTATATACCATTTTATCTCCTGTGTTTCACACCAGTCTTTCTCTTTTCTCATGATACATCTTTCCTGAAAATCTCATTAAGATCCATTACTTTAACAGTCATCAGCTGATTTTTCTCAACCTTGACTTTCTCTGATCTGAACACAGATATGTATTTGTCACTGTGCTGTAGTCTCCCCACCCTAGTTTCACATCTGCCTGAACTATGCCTAGGCTGGAGCCTTAGGAGGCAGACATGGGGTTGCCCTTGTTGTAGGAATAGAGCAAAGAAGACTTGGAGTCACTTCCAGTCAGAATCATGGGAAGTAAGATTGAGTTCAAGATGGTAAGACCACTGGGAGAAGTGAAAAAGAAATATCAGACCCAAGGCAAGAATTGGAAATGATAAGCAGATAAGACAAGGAAGCAGAGCCTGGAGAAACTCCATGGAGCAATAGAGTCAGTGCAAGGGGGCCTTTTATTGAGTACCTGATGGTGAGGCAAATAGAGAAGCTATTGGAGAACTACTGACTTGGAAGCAGGCCTGTCAAAGTCAGTGTTTGTAAAACCAAATTTGTCATACACCTAAACCTGTCTTAAGGTGATTCTCTTTTTACCTTTTTTTTTTTTTTTTGGTCTTCATTAAAACCAACACTTCTCTCTTAGTTGCCCAAAGTAGAAATGCTGAAATATCTTTGATTCCTTCTCTTCTTTTATTTCTTATAGTCAGCCTTTTGTAAACACTGGTCATTACTTGGTTCTTTGGATGAGCTGTAGAAATGTTACTTGCAGAATTTTTGTGTAGACATTGTCTGTAGAGTTGCCTCATCTTGAGGTTGAAGCCTTCTTCTTCTGGGTTGGAGTGGTCATGAGGTAGGATGCTGGTAACCACGAGTTTGGACCATGAGTCCCAGTAGGTGGACAGACGACCCTCTCCATCAGCCAAGTAGAGCCTCTCCTATACTCTGTGCCCCTACCTTGATGGATGTTTCTTACTGAATGTTTCAGGTCATTTTTCTCTAAGTGCAGCTGAGCTTTCAAGTTACACTTCTCTTTGTAACATTTTATTTGTGCAGTAATCCTAGGTGCTTTTCATAGGTGGCTATATATTCCTCTTACACATACACAAGTATATATTTCAACTAACAATGTCCTGTGTGCATGCTAAGTTACTTCATTTGTATCTGACTCTCTGCTTCTCTATAGACTGTGGCCACCAGGCTCCTCTGTCCATGGTTCTCCAGGCATAAATACTCGAGTGGGTTGCCATGCCTTCCTCCAGGGGATTTTTCTGACCCAGGGGTCGAACCCATGTATCCTGTGTCTCCTGCATTGGCAGGCGGGTTCTTTCTTTCTTTCTTTTTTGGCAGGCAGCTTCTTTAGCACTAGAGCCACCTGAGAAGCCCAATAATATTCTACTTAAAGCTATTGACTCACATTAATCCTTCTTTGCAAACAGTATTTCAACAGCATCTCTAAAGCTTATGTGGGACCATTACAAAATGTGAGTAGTTCCTGAGAGAGTGAGAATTTTCACCAGAACCCTGGCTTACCATGGATTGACCCTTGGCATTTTTATTTCATCTAGTCATGTTAATATGTTGTGCTAGGATGAGGGGTTAGAGCTATTTTTATATCTGTCTCCCTCATCATATTGTGAGCTAATTAAAGGTTGTGACTTTATCTTTGATTCTCAGAGCTTAGCACGATGCCTGGCACATAGATGATTCTCACTTAAGCACTGATTTGAATCATCTCTCAAAGGCTTTTTCAGTTCCAAGATTCTGGAAGAACTTTTCTTGTTGGTAGATAGCTAGAAACCACCAGAGGAGACTTAATTAGCACACCAACTGCCTTTGTGGGTAGCCAGGAGTTAGAGGAAATGTATTTTCTTATGCTATCCAGAATAAACATTTACAAAACCATCTGGCGTTTGCTAGCCTCCAATTTCAGAGTGCCCACAGTCTGTCTCTTTTATAGAGAAGGAGGACAAAGCAACAGCTTCCAACAGTTAAAAACATTGTAAAAATCTCTGTTATTTGGGGTTATTTTGTTTGATGTAATAGTAACTCCAATAAATACATGATAAACTACAAAGCCAAGTTATGTAGCCAAAGGAAGTAGAAAATAGTAATTTCATTGACTTATTGGTAAAGTATCTTATGCTTCTCCACATAGGACTGGAATAAATATGACAATATCTGACAAGACAGACAGCCTCTCGGGTGAGAAGATTGTCCAAGTTACTCTCGATTTCTCTCCCAGGAAATTAGTTTTCCTATTGATCTTGGCCCAGCAATGTTTGTTGAACCTGCTAAAAATAAAAGTGTCTTTTCTTCCAAAATAAAATGTCTAGAATTGTTTCTGTTGAAGTATTTCTTAGGCACTGTTAATGTTAATTCAGATACACAAAATGTCACTCCTTTTTTTAATGCTTCCTTATAAGAAATAAAACCAACGATAAGGTGTATTTTCTCTAGAACCTACGGTAAAGTATTTGAATATTCCATTTGGGCCAGATGTTATCATTTATGTAATGGATGCTCAATAAGTGCTGTTCACTTACTGTACATGTAAGACACAAGGAAGAACACTTAGGATTTGTAAATTCCTTAGGTTCCCATAATCATTTGAGGTGACTGTATTTTTTTTTAACATAGATATTTCTTATGATTACTAGGCTGCCACCTATGCGTGTATCTTGAGATTTAGGCTTACTAAGAAAATAAGTCAATTTAGAATTTCTAACATCTTTGAGGTGATAAACAGAGTTTATGTGTTCTAAAATCTCCTTTATCTAATCTTTGTGCAGCCCTGTTCCCATACCCTGCCTTCCCTTCCTGCTTCCTCTCTTTTCTCCCTTCTCTCTCTTCTTTGACCCTTCCCCAGCTGGAGGTGCAGCTAATTTTCCAAGTCTCTTTGAACGCAGGGCACAGTGTGTGGTCAGCCTTGCCCCGAGGGTCGCTTTGGAAAGAACTGTTCGCAAGAATGTCAGTGCCATAATGGAGGGACATGCGATGCTGCCACAGGCCAATGTCACTGCAGTCCCGGGTACACAGGGGAAAGGTAAGGGCAGCCTTGCGCCTCTCTGACTGTAGCATGGAAGCGAAGTTGGGAGGGTCCAGGGAGCATATTTACTACCATTTGTCTGTGACTATTCTATAATCTTCCGAGAAGCATCTCTATCAGTGTATTTGACAGATTCCTTCTCAACTCAGTGCATAGCAACTGGACCACTGACAACAATGGTGAATTGAGATGCAGAAAAATCATTTTTTTAAAAAATGAGAAAATAGTAAGAACCCATCATGGATCAGTTCTACACAGTTAAGTGATTAGGACAGCCACTTCAAACCCCAACACTTCTAACATTTTAAAGATTTTGGGATAGATTTATTTTAAAATAGGGTGTGTACTCAGGTATCTTTAAAAAATATGTCAGACATAAAGTTTCCTTCCTATGATGCTGTGTACTCTTAAGAATATGTGTCATTTAACTGTGTGATGGTGATAGGAATAAGACCCGGTGGGACTTACAGGTCTCTCCTCATCCTTGTGTGGTGTGTGGTTTTATATCCACAGCTTGTCCATTTTTTGTGTTAGGTAGTAAAGTGTTAACCAGAGTGCTTTGTTCAGCCTATAGCTTCTAATTTGCTCTTTAATCCATTGTATCCTGAAAGATTTGATAACCAAGCTGGTTAGCTGTGTCTGTAAAATTAGAGAAAGAAGCTTGAGAGGCAGAAAAGTATATTAGCCCCAAGCAAAGAATTTGAAACCTCTGTCCTTAGAAATATGGTCATCTATAATGTTCAAACAATAATTGTAATTTCTTCTAGGGTTGTTGTAAGAATTAAATGAGTACATTAAAGCTTTTAGAACAGTGCTAAATCTTCCAAATATTAGCTATTATTTATAGTTGAATGAGTCTATGAACTGCATAAATACTAGTGATTATTAACTTGAGTGATATCTAGAAACTGTATAAATATTAGCTATCAGCTATCATTATTTTTTGATATCTGTGAATTAAAAATTCCTTTAACCTTCCTCTCTAATTTTTTTCTTTCTAAAATTCTGATCTGTGACTTTTAATAAGATACTGTAGGGTGTTTTCCCCCTCCAATTTAGGCTTCACACTTTCTTAGGAAATTTATTTATAAATATTTTATAATTTTTTGAAGAATCCCATTTAAGTTTTAATTGGATATTTCTGGAGAAAGAAAATCTTGCCATTGAATATTGATTTTTTATTTAGTCACTCTACGAAGCTTATTATTTATTCTCATGTTATTTTTAGCAAGCACTAAGGTTATTTTATTATCTACAGATAAAGATAAATTAGTCTCTTCTTTTCAGTATTTGTAATGTGTCATTTACTTGAGTGATTGCATTATTTTAAACTTCTAAATAGTATAGTGGAATAGTGAAAGTTGCTCAGTGGTGTCTGACTCTTTGCAACCACATAGACTATACAGGCCATGGAATTCTCCAGGCCAGAATACTGGAGTGGGTAGCCTATCCCTTCTCCAGCGGATCTTCCTGACCCAGAAATCAAACTGGGGTCTCCTGCATTGAAGGTGGATTCTTTACCAACAGAGCTATGAGGGAAGCCCAAACTTCTAAATGAATGTTGACAAATACAGATAAAAGTGAGAATCCCTATCTTCTTCCTAATTTTATTGAAAATGGCTCCAGTATAGTTTCCTGTTTGTTACTGGTTTCTAGTAGATGGACTTTTTCATCTTTGAGTAGTTTTTTAAAAATCCCTGTTTTTATTAGAAACTTTTTAAGTAATATCTGTTTAGTTTCATTAATACAATTGTGTATTTTCCTTAATTTTTGATGTTATGAATTATTGGCACTTTTAGCACATGGTTTCTATAACATGTAATTGGGGTACTCAGAAAATTTTTGTGCCCTGCTTCCTGGTTTATGGTTGTATTTTGTAAAATTAGGTTGTTAGATGAATTCTGGATCCATGTTGTATTAAAGTCTTAACATAAAAAGATGAATCAGGGCAAGAGAGGCATGGGACCAAGCAGAACCCTAAGTAATAGTTCTGTGTAATATTTTTGGACACTAAAAATTTAATAGTTTTCTTGCCCTGTCTGGATTTAAGTCTCAAATTCAAGGAACATAGAATCAGCAAACATACAGGCGGGCTTATACTCATTTAGAACATAGGGAAAGGGAATAACAGCTAATTTTCAGGTGAATTTTTGATTTGAGGCCAGGCAGGCAAAGAGCCAGAGTAAGAGAGGAAAGTGAAGAAGGAACTTGCTTCTTAACTTGTTTTTATAAGATTGTGGTGTTTTTTTTTTTTTTTTTGATGAACTGATGACATGACTCCTGTTTCCAGTTCTGCTCTGATACATGGAAACACACATACACACAACACAATGACATCAAGCACATTTGTCATCGTGGAAGAGACAGTGAGTGGTTAGGCCACCATTTGTGGCGGGAGGTGTGGGGAAAGCAGTCCGAGGGCCATTTGCCCTTTCCCCTGTTTTGAGAAGTCAGCGAAACGTAACCACTGAGGTCAGGCCAGAGGGGAGCAGGTACCACCACAGGCAGCTGGCCCAGAGTGCACCCCGGATGTGGGGATGGCCCTCGCAGCCAGAGAGGACACAGAACAAACAAACAGGCCCCTCGTAGGCAGACAGAGCAGCTCACGGGATGCCCGCATAATAGGCTGCAGGGTTTGGGGGATGGTTTCAGAGGACAGTGTGGTGAGGAAGGGCCCTGTGGCACAGCCAAGTATGGTGGCTCTCAGATCCTCACAAGAATCCTTCTGAAGGGGCTGAAAGAGTGTTCTTCATGCTGATGGGTTGTCGATCGTTGCACTGGGGCTTCTGATGGCCCAGCGTGAGTCCATGTGCCTGACTGTTGCCTCCTACGTGTTAGCTGGGTGGAGAGGCCTGTGGATCAATTATGGACTCTGTTAAGGGGAAGCCCCAGAATGTTATGCTATGCTGTGTTCTGCACCATCCTCACAAGTGAAGAAGAATGTGGGCCAAAAGAGGGGAAGTCCAGAGTTACAGACAGGAACTGGGGGGATGCAGAAGTGGTCTTCAACAGAGGCAGTCTTTTCTGCTTCCAGTATGGAGGAAAAGCTGACTCTTTCCCAGTGTTCTTTATATAAATATTTTCCCAAGAGCAGCAGTTTCAGGTGTTTGAAAGGCAGGCAGCCGATCTATTGATCCCGGTCTGATGAGGAATGTGATGCCTTCACAGTCAGTCATGGTTTGGCCCAATTATTCTGGTCACTCTGGAAGGCCATACGTAAAAGGACAAAGGAGAAAATGGGACCTGGCACCCCTCCATGCTAACGCACTCTCCCATAAGTTCACAGTGAGATGCAATAAGATAATCAAAATGACAGTCAAGTCTGCGACCCTCATTGGTTTGGGCATTAGTGTCATGGTTTACTAGATTATCACAGCTTAATGTGTGTCCATTTTTCCAAACTCCAGGGTATTATTTCAGAAAATCTTTAAAAAAGTAAAATAAAATAGGAACCTCATATTTTCATATTTCTATTGTAGCCAGTATTTATTGCTATATTTTTATCTGCCTCTCTGCCATCTCTTAAGAAAGAATTTCCTCTTTTCATGACTTCTAAGATTACTTTCCTTATTCCACATGGGACCACAAAAGCAACATTGAGGGCATAAAATTTGTTGGGAAATGATGCTTCTTTCAGAAAAATGAGCCCAAAAGGGAGGTAAGACTGCTTGACAAAGACTCTTAATTCAGCCAATGAGAAGGGTGTAATCTACTTCACCACTGTGTTTATTTTCAAGATGGAAAAGATCTACTTCTAGAAAGAGATCCTACCATTTTGGTGTGGTAGGTGGAAACTAACAGGATTCTCTTACAAGTGCAACACTGATGAAAAAGAAGCAGGATGCTGAACCAAGCTTTGCTGACTACTTTCGTAAGAAAAATGCAAATGGCTTTTTGCCGTTTAAAACACAAACTTAGTAGTGTCTTTAATTATAGGTTAGAAAGGTAAATCTGGGTCATGCCCAGCTATTATGGATTTTGTTTGCTCAGAGAAAAAGAAGTCTCTGCCAAGATAGGATAGAATAGTCACACTGCTCCCCTGTCTTTGGTGGCAGACATTTTCCCATGCTTCCCATTTCTCTCCTGTTCCCCATTTTGAGAGCTATGCTTTTCCTCAAGTTAAAATCTTGGAGTCCAAAATGTAGCATTTGGGTTTCTTTTAGTAATATGATTTACCTTGAGCATAACTTTTTCTTTTTTTCTGGTATTGCCTTGCAAGGACATCTGGACAGACAGGTTGCCAAACCATCTTGCCAACCTTTAGCAGAGCCATAAAAGGCCAGATAATTGACTGACAGCATTTCTTTCTCTAAAGTTTACATTTTGCAGAGTAAACTAAGTGACCTGGCTTAGTAAAGCTGCTTAGAAGTTAAAAATAGAGTGCCTTTAAAAAACACTCTGGTCTAAAAATAGGTATACTCCTGTGTAACTTTGCAACACACATCTATCTGATTTTATGCTAAATGAACTTAGTTCAATTACTCCAGAACTTTTCTAATGCTTTGTTGAGTGATTGATTTGAAGACTTTGCCTATTAGAAAAAAGTCTGCAGTCTGTGAAACCAAATTTGCCAGAGTCCCTTTTCCCTAAATATGTCAGAACCAGAGTTAACTAGAAAAATAACCAAAGGTTCTCAAGATTTATCCTCTGCTCTTAACTAGAATCCTATCCAGCCCTGGTATTGTTAGTCCTCACACCCTATCATTAAAAATATGCAAAGCCCTGTGGAAAATGTTTGCTTTTCAGCCCCTTTCCTGTTGCTTTGAAGTCTGCTTGGATTCATTATCGTGCACTTGCTGCTTGCCTTGTACCCATCTGAAAAAATGCAGTGCTGACCTACATTTTTGACTCTGGGTCTGGCATGACTTGAGAGCCACATGGGAAGTGGCTGCTGAGACTCACAAAGAGTACTCTGCTTGTGGCAGCTCTCTGGCTAGGCAAGACCCGGCTGCCTCTTCCTTGGCAGAAAGCACTCCTTCTGCTGCGGAAAATCCTATCAAGTCACCTTGCCTGGTCAGAAAGTAAAAACTGGTCCAATAACGGGGCATATGCTCCATGGAGCCATGAGGATTTTCTCTTCTTGAGTCCCTCCAGCAACTTGGCTTCCCACCCGATCTAACCTACCCAGAGTATATCTTCATGCCACAATCTAAGACCATTTTTTAAAAGACAATAAGGTAGATTTTTGAGATCTAATTTTTTTTTTCCCTTGCTGTTTGGTAGCCCTTCTTTCCAAGAGGACAAAACCCTACTTAATAAAAATTTTGTGTTCAGGAACTCACAGTCTCTCTACCGCCTCTGGCGGGCATTTCCCATGTTGAAATTGAGGACACCTGATTTCAATAGCTCAGACTTTCCCAAAGTCCTCCCAAAGGAGGACTTTCTTTGCCAAGTTACAAAACTTTCTGAATAAGGAGCAGTTATTGCCATTCAGCTTTGAAAAGACAGACACGTGGCTGAGGTTAAAAGTTAATATCAACATAAAAGCCAAGAGAATTAACATTTGGTTTTGAATTTGCTCCAAAGTCTTCATTTTGAAATGGGGAAAGCATATATTTTATTTTATTTAAGAATAGTTAATTCACAATGTTGTGTTAGTTTCAAGTGAACAGCAAAGTGATGCAGTTAAACATACATATTCTTTTTCAGACTCTTTTCCATCTTAGGTTATTAAAAGATACTGAGTCTAGTTCCCCACGCTATATATAGTAGGTCCTGTTGTTTACCTATTTTGAATATAGCAGTGTGTATCTGTTAATACCAAACTCCTAATTTATCTCCCTCTACCCACTACCCATTTTGGTAACTGAAAGTTTGTTTTCTGTGTCTATGAGTCTCTTTCTATTTTGTAAATAAATTCATTTATGTCATTTGTTTAGATTCCATATATAGGTGGTATTATATGATGTTTGTCTTTCTCTGACTTTTTTTGAGAGACAACATATGTTTTAATTCCCTAATAATGGGCTGGGACTCACACTTGGGCAATTCATTTTCTCCCTTTCCTGGTATCTACTAAAGTGCTATGTATACCTTTAGCAAGGACTAGGTATAAAACATGCTTCCCATCCAAAATTCATATTTTGTTTTTGATTTTTACTATTTCTTTAAACAGGTTATATGACTGTTACTATTATAATTTTTCTTAATGCATTTCATATCTATGATGGGACAATCACTAAGTAAATATCAAATCCAAAAAGGATCTAAGTGTGTATACAACAAAACCCATCTGAACCTGCTGTTTATTTTCACAAGGCACTGATTAATCTTACACTCCCACCTCCTGCACGACAGGTGCCAGGATGAGTGTCCCGTTGCACCTATGGAGTTCGCTGTGCGGAGACCTGCCAGTGTGTCAACGGAGGGAAGTGTTACCATGTGAGTGGCTCCTGCCTCTGCGAAGCAGGTTTCTCTGGTGACCGCTGTGAAGCGCGCCTGTGTCCAGAAGGACTCTATGGCATCAGATGTGACAAGCGGTGTCCCTGCCACGTGGACAACACTCTCAGGTGAGGGTCAGCTGCCCCTGGGTGCTGTGTTCTATTAAAGTTTTCACTGCAGGATCCCTGATGACTCAGATGGTAAAGAATCTACCTGCAATGCAGGAGACTCAGGTTCGATCCTTGGGTTGGGATGATCTCCTGGAGGAGGAAATGGCTACCCACTCCAATATTCTTGCCTGGAGAATTTCATGGACAGAGGAGCCTGTCAGGCTATAGTCCATGGGGTCACAGAGTCAGACACGACTGAGTGACTAAAACACACTGTCTACTATTTGGAAGAAGGGATCAGCAGAGATATTCCCATCCTGAGACCCGTTCTGCCTCTGGATCATCCTGGGCAGGAACCACTCAGTATATGGAAGACATTTACACTTAATGGTCCAAGTCAGAAGTGCTAAAGTTGTTCTGGCTGTGGATGGATATGAAATCCTATTCTCTGTTAATGACCACTGGAAAAAATTAAACTTGCTGAGGTTAGTACAATGTTTCCCTAAGAGAGGGATTCTGTGACATTCCCTTAGCAGCCAAGATGCAATGAGAGACATAGGTTAAGCCCAGTTGGGTATGTAAAACCATCACAAAATGATTCTCATGGCAGCATCTTTATTCAACGTCTGTATAGGCAGGAAGTGTACCGGTGGAAGTTTTGAGAAAGTGCTTCACTTGTGGCTGTCGCATGTGAGATGTGTGTTCAGAACTGATTACTTGAACATAGAACTCACAAGGGTCTTTTAAAGGCTCAAAAATCTCTTGAAGAACTTAAGAACAGGAAACCAAAGTCTCACCCACTTTACTGTACTTTGTCTGCCCCTGAAAATGTCTTTCCAACCATTTCTTCCCTGCCTCCCCAAAGGACCAGATACACATCACTTAGAATTCTGGGCCTCCTTTACATACTGCCGGAAAAGTTGAGTTTGACTATAATGTGGTTCATTATATAGCAGTTCAGATGATACCAGAATTACCTTTATTTGCATTCAGCACAGCTGTTACTTCATTTATGCTTCTGAAGGATAATTTTTGGTCACATTAAATCTCAAATGTACTAAAGTTAAAAGTAAATAGAAGCCTGTGGTTGGTCTCTTCTTTAAACCATTGTTGGGAGCAAAAAAAAAAAAAAAGCCTTTGCAGTGTGTGTGCATGCACTGAGATACACTTTAGTGGGCATATTAAAGAAGTACATTCTTAATGTGTCTCCAGCAGTTAGCAAGCTTCTTTAGTCAATTTCTGGTCTTCTTCATTGGGAAATATCACCATCTTTAGAGGACAGGTTAAATAAACATTTGGAGAGGAAAAATGAATAATCTGTACAGGATTTTGGTTGTTTTTCAACTCTCCAGTGTTGAATTTTGGTTGCCTTTCCTGCAGTGTAAGGTTTGTCCCAACGAAAGGTAATTCTCATTAGTAATAGCTGAGGACTTTTTAATGCCAGTATGCTGTTTCATTGAATGTAGATACAGCCTGAAATCAAATAGATTGATAAACCTATACAAAGGATCCCTGCTTTGAGAAGAATTGGAGAAGCAGAGGAAATGTTGATTTTGCTGAAATTAGTTATCATAATAGTAGATGCAGGGTACAAGTTGACAGTTATTTGATTGATGTCAATATTGTATGAATTTGACATAGGTCATGTGTACCTAAGCACATATGCTTTAACAAAGAAGTAAATGAACTTATTTGATAGTTACATAGACCAAAAGAACACTAAAATCTGTCTGATAATATATAGCAAATAATCAGAAGAGCAAAGACCATTAGCCTATGAAGTGTTTCCCTAAATAATAAAAGCTATTTTAAAAGATTAACTGGTACAAATTCCTATTAAAACCAGCTGACCATTGATTATATGACTCTTGTCTCTTGAATTCACAGTTGGAGCCACCCTTCTACTCTTAAATCTTGGACTTCTATGTAAAATTCCTGAAAACACAAAGTTCGTTTGAACCAAAAGGCATAGAATCTTTGTATTAATTCAAAGTTTAGCCTACCATTTAGTCAGACAAGAGTGTAGCTTGCTATTGCATGTGTTAAGATTATATCTACCCTAAAATCCTTTGTTATAATTAATGAGATAACTAATGAAATGAAAACTATTAATTTATAATATCTTTAGGTAAATTTTGAGTTCTATGAATGTTCACATATTGACGTATATTGAAGTCATATATTTGAGTAAGGGTTTGTATCAGTTAGTTTTGCTGTATAAAACAACAAAAAAAAAGCCTATCCCAAACTTAGGGATTTAAAACAACATTTATGTATTAGCTGGTGATTTCTTGCTTGACTCTGTGGGTTGGGCTCAGCTTGTGGTTCTTCTGGTGGTCTGTGTGTATGCGGTTGGCAGATCAACTAGAGACTGGAATTCCTGTGTCTCTCCTGTGTCTAGCATTTGGCTGAGTGATGCGAGTGACTGAGCCATACGTCCTCGGCAATCTGGCACATTAGCCTGAGCGTCTGTACATGGTAATTGGCTTCTAAACAGCTGTAAGGGACAGGGCAAGCCCCAATATGCAAGTGCTTTCCAAACCTTTGGTTATACCACATTTGCTAATGTCTCTCCAGACAGAGAAGGCGTCATAACCGAGTCCAGCCTCCGTATACTCCACCTCTTAGGGGGTGGAGTTACGATGCATCTGTAGCCATTTTTATTTTTCAAGCTATCATAAGGTTGAAATGAATTTAAATATATTTATAAGTGATGTTAGTACTTTCAATTACAGTACTATTATAGATCCTAAGGGCATTCTCTGTGACCTGGAATTCTTAAAACTGACTTTTGTAGTGGAAATAATTTTGAATAGGAAAACAAAATTCAAGATTCACTGAGATTCCACATGAGATATGTATATTAGCTCTTGTTAACAAGGACATTTAATAGCTTGGGCAATCAGGATGTGCCTACTTGCAAATGCCACCTAATTGTCATATATTTGAGCATTAATAATATCTAAGGAAATGAATACAAAGAAGTTCAGTGACTCTATTTTAGCCAACATTATATTGGATACCTGTAATAACTGAACTCTTAAATTGAAAATTTTATTAGAATGTCTTTATCTAGTTATATATGTAAATATATATAATGGTAGGTATTCCTATCTGTGTGTAATCCGATTTCCATATTACACAAAGTGATCTGTTGTTTAGAAAGAAATCAGGTAGGAGGATATTACCCTTCAACCTCCACTCTGCTCCTCTAACAACGACACGTAAATCTCATTACCAATTAAGCTGCCTGCATGAGAGCCCATCAAATGCCTCCAAAGTGCTCTAGTTTCCTACATCTAATTACAAATTGCAGAATACTAATTTTGGTGTCAATCAATCTGAGAACCAGTATGCTGCACTAATACTCACCGGGGGGCATTGAATATCAATTTCTCTGTCTGCCTCTAGCTTAGTTCAATTCCCTGTCCCTGAATTGTCTATTCTGTTTAACATTTATATCTATACCATGTACATTGTTTCTTGCTTTTTATTATTGAGTAACATTTCCTACCAAAAGATGTCCTTTTTAAAAATAGTATCTATCTTAAGGTAAACTACTTTAACCGGTTCATCATTTGGAATATTTCTTTTCTTTTTGTCATTTAGGGCCTTGCTAAAATAAAACTAAAATTGTCCCTGCTTTTTGCGCAATTTAGGCTTCTATTGGTCCTAATAATAACCCTTTTATCTGTGCAAAATCCTAAGTTTTAACAATTCCTTTTCATATCTAGCCCTCTTACCAGATCGCTATCAAATTTCCTTTTCCTTTGGTGTGGAAACAAAGAAAGAAATCTGGGTTCCAGTTTGATTCTGCCATTACCTCTGCTTGACTTGGAATAATTAGTACCTCTTTCCAGGTCTCTGTTCCCTCATTTAAAAAATAGAGTCATAGCTAATGTCATGAGCATTAAATGAATCATCCACATGGATTGCTTAGCATGGTGTTAGCACACATTCAGCACTGGTCTGTACATCAGCTTGCAGTATCATCATAAATGTCCCTTAAATGATTGTTCCTTGCAATTAACGGTGATTCCTTTTAAGCTATAAAGTTGAGATTTTAAAAACTAATTTTAGGGGACATCTGGCTTTCGTATGCAGACATACAGATTATGCTTTAACAGGCTGGATGACTTGGAGAGATCAAGGGAGGCAGATTCTGTGCCCAGCTTCCCACCCCTGCCGACACACACACATCAACTCTGATGTTTTCACCTGTTCACTCAATCTGTGTTTACCATGGGCGTACTGTATGGTAATGAAACACAGTTCTCGTTCTTCTGGAGCTCGAAGCCTAGAGGGGAAGGGAAACAAGGGAAGGACAGTAACAAGGGAAGGACGGTAAGAATAAGCATAAGATTACAGATCTTGACAAGTGAGATGAGCAGAGGGCAATGAAAGAGAATAACAGGAGATTCCTAACTGAAATGTGATTGGTCGGGGAAGGCCTCTCTAAGGAAGAGAGATTTAAGCTGGGCCTGGAAGGATAAGATTGAGAGAGGTAGGCCAGGGAGTCGGGAGATGGCAATCCTGGCCCATGGAATAACCCATGTGAAGCCCTTAACTTTGAAAAAGTTTGACGCTCTTACAAAGTAAAAGAAATCTGTTGCAGTTGAGCATAGTAATCAAGAGAGAATAATGATGAAAGAAAAGATTGAAAAGTAAGCAGTGACCAGTTGATGAAGGCCTGTGGGCTGTGTTTCAGTTCAGTTCAGTCACTCAGTCATGTCCAACTCACTGCAACCTCATGTACTGCAGCATGCCAGCCTTCCCTGTCCATCACCGACTCCTAAGGTCATCATTTATTCGATGTCTCGGATAAATGTCTCAGAACTGTTTGGTGTAGGTCTGTTGTCCTAATGTAATTGTTAGTAACTTTCTCTTCATTCTTAAAAACGCCCTGGTTTAGACAGCAAATAATTTTCACTCTAGCTACTTAAACAGTATGCATTTTACTCTGAGTGTAGACTTCTAAGGGAGGCTTTGAAGAATTTTAAGGAAGGTGATACCATATGATCTGTTCTTTGGTTGATGATTCATGAGTGAAGACAGGAAGGATTGAAAGGCTCCTCAGGAGTGGAGGAGACAGATGCTCTTGCCCTGGAGTAGGATGGTGACACTGAAGATGGAGAGATATGGATAGAGTCGAGATATATTGTGGAGTTAGAATGGTTAGGTCCTAGTGATGAAGGCAATACAGGAGATGAGAGAGAGAGAGTTATTAAGAATAACTGAGGTTTTTAACTTAAACCCCTGAGTGGCTGGTTGGTTCCATTGCTTTTGTGGAAACAGGGCTTCCCTGGTGGCTCAGATGGTAAAGTGTCTGTCTGCAATGCAGGAGACCTGGGTTTGATCTCTGGGTT
The DNA here is from genome assembly GCA_006408695.1 of Aepyceros melampus. Taxonomy (NCBI): domain Eukaryota; kingdom Metazoa; phylum Chordata; class Mammalia; order Artiodactyla; family Bovidae; genus Aepyceros; species Aepyceros melampus. The sequence continues at coordinate 134,992 of SJXQ01011737.1, forward strand.
GGGAAGATCCCCTGGAGAAGGAAATGGCAGACCACTCCAGTATTCTTGCCTGGAAAATCCCATGGACTCGGAGCCTGGTAGGCTGCAGTCCATGGGGTTGCAAAGAGTCGAACATGACTGAGCTACTTCACTTTCACTTTCAATGGAGAGGAAACACTGAGGAATGAAGAAAGGGGAGAGCCAGGGCTCCATGTTTAATGGGTTAAGTTTGAGAAGCCATGGAGATGTTGGGTGCTTTGCCCAATGATAAATACCAGATAGATAGATCTGAGTAATTCTAAGTAGATTTGAGATTCAGACCTTGTTTTTGGAATCCAAATCTTCTATACCCAAGAAACCATCTTATATTATAGTGCTTGGATATTCCTTCCTTCCATGTTTCCTGAGTCATGCTTGTGATGGATGTCTAAGCCGTTGTTTATGGGCACTTAGTTGCAACAGGGGTCCAAAAGCATATTTAAATAAATTTCTGAAAATGAGTAGCAAACTGTCTAACCCACAGCCATTTTCTTTCAGAAAAAGACAGGAAATGAGATTAGGTGTGGCTAGACCCTCATTTGACAGATTAGGATGTCAGGCCCAGAGAGGTTATGTGTTTCTCTGTGGTTGGCCAGGTTGTGGGAGAGCTGGAATTTACAGCCTCAGTCCTTATCCCTTCCAGATCATGGTTCTTTGCAGAAAATCTGTGAACAGTCCTCTGGTGAGAGGTCATTTAGCAGATGTCTAGATGAGACAGTGGGTTTTGTTACAGCCCAAGTTAAGGGGAGGGTTTTATCTCCATTAGGGGAAGAGGACCATCTTCAACAGTCTTCCAGTTGTGAGCAGAGCTAGTTTGATTGTTCAGATTTTCCTTTGGCGAGAAGCACATGTGTTTTGAGCGATACAGAGCTCCCTATTGTGTGAGCCTCGTTAACCCATGCCTCAGCACAGCTGATGTGTCCATTTGCTGTGGAATGACAGCTGGCTGCCTGGCCCATCACTGTTTCTGCCATTTCAGGTAGAGACAGCTGCTCCGCCACCAGGTATGGGGAGCTGAGAGAAGTAGGCTAGGCTGAGAAGGTCACTGCTTCTGGGGTTCCTTGGACACGACCCTTGCTAACTGACTTGGTGGTGTTCGTTGGATGGAGTTCTTCAGATCGTCTTATCTAGTTGACTTCTTATTGTATTAGTGCTTTCACTTGACAAAAATTAAAATGAGTTTCAGACAAAGGGACACAGTTACAAGAGTCATCCTGCTAGAGCATGATGCTGATTTCATGCAACATTTGTGGTACCAGTCAGGTTTCAGCCGATTAATTAAACCATATCAAGCCTGAGAATGAAGTTTAAATTGTTGTGTATGGAATTACCAACACATTTCGTGATCATGGCTAGAGCAGCATTTGTACAAGCCTTGGGTGTCACGTTTACCCGCGAGTGACTTGCTCTTTTCATCCACATCCCTCAGCTGTCACCCCATGTCTGGAGAGTGTGCCTGCAAGCCAGGCTGGTCGGGACTCTACTGCAATGAGACGTGTTCTCCTGGATTCTATGGGGAAGCTTGCCAACAGATCTGCAGCTGCCAGAATGGGGCTGACTGTGACAGTGTGACAGGAAAGTGCATCTGTGCCCCAGGATCAAAGTGAGTGGCTTGAGCTGCTTCCACAGCGGAGCAGAGGAGGGCTGTGACTTAGAGCACACTGACACCATGACTTATATGACCTTTCCCTGAAGTCCAGTCAATGTGCAAAAGACCAATCGCATCATTAACAAGGAAGAAAATAAGGAGAAAAAAAATAATAAGAGGTATAAGTAATTACTTGAGAATGATGCCTGGGCAAGCTGGCAAAACTCTAAAGTGGCATTAATATTTAATAATTTCATTAATATATATCGTGAAGTAAGATGTATTTTAATTATTCCTTATGTAACTATGTAATTATCTCATCATGTCGATAATTTATAGGCAGCAAAGAAATCACTTTTCCAAATAGGATATGTTTTATTGTCCACAGTTTATGTTTTAATTCCTTGCAATTGGAAGGCACCATTAGCATTTATTATGTATTAACAGCCAAGGATTAGTAGTATGTGAGTTTTTCAGTCCCTTTGAGAATCCAGACCTTTCAAATATGCCTATAAGCTCATAAAGCAGAATTTTGCTAGTTTCCAGGATGTCTTAGCCACAGATTAGTAATTTTTGTTTTAAAGGAAAATGGGCTGCTCTTGAATTATTTTCTCCCATTTTAAAGAGAACATTACACTGTGAAGAATGTTGATGATTATTCCAGAGTATATAATATAGAACGAGTGGGTCACCAAGTCTCAGAGCTGAGATCTTTACAGGGTTTTCTAACCTGGGTCACAATGCTTTGGTTGAGCCCTTGAATTAGTCTTAAGAGTCTCTTTGTCTCTTCTGCTTTTAAAGGAGGTGACCTCCAGTCACCTTTGGTGACCAACTTCTGAGTTTAATGCTCCCTGTCAGATAATAAATTGAATCATGCTGCAGGCTAAATGTGTTCTGTTTCTTTGCCTTACCGACTGATCATATTACATATTATATAAAGCAGTCTAGGAATCATTGCAATTTAATGTATAGTTCATATTTATGTTTATTTATAGACAATAATTTTACGGCTGCAGTTTGTTATTCTATATCTTGTGTATGAGCAAGGACAGAGGATTTTGTGTTTGCTACCTAGGAAAAGTAATGAAGGCAGCAGGGTTTGGGGGTCATATTCAATACTTGTATCCTAAATATAGGCCGGGTGGCCTTGCTCTTGGATCTCTACAGTTTGTACATCTGAATAGTTATAAAACTCTTTAAAAAATGCAATGTGTTAAAATGATAGAGAGAGTATAATCAGCACAGCCAAGATATGTTTTTGTTGGCCCTATTTCAGATGGTCAAACTGCACGCATTTTCCTATTTGCGCTTGTCTAGGGAATTGACTGCTCCATCCCATGCCCTCTGGGGACCTATGGGATAAACTGTTCCTCGCTCTGCAGCTGTAAGAATGACGCTGTCTGCTCTCCTGTGGATGGATCTTGTACTTGCAATGCAGGTGAGTGGGTGAATGAGTCTGTTATCTGATCCCAGTCCTGTTAGCTCCTAAAGACACAGGAAAGAAACCTTGACCAGGATTCTAGCTCCAGCTTTGCCAAAATACAGTGCCTGGACTCAGCAAAGACCCTCATCTGGGAAGGGCTCTCCTGCTTTCCAGAGTCAAGGGGAGAGGCTCCTGTGAGATGATCTCTGAAGTCACTGCCAGCTCCAAAATCAATGAGTCTCTGTGCTTTGGGGAAGAGTAAGCACGCAGACCTGTGTCTGTGCCCCTAAACTGATTGGCCTGGAGTCCTGACAAGAGATGCAGTCAAGCACCCGCTTGTACGTGGGGGCCAGAGCATCTTTATCCAAGGTTTCTGCAGCAGCCAGGGTTGAGGACACTCACTGTTCATGGTTCATGGGGTCCTGCTTTGAAGATGGGGATGTTCTTTCAAACGCACTTTCCTTTCCCTTCCCATATAAATATTTTATTTCCTGACCTGCACAAACTCCGCACCCCACAGTGTGCATCACGGCATGTCAGATAGTGAGGTACCCCCAGCTTGATCTCTTTTCCCCCAGTAGCCCCGTAGTGCTTCTCATTTGACAGCTGTGCCGGTGCTCTGATTCAGTTCTAGAAAGGCTTTACATGGCATGGCAGAGCCATGCTCCCTGCGCTAGGGCAGGGGCACTGCTGCCTACCTCTAAAGGGAAGTGTGGCTGGGAGAGGCTGGCCAGCTCCGTGCTGCCTTTGTTTGTTCACATGCCCTGGCACTCTTGTCATGGCAGGCTGGCACGGAGTAGACTGCTCCATCAGCTGCCCCAGTGGCACATGGGGCTTTGGCTGCAACTTAACATGCCAGTGCCTCAATGGCGGAGCCTGCAACACCCTGGATGGGACCTGCACCTGTGCACCTGGATGGCGTGGGGAGAAATGTGAATTTCCCTGCCAGGTATGACTCAGCTGGGAGGGCCGGGAGGATCCGATGGCAGAGGGTTAGCTTATTTTTTGCAGACTTCATGATTTAAAGTCCCATATTGTGAACCAAACTAGAGTCACTGTAGAAGAATTGAGATGTTTGAACTCAGATTGGATACAGGGTAAGAAGAGGGAAAGATGTGGAAATTGGTTAGGCAACTTTGTGAGAATCCCTTTTATCCTCTCTCTCCTAGTTCCTCCCACCTCTCCCCTCTGTTTTCTCTGCTCTAATATACCCATCTCTTCATGGCAACCAGTCATCAGTATTTGTCAAACATCCAGTGTATGCCTGTCAACTCTCTAAACATTGTGTTTCCATTATAATGGAAATCCCCCAGCCTTTGGGGTGGAAAGTGGCAGGGCATTGAAAGGGGGGTGGTGATGGTGTCACAGAAGGGCTCAGAGAGGTGGTGAAAGGTTTGGAAACAGCCATCTTTTAGCACAAATATCTCTGAAGTCACCCAGATCTCCATAGATTTCCATGGTTCAGTGCTGACTCCCTCCCCTTCACCTACTTTGGAGATACGCCCCTGCCCCCATACTGAGTCTGCCGCAGGCCAGCAAGAGTGGGCAATGGACAGTGCATTCTGTAGTAACAGCCCATTTCACTTTCTCCCTCTAAAGTACGGGGCCAGTTTCCTTCCCTCTGTTCCATAGCTTTCTCTCCCTAGGCAGTTACTTCTCCCAAGCCATTAAGCATTCTCTCAGTGGTGTGAATGCTGTGCCTCCTGGGGATCACGTGATGATGAAGTGACACCATGACCCCCTGAACTGGACAGCTCCAGGGGGCCCTTCCACAGAGCGCTCTTCTCCCTGGGCTTCCTCCTCATTAAGTGCAACCCATTTCCCAGCTAAAGAGCCCGGGGTGCTACTCCATGCCCTACAAACCCCTAGGACACAGTTTTGTTAGTTTTGCCTCCTGTCATCCGCCAGTGAGTAGATTATCAGTGCTCTGAGATGGGCTTAAAGATCACCTTTCACTTATACAAGTCTAAGTGTAGACAAATCAAATCTACACCATCTTTTCTGTTTTTTGGTATGTTATTAGATGCATTAGTAAATCAGCCACGACTGGAAATGGTTTTTAGTGGCTCATATTATGGCAAAGCTAAATCCTATAAGCCTGGGCAAACATTAGAACTTAATTTTTTAAAAATGTTTTATCTTGATAATCACTAGACAAATGAATATGCCATTTGACACCTACTAAAATGGCAACCCACTCAGGTATTCTTGCCGGGAAAATCCCATGGACAGAGAAACCTGGCGGGCTATAGTCCATGGAGTTGCAAAGAGTCAGACACAACTGAGTGACTGAGCATGCAGGCGCCTGTTGAATGCTGGTTCTGGGTGCCTCCCTGTCGGTAATTTCACAGCCCCTGTTTTCCTTAGTGCTCGGTACTGTGGGAGGTTTGCAGTGCCCTCCCTCAGTTCCTCAGGACCTGGCATGAAGGATCAGGGCTTATAAATGTGGAGCTTTCATTCCTCTCCCACAAACTAAATGATCACGTCCGTGAAGAGTCCCATCTCCGCTGGACCACCAACGCGGATGTGAACGTGAAAACATTAAGGTCTGGGAGGGGATGAAGGGGAGGGTGTGCCCAGTACACAGTCCACCCCTGCCTAGGAGCTTGAATCAGAATGCTTCGTGGTGTTCAGATGTCATCATGGGAGAGAGGATGCTAATTAGGAAAAAGTGACAAAGTTATTCATTTCTCCTAATAGTTCTGTGTATCTCACTGGCAACTTATGGACATGATCTTAATTCAATTAGAACTGTGTTGTTTTTTAAATTTTAGGGCTTCTTTTAAAAAAAACATTATTGGAGTATAGTTAATTTACAACATTGTGTTAATTTCAGGTCTACAGCAAAGTGAATCAGTTATACATACACATATATCCAGTCTTTTTTTTTTTTAAGATTCTTTGCCATATAGGTCATTACAGAGTGCTAAGTCGAGTTCCCTGCGCTAAATAGTGGGTCCTTATTAGTTATCTAGTTTATACTTAGAAGTATGTATTTGTCAGCCCCAATCTCCCGATTTATCCCTCCCCTGTCCCCGTACCCCCTGGTAACCACAAGTTTGTTTTCTACATCTGTGATCCTACTTCTGTTTTGTAAATAAGTTAATTTGTACCACTTTTTTTTTTTTTAAGATTTCACATATAGGGCTTATTTATGTGGATCAGAGTCTTCTCTTTCCACTAACAAATAGAATGTTTTGTAGGAGAAAAAAAACAATTCTGGGATTGTGTGTGGGGATGGATATTAACTAAACTTATTGTGGTAATCATTTCACAATATATATAAATATCAAATCATTATGTTTTACCCCTGAAACTAATGTAACATATGTGAATTATACCTCAGTGGGGAAAAAATAATACCCTGTAAAGAGTACTGAACTATTTTATAAAAATCTTGAGGAACAAAAAGACAATATTTTTATGAGTTACAGCTCACAATAAGATAAAGATTCTTTTAATTAATTGGCATATTTACCGGTCTTTGCACATATGCACACCAGCATATTGACATAGTTGGTTTCACCATTTGTATGCTAGACGTAAACTAAGGTTTGAGTGCTTTGAAAACACTAACCCCTTGCAGCCAATATTTTAGGAGCCAGGAAGACACGGGAAGAGGTGATTGTAATGCATGCTGCTGAGAGGTGCTTTGGAGGGGAGGATGCTGCTTGTTAAACGGCTGGCTGAGGCCGCCCCTGCGGGCTCCCCATCCCTCACCGCTGTCTTCCATGTAGGACGGCACCTACGGGCTGAGCTGCGCTGAGCGCTGCGACTGCAGCCACGCGGATGGCTGCCACCCCACCACGGGCCACTGCCGCTGCCTCCCCGGATGGTCAGGTGAGCGCCAAGGGCCGCTGCTTGAAATGGGAAACATGCCAGTTTGTACCTAGTGCTGTTCCTTGCTACCTCAGAGAAACACTCACAGGTCAATCTTTCCCCTCCTCCCCGCCCCAAAAATGAAAATATGGTAATATCTCCAGTCAGGTGATGATAAATCTTTACCCTCAACATATTCCTGCTAGGCCTAATTAATCTGTGGGCTTCCCTGGTGGCTCAGTGGTAAAGAATCTGTCTGTCAATGCAGGAGACATGGGTTCACTCCCTGATCCAGGAAGATCCCCTGGAGGAGGAAATGGCACCCCACTCCAGTATTCTTGCCTGGGAAATCTGATGGACAGGGAGCCTGGTGGGCTACAGTCCATGGGGTTACTAAGAGTTAGATACGACTTAGCGACTGACCCAACAGCAACAATCAGTCTATAATCCAGGGATGACTTCTTGTTGCATCATGCCATGGCAGTTCTCTTGAGCCTTCAGGAAAAGTCTATCAGTGCAGATAACTAGCAACTTCCTTATAGATAGGTAAATAGGTAGAAAGATAGACTCTCATATCATAGAATTCACCTATTTAAAGTGTAGAATTCAATATGTTTTAGTATAGTCAAAGAATTGTACAGTTATCACCACTATCAATTTTAGAAAATTTTCATTGCCCCTCCCAAAACCCCATTAATACTTATTAGCAGTCATTCTTCATTTACTCCCAATTCCCCACCCCCTTTGCCCTACCCACTTTCTGTAAACTTGCCTATATGTGGTGATTTGTATCTGGATTCCTTCTGTTAGTGTATGTTTTTAAGGTTCTTCCATATTGGAGTGTGTATCAGTACTTCATTCCTTTTGACTGCCAAATAATATTCCACTGCTTGGATAGACCCATTTTATTTACCCATTCGTCCATTGATAAATATTGGAATTGTTTCCACCTTAATTGGATATTATGAAAAATGCTGTTATTCATGTACAGTTTTTGTGTTGATGTATATATTTTTGGTATATACTTAGGAGTGAAATCCTGGGTTATACGGTAACTCTAAGCTTAACCTTTTTAAGAACTACTACACTTGTTTTCCAAAGCATCTGCACCATTTTGCATTCCTATCAGCAATGTGTGAGATTTCCACTCCCCACCACACTGGTTATTTATCTCTCTTTTTCGGTTACAGCCATCCTGGCGGGTGTGAAATCTGATCTCACTGTGTTCTTGATTTCCATTCCCTCAATGAGTAATGATGTTGAACTTCTTTTCATGCATTTATGGCCATCTGTGTATCTTGTTTGTAGAAATGTCTTCAGATGCTTCGCTCATTTTTTAACTTGGATCTGTCTTCTTATTATTGAGCTGTAATGTTTCCTTGTCCCCTAGCTCTATGACCTCTTCACATATGTAAGTTGCAAATATGTTTCCTCTGTGAGTTATTTTTAACTTTCTTGATGATGTCTTTTGCCACCAAAAAGGTTTTGTGTTTGTAAAGTTCAGTTTATCTACTTTTTCTTTTGTTGCTTGTACATTTGGTGTCTTAAGAAATCATTGCCTAGTCCTGGATAACAGAGATTTATGCCTCTGTATTCTTCTTAGAGTTTTATAATTTTAGCTTTTACATTTAAGTCTTTGATACATGTTGAGTTTGTTTTTGCATATGGTATGCATAAGGGTCCAAATTCATCCATTGTTTATGTCAAAATCCTGATGTCCCAGCACCATTTGATGAGAAGAGAATTCTTTCCCCCACTGTATTGTCTTGATAACCTTGTCAGAAATCAGTTGACCATAAATGTGACTTATTTATTTCTGGGCTCTCAGTTTTATTCCATGACAAATATGTCTATCCTTATGTAAGTAACATACTGTTTTGATTGCTGTAACTTTGTAGAAAATTTTAAAATTGGGAAGTGTGATCTTTCAACTTTGGTCTTTTTCAAGATTGTTCGGCTAGCCTGGGTTCGTTGAATTTCCCTTTGTGTTTCTGGATCAGCATGTTAATTCCTGCAAAGAAACAGGGTGGAAATTTAAAGAGAATTGAGTCTATATATCCATGACAAGAATAGTGCCAACTTAACAATATTAAGTCTAAAGATCTTTGAAAATAAGATGCCATCAGTAACCTCTGGAGTGGTGTCTCTCAGCCCTTTGCAATTTGTTGAGAGCTTCTTAGGCTTCTGACAAACTGAGACAAACTGTCTTGTGTTTGGTTTCTAGTGTTTGAGAGCTCCCTTTGGAACAGGTCAAGGCTTGTGTAATAGACTTTATTTTCTGTCACTAGGAGCTACCCACTGAAACACAGACTCCACAGTCCTCCAGTTCCTCCTTGACTTGCAAAGACTGAGATAACTCTGGCTCTACAGTATGAAATTCCACTTTCCCATGTTTCTACTTGGTTCTCAGTTACTACATGTTAAAACTATTAATACATAGGAATTAAGCCAGATTTTGAGACTTCACAAGGGTTCCAGAAGTTCTCAAATGGAGTGACCACTACTAAGTTCTCAGTGACCACAGTGAAGCAGATAGCGTTTTTAACCCCCTGGCATACTCAAGGCTTTTCTAATAGAGAAGCCACATCATTTGTTTTGGGCCATACTCCACCAAGGCTACTTTTGTCTTGTGAATGTAGAGGAAATGTGACATGTTCCTGGACCCACCAGTCATTGATCAAGTATACACCTGCTTTGACAGTTTAGAACCAGCTTGTGAAAAGCATGCTCTTGTATACATGAGAAAAGCAGGAGATATGATTTGGCCTGAAGCCAGCCAGAAAATGTGTTAGTTGCATTCCATAGTCTGGGTCATGGGGTAAGACAAGTGATCCCATCTGGCCTTAGACCTGTGGAGCTCCTGCGGGAATGCGGTGGCTTTGTCACACGGCATAATCTTGTAATCCTCTGCCCATCTGTGGCTGGTCTGCTTCTCCAGAGGGGAGAAGTTTTGCTGCTTCATTGTACTATCCCTTGTTGCTCACCATCTCATTGCTTCATGGCTCCAGTGTCTTACTTCTCTGGGTCTTCTGTGTGGACTCCTGGTCTGTTAAGAATCTAAGGCTGCTGGGAGACATTGTTTAGAGAGGTCATCCCCCACTCTCCCAGAACACACTTGTATAAGCAAATGTGTATACAGGAAAAGAAAATTCCTGAAGTTTTGAAAAACACCCTACAATTGGATCAAGAATTGCCTTGTTTTTCTAAAAGAAAAGTAGACTCTGTATTATTTCATTGTCAACATTGGGTAGACTTATCATTTTTCATCACAAACTTATTTTGAATGAGTACCTCATATGGACATTTTGAAATAAAAAAACTTTGCTTTTCATTTAGATATCAGGTTTGGGGCAAAATAAATAACCTCAATTCAGGGAAGCAAGTGATTCTGTTTCCTTTCTCCTTGCTGTGGAGTTTGCTCTTGGTGATATGTAGAGAATTGCTAGAGAGGGTAGCAAATATATGGGATAAAAGCAAGGCCTTTGCGAAAGAATCAGTGAAATCTAACTTGGAAACCTGGACTCTTCCCTTGACCAAATTATCGAGATTTGATCTGTAGAGACACCAATAGTGCTCGGCTGCTGAGGACACTGAGGAGAGACGGATCTGGCCTAGGAGTGTGGAGATTAAAAAAAAAAAAAGGGTCAGGAGAGCTTTATCCCCCTTACAAAGAAATGGACATACTCACACTGAGGAAGTCAGGCTCTAATGTGATATACAGAGGAAGTCAGCTTGCTGTCTCACCAAGGTGCTCATTCACCACCCTTGCAACTTCATTCTCTTTTCTAATGTTTGATGGTCTTTTTTTTTTCTTAAAGGAAATGAGACTCTTATTTATTTATACTATAATTGATTGTCCCGTTTTACCTAGTCATAAAATAAGTCTTCAAAATGTACTGCCATAAATACCAACCAGAAGTTGCATCTGACATCCCAGATACTATTTCCAAAAGAAATGTACCATTTTCAAAAGAAGAGACACACACTTTTATTATATGCTGTTAATTAAAACCTTAATTTATTGATGTGTTTAGCCAATAGGTTACTTATCAAACAGAGGCAGATTGCAGTAAAAAAAAAAAGAGAGAGAAAGAGAAGAATGAAACATCCTTGTGTCCTGGGCTTCGTCTCCCACACCTCTGTTACACACACACACACACACACACACACACTAATAAGTGAGGTGACTTTTCAAAATCACTATCCTGAAATTCCAGAAATATAATTAGGTCTAAGTGTGTTTCCAGAGTAGTGGAGTGATATGCTTTGTAAAGCACTTCCCCAAAACACTAGAAGCATGCCACTGTTTTTTTCTCCTTCCTGTCCTCTCTGACTTCAGTCAGCTAGATCACCTCTTTGCTAAGTGTTACAGCTAATCAAGATTTCTTTCCAGCTGTCTGGGAGGATAAGTAGCCTCCAGCCTGGTTCCCAACCCCGGCTAAGATCATTGTCACCTGGGAGTTCCTTTAACTTGTATATTCTTGGTCCCACTTCAGACCTACTGAATGACAGTCTGGAGGGTGGGTGAGAAGGATGGAGCCATTGCCAGCCCATAAAGTACCTTTTGTATAAATTTAGAAAAGGTTTGAAATGCCTCAGAGTGTGCTTCTTGGTAGTAGAAAGCAACATGCTAGATTTATGCTCTGACTTAGCCCTTTACCCAAAGGCTTTTGTGCAGTGTGCAACCTGCACAGCCTTACTTGGTCGCTTTGTCTGTTACTTGAAAAGTAACCCCAGTGATTGTAGTAGCAATTACCCATCTGTGGGCTGGCCTCTGCTCTTCCTTGCTATCCTAATGATTGAAGAAGTTGAAGTCCAGGGGAGCGTTTCTGCTACAGAAAGCCTCATAGCCAGTGGCAGAAGACTACAAGAAGCTTAGAGATACCTTTCTAAGTGGCTCTACACACACCAACTTTGACCAGCTGAGTAAGGGAGCTGCAACTCCAGGTACTGATCTGTGATGCCTGAGTTGCCATAGTAAGCAAATGATGACCCACTAGTTGACCCTTCAAGGTACTGGGAGTGGACAGGGGAGTGGGAAAATGTGGCATATGCTTTGTTATGTGTCTGTGGGCTTGGGAGAGGGGGTAACTTAAAAGCAAAACATGGGGTCCCTAAAGTGAGGGTGAAGGGAGGCACACACCTTCCTAAAAGAGAGGCTGCAGAAAAAGCCAAGCTTCTAGCTATACCAGTCTGCCCAGCATCCTGTCCTGTTTGCTTTTATCTGGGTCCAGACTAAGGCAGACCATGATTTCTGGTGTTTGGTGTTGCCACTGCAAATGCAAACATCTCTGATTTACATTACTTACTTACGAAGATTGTTTTCAACCTGGTCACCAACAGCAGATCCTTTTTAATGGACCTTTAACATTTGCATGAATAGTACACAAAGAGAAAACTTTGATTCAACAACCATTTGCTGAGTGTCTCCACCTTGTATGCAACTGCAGTGTTTGCTGCTGGGAGCAGGAAGATGAGGTGGTACCGGCTCCTGGTGGCAGGAAGGTGCTTATAGCTCCCAGGGAAGGCACTGGGTGGGCAGAGCTCGATACGCCGGGGAATTGCTTGTTTACACTACTGTATGCCTTGGGTGTCCAGAGGATTAGAAAAGCAGAGACAGTGTTATGACCAAGTATTCAGTTGCTGAGTGTCTTCGATTCTTCTCTCCTATAATCACCAAACCCAGTGATTATTAGCAAATCACACTCTTCACTGTAATAAATATTTAGTAGTTGGTTGCTTGGGAACAGGACATCGAATTGAAATCATTTCCTTCATTCATTGATGCCCAAATATTGCAATACTGGCATAAGGAATATAAACAATTAAGCAAGACCAGGAGTTTGGGTTAGATCTCTGAGAGGGGGAAATAATAACACCCCCAATGATTTATTTACTGCATTCACATAATCACAAATGCCTAGTGAATGCTGATTTCACGTGAAGGCCACAGGCATAATGCATCATGCATTAAATGCATGAGCATTTCTTTAGAGCTGCTTAGCTGAAGTTATCACGATCACTCAGCCATTGCCTAGCAACTCTTGAGGGCTATCAAAGAGCTCTTTGTCCTTGGTCCTGGCAAAAGCAGTCCCTCACAGATCTCCTTATCAGCATTAGAACATTTATCAGGAAAAAATACTTCCATTGAACCAGAGAATCCTACAAATTTAAAGATACTCCCTTTCTGTTTTGTCCCTTCTTCCAAATAGTGTAGGAAATTGTTTCCTGAAGTAACTCATATTAAAGCCTCTATCTGTCCTTTGATAAACATTCCAAAGGAATTTCCTCAAGATATCATTTAGATCTCCTGTTGCTTTATAATCTGGACTAACATTTAAAATCACAGACCTGAGCTAATGAAAGTCTGTCTTGCCCCAGATAAGTAAGGCAGACATTTCCACTCCCTTAGCTAGCAAGGGTCCTCATTTTAGGTATATAGAATATTAACATGTTGGGCTTCCTGGTTTGAATGTTCTTCTCATATCTTCTTCAGAGAAACAAAGAATGGTATGGCTGCTCCATCCAATTAGAAAATGGTCCTGAATATTATGTTGGAAAGAGGAACTGTGCTTATTGAGTCATTCAAAAGACATTTATTTAGGACATTTATCCTTTATGTACTGGGCACTGCAGTGACAATAGTAGGCACCAACTCTCATGGGGCTGTGAGATTTCTTACATTACCCTAGATGGAGTATGGACTGGAGAGTGGTCTTTCATCTGCATTCTCTTCTGTACTTCTCTGGAATTCAGCTCCCTCGGGTGCCACTGATTTAGTTCAAGACCTTGCCGTTTTTTCCCGTTAACCCAGGAGGAAGCTCATACTCCATAAAATGGCATCCCTGGCTCTTCCTTTTGTGACCACTGCCTGGCTGCCTCACCATCTTTCTTGCTTTTCCCAGCACCAATTCCAGCCATCCCCAACACTTCTGACTTCTGAAGGATAGACACATACTTCTTAGGGCCTGAGCCTTGCACCATTCTATTAGCCTGGGACCCTCCTCCACCTTCACAAGCTACTTCCTTCCCTATCATGATCTCCAGACAAGATTGGATATGTCTTTCCTGGGGCCATTGTCACCCTAGAGTTGGAGGTCTTTCTTAGAGAACCTGTCATTAGCAAGCCAGCAGTATCTAGATCCCTTCAATATTTATTGAGCTGAATTCTCTTTTCTGTCTTTGACAAACAAGGAAACAAAAAGGTGTCTCCAGCAAGGTTGGCAAAGAGTAAGGTGAAATCAGTGGAAATAGTAAGGCATAAAACACACACTCACACACAACACCCAGCCGCCTACCTTACCCCATAAAATAGTTAAAGCAAATACAATTCCCTATCCTGGAGAAAGTTTCACTTTAGGATTAGCCTTATGTGGAGGGCACATCAGTGTCCACACACTGTGACCTAGAAAAGCACTTACCCCAGGGCTACTTCCTGAATTTCAGTCAGCCTTACAGATTTAAATTTCACAGTGATTTATTTCTTAGGCTTCTAACAGGTATGCTTTCTAAAATACTAATTTTCTAAAGGTGATAATCCCTCAGTAATAATAAATTTATCTTATCCTTTTCTGACTATAAGATGAAGCAAAAGATAACAGAAGGGCACAGAGGTCTGAAAGGGATGAATAGCAACAGGAGAAAAAGGTAAAGCAAGAGGGGGAAAGACAGCCTCATGCCCTTTTCCTGGAGTTGCCACCTGACTGAGACATGCTTTATATTTGTCTCCAAATAGACTTGGCATTGATATCTGCAAAATGATGACTGACTGTTACTAGTGATAGAGAAAAAGAAAAGGAATTGAATTTTCAGGGGGAGTTGGTAATAGAATTGTTAAAATTTACTTGCCAAAAAAAGACTTCTTTGCAGCCCTAAAATAAATTATTTAAATGTAAGCTTGATTCTTTGAAATATACTCATGTGATTAGAGAAAGAAGTCTTGATAGGTGATCTCTAGAATTACCTGATTCTCCAGAAATGAAATGATGGGTAAATTACATGAAAAAAAGCTTACCTTTGCTATGGATCTCCTTACTATATCAGGGGCCTTGTTACTCTATGAAAATTACCTTGATAAAGTTGATTTTAACTGATTGTTATGCTAACCAGCTGGACAAACTTATTACGGAGGAGGAAATAGGTATAAAAAAAAATCCCTTTATTCTGATTTGCCAATCTGCCCTGGAGTTATTTTTCTAACCATGCTCTAATTGAGAATGTGCTAATTAATGTGTAAATCATGATAATCTCTAATGTAGAAAAGCAGCATGTACTTTTTGATCTAGACTATATTCCATTCTATTTTAACTGCATTTTATAAAGTGTCATGTAAAAATCTGTTAAGTAGCTGATAAACTAAACCATGTAAATGGCTATATCTCTACCTCCCTCAAACTCCTACCCCAAAAAAACAGTGTCAAAACTCAGGATTAATTTTCAGGGTGATTTTCAGATTATCCAGATATTCACTCAGCTTCCACTTCTCTAAAATCCTAAGTGGGATTTGCCTAGGTAACTCCAGAGCAAAATGGCCAGGGTTGTCTGGGTCTCTATAAGACAAGTGTCTCATTTTACCTGCTGTAACACAGGAGTCCTGGCTCATAATCGGAGCCTGAACTTGAATTAGAGAATGAAACAGGTTACCTTTGTGGGTACTTCTTTCAAGATCGCAAAACAAACTTTAGATTTACAGCCTCTTTCCAAGTGGTTTGGTCCTCAGTCCATTTGCTGCGTCTGCCTAGTAATTGTGAGAACACTAGCTTAGAGTTTGGGACTGTTTTAGCATGCTTAGAGAGTAGAGCATTTGCAGTCCCATCTCAGTTTTTCAAAAGAGATTTGCAAGAGAGATCAAATATTTGTGAGCTCAAGGGGAAAAAAAAAAATCATAGTAGACCAGAATTCTGCGTTATATTCTATGGGGAACACTTAAACCCCAGTTGGCTTCTAACAGGCCTGCTCGCCTTTCTTCAGCCAGCAGTCCAGGCTGAAATAACAACAGTCTGTTGTCAATTCCAGCGAGACACAATGAGGCCTGTGCTTTTTCATGCCTGCTTAACGGCGTTTACCACGAGGAAGACTTCAGATGGAGAAAACCAGGAAGAGTGAAAAGTGGAGTTATTTCAGTAGAAATGACTGACCACCAATTAACAGTGTTCACGTTAGGGTTTGGAACTGCTTATGTATTAAGGTTCAGGCCATGGTAACTTTTCTCCTAATCAGTTTAAGAGCAAAAACTGTAATACAAAACATGGACTTGTCAGCCTCCTTAGTGCAAGCAGAATTCTCATTCTGGAATCGTCAGAGTGGGAGTGGGCTGCTGCTTACCGTGTTTTCACTTGGTCGGAGGCCAGCAGTCGCTGGTTCACTCCTAATTAGAACTCATTCTTATTGCCTCTCAATACAGAGAGCATTTCTTTGAGTTGTGAAGTACTGTGACTTACCAGAAAGAGGCCCCTATGGTATTTCGCATACGAATTTACAAAGGAGACTTCCATTTATCTGAAATAAAACCTGGTTTTATTTTTTGCAACTTTGGATTTTCTCTATGTTTCTTTTAGGCATTTGTTCACTGGTGACTGACTCTAAAGTTTCTCTGTTTCCAGACTAAGAGTTAAATACCTGCATATGGGTTCTCAATAATCAATCACTTAGATAACAGCTATGAGTAACATCATTTGTGATATCCTGCCTGTGCTGGATTAAATGTTTAAAGAGGACTTTGGCGGCACAGATTAGTATATCTTTCTGTCTTGCATAATGTATTTTCAAAATATTTTAAAATTTTGTTTGTTTGCTCCAGGGGAAGATTTTCTTTATGGAAAATTATTTAACCACCTTTTTCTTACTTTATCTTTCTATGCTTTGCCTACTTTTCTATAAAAAATAAAGAACGGGGAAGGGAGGAAGGCACTGACGGCTAAATCATATAGTATTTTTGATAAATTTTGCCTTCAATAGACAGAGCCCTTGGGCTTCTTTTCTGCTTTTTCCTCCTAAGGAAGAAAAATCAGTCTAACAAAGATGTTTTATTTCTTCTCCTTTATGATGCTATAGAGAATAGTACTGCGATTATTTTAATGTTATGATATATGATACAATAATGATGATGAACTGCTGTGTATACGTGGATTTTAAGTTTTGGATCATCCCGGCTCACTGCTGCCCATGATAACTCAGGTTTGATATGGTGACCTTAGTCCTGGTCTCTGACTTAGTGTCCAAGGCGCCCACCCTCAAGCGTCTCACTCAGCCTTGCCCGTGTGCCTCGTTTCAGGAGTCCACTGTGACAGCGTGTGTGCTGAGGGGCGCTGGGGCCCCAACTGCTCCCTTCCCTGCTACTGTAAAAACGGGGCTTCCTGCTCCCCCGATGATGGCATCTGCGAGTGTGCGCCAGGGTTCCGAGGCACCACTTGTCAGAGAAGTAAGTGTCTCGTTAGCCGGCACCTCCCATCTTCCCTTCTCAGATCACTGTGTACACACCTATTGCCTCTCAGTTCATAGAGATGACCTGTTGCAGTCGAGGGCAGAGGAGTGGCGTAGGTCATCCTGTCCTTTACAGAGCTGTCCTTGCTCCGTAGCCCTGCCCCAAAGGCTGCATTTTTTCCATCCTTCAGGACGAACCTAACAGATGGGTAATGATTCCATTGCCTCATTGGCACCATTGTCAGTTTCTTGATCCTGCCTTAAACCTTGCAAATGGTGTTCCAGAAATCCATTGACCTGTAACTATTTTATTCAGCCATTTTGGCATTGGCCTTACCTCAATTACCAGAAGTCAACATCAGCCAAACCTAGCGGCAAATTATACATCCTGCTAATAGTCTGAAAGCCAGTGCTCTGGGGAAAAAGGATTGCAGAGTTAAAAATGAGGACTGATGACATGGGTCAATAGAATTTTTGAGTTAGAGAGTATGAATCCATAAGATATCCCTCAGAAAAAAAAAAAAAGATATCCCTCAGTCTTTTAGTAAATGTAATAAAAAATGAATATATGACTGATTATAAGATACATTATTTTTTAATTATTAGTTTTTGTACTGAGAGTTCTATGCTGTCTTTCTATACTTAAATCCAAATAATGTCTTGTGAAGAACCTAATTATGAAGCATTTTGCTTTTTCACTTTCAATCACAATCATAACCTGAACCATCTTGAGGAGGGACAATCTTTTAATTCTGACTATAGATCTATTTATTGCCAGTAATGACTCTTAAAGAATAAAGGATTAACATGTGAGTATTTATTTGGGCCTTGTTAGTATTTAGAATTTTCTTTCTCTCACTTATTTGCTCAATGAAAATTCTCCAGGCCCTTGCTCTATGCCAAGCTTCAAACTAATTGGGGCCATAAATGGGAAAATAAAGAGAACTAAGGCATTTGCTTGCCCTCAAGCAATTTAGAGTTTGCTAGCTTCTTTTCATGGAGAAGGCGATGGCACCCCACTCCAGTACTCTTGCCTGGAAAATCCCATGGACAGAGGAGCCTGGTAGGCTGCAATCCATGGGGTCACGAAGAGTCAGACACAACTTCACTTTCACTTTTCACTTTCATGCATTGGAGAAGGAAATGGCAACCCACTCCAGTGTTCTTGCCTGGAGAATCCCAGGGACAGGGGAGCCTGGTGGGCTGCCGTCTATGGGGTCGCTTAGAGTCAGATACGACTGAAGCGACTTAGAAGCAGCAGCAGCAGCAGCTTCTTTTCATTATTAAAAACTGCCCTTATTCCTTTTGTCGTTGATTTATACTTGGAAAATTCTCAGTATCACTAAAAATAATTTTTTTTACCCCAAACTTGAACCAGATCCTTATGTGGAATACGGGAGAAACATGGCTCAGGGAAGATAACTATTTCCTTTCTGTTTTCAGTCTGCTCCCCCGGTTTTTATGGGCATCGCTGCAGCCAGACTTGCCCACAGTGTGTGCACAGCAGTGGGCCCTGCCACCACATCACAGGCCTGTGTGACTGCTTGCCTGGCTTCACAGGCGCCCTCTGCAATGAAGGTAGGGTGCACAGACTTTGGCAGAAATATGTGGTGGTGAGCACACCCCATGCAGTCTGTCCTCAGGCTTCCCAAAGGACACATTTGCAGCTAGCGGCGGCTCCTGGTATGCTGTGTCTGCAGCTTCTGTAAATATGGCTTTGACTTTGGGAAAGCTGGCTTGCCAGTCCAGCACAATCTCTTTATTCTTTGAGCTGTGCTACTCTTCAGTTTTAATTGGAAACAGACTTCCATGAAAAATCAATATGAGGAAGGATTTTGATTCCCTGAGCGAGAAGCCAGTGGAGATTTCTAAAAGTGTGGCGGTGTCTCCTGGTTTGTGATGCCTTAATGAGGGTCTTTGGCTTCAGATGTTTGCAAAAATGAGCCCATTTAGGATGAGGGATGCTCTTGAGTAAAAGTACCTTACCAGAGGGACAGCTGGGTTGATGACCTTTAAAATCGTTTCCTATCCTAAGAGTCTAGGTTTCTGTGAGATGAGATGTAATTATGAGTTTCTGACCTATAATTTATTCACAGTGTGTCCCAGTGGCAGATTTGGGAAAAACTGTGCAGGAATTTGTACCTGTACCAACAATGGAACCTGTAACCCCATTGACCGATCTTGTCAGTGTTACCCAGGGTGGATCGGCAGTGACTGCTCTCAGCGTAAGTCTTGTTTGGGAACAACTGGTCAGCCATATATTTCCATTTGTTTTCAGTTTCTTTAGGATCAAAATATGAGTATTTAAATAATGAAGAAATAATACATGAATAGTTAGAAGATTTTAAAAAAAATTTTAAGTAGCTTTTCCCCCTTCATTAAGAGTTCAATGCAAAGATCCTGTATTTAAATCTTTTTTTGCATTATTTTATTATTTTTTTATAAATTTATTTATTTTAATTGGAGGCTGCTTATTATATTTAAATCTAGCTCATGCCTTGGAAAGAACCGAAACAGCTAGCACTTTGCTTATTCACTAAAATGATTTTCCTTTGCAAAATGAGGGTCTTGTACTCAGAAGCCATTCAAAGCTTCATTCCAGACTTCAAGTGTCATATGTTTTCCCTTTGCTCTTGGGCAAAAACGGTACACACAATTATGGGAGAAATTTTTTTCTTTTTTTAAATTACTTCACAGTTATTTATTATCTTTTGGGGGCCATGTTCCCTACTGGATAACCATAAGCAATTGTAAGTGTTCCTTCTTTTAAGTAGTTATGTTCTTGAAGCATTGGTATGAATATAAAGCAAATCATTTTACCCCATAATCTTACTTTATCTGAGGTTCTCATTGCTCTTTGATAGGCGATGACCCCTAATAATTTAGTTTGATTATGTTCTGCTTCTTCCAGTTAAGAGTTTTTATAGTAAATCTGTTCTCACATGAAAATAGGAGCCTTCATGTTTAAAACAAACCTCTAGGGACAACTCTAGAGTGGAGTGACAAGTGCAGATTTAGAGATCCAGACAAGAATTATGTGACCTTGAGTACTTAAGTCACACCATTTTGCCCATCTAATCTCTACTCAAATGTCCTCTCCTCAGAGATACCTTCCATAAAGGAATAGCTCCCATCATTCTTGTCCCCATTTCCCTATTTAATTTTTTCTTATAGTCTTTACTGCCCTTATGTTTTTGGCTGACTGGCTGGGTGACTAGCTGGCTGGGTGGCTGGCTGATTGGTTTGCCTGCCTCCCTACAAAAATGTCAGCTTTTAGAGGGTACTGTGGACCTTGCCTTGTTATCTGCCATCTCCCCTGGACCTAGCACAGTGCTGGGCAGAGCTAGGTGCTCAGTGTGTGTTTGTTAAATATCTAGCTCTGTAAGCTTGGGATGATGTTCGCTCTGCCCACCTCGGTCTGCAGCATGTGCCTGAATATCATGTCATCATGACGGCCACTGTTGGCGTCCGCATGGACATCTGGGTTTGAGCCCTGTGTGGAGCACGGCCGTTCTCAGTCCTGACGCTCACTGCTGACCCGTCCACTGAGGGAGCTGTGTCAGGCGGGTGGGATCCCCTCGGTGGGATGCTGGCCTAGAGACTCGCACTGAACTCTCCACGCTGTGCTGTGCTTTCAGCTTGTCCCCCGGCGCACTGGGGCCCAAACTGCATCCACACCTGCAACTGCCACAACGGGGCCTTCTGCAGTGCCTATGACGGGGAATGCAAATGCACTCCAGGCTGGACGGGGCTCTACTGCACTCAAGTAAGCAGCACGCCCTCCGAGGCTCACCAAAAGTCGGGGTGGGGGGCACTCCTGGGGACGTGGCCCTACCCTGCACATGGATGAGCTGAGCTCGTCAGGGCTGCTGGTATTGGAGGGCTTCTTCACCTAGTGACCTCTAGACGTCTGAATTCCTCTGGGCGGTTAAGAGCTGCCACGTCCCAGGCTTGCTGTCCCCGTGTCATATCAGGACACCGAGGTGGAACAGTGCTGTGACAGCGAGCAGCTTCTTTCTCTTCTCTCCTTTCACCAGGCCCTATTTATACGGCTCAGTTGTTCTAGTAGCACAAAGATTAAGATAAGTGACAGTTACTAGAAATGCAGTGAAGACCGCAAGCCTCACTGCCTGGCCTAATGCGTGCTCTGGGAGAAGACCGATTCAGAGGTTCTAGAATTTTAGTGAGCTTCACAGTCAGCCGGCTGACTGGACTAGCACGACTGCTGGCCCTGCTCCCAGAGTGTCTCATTCAGCTGGTCTGGGTGGGACCTGAGAATTCACACTGCTAACACCCTTCCAGGGGGTGATATCAGTCAGGGATCATGCTTCAAGAACCACTCATTCTTTCTTCCATTTTATATCCCATAATGTCCTCACCATCTCTTCTTCTAGGAGACTTTTAGCATTATAGGGTATAATGTACAATGGAATTCACTGCTCAGCGCTGTGGGGGAAAAAAAAAAGAGACTGATCTCTGCCCTTTTTTCTGCAATGCAATAAAGGAGGCAAGACAAGAGAGCATGCATTATGGTGATCATTGATAATAATATATAATTTCAGATAATGAAAATGAGCTAAGGAAGAAAGATGGGTCAGAAGTTAAGCAATTCTTATTTAATACTAATTAGAGAACACAATTAGAGAATACATTGAACATGTTTTTGGGAAGTTTCTAGAAGGAGATGTAGACCTTGAGCTGTGATGGTGTCTCAAGCATATTCTGCCAAGATTGTATATATAGAAAGTTTTTCAGCTCTTCAGGGAAAAGTTCTTAAAACTCACTGTTGTAATTCTAAAACTGGGACCTGCTTCAATCAGAGGGCCTTTTAAAGTAAAAGTAGCACATGTCAGTGGGAGGCACATGGGGTCTGGAGCCAGACCTCCCTGTGTTTGTACGGTGGCCCTGCCATCCTGCCATTTGCTGGCTGTGTCACGTGGATGCGATTCCCTTCTATAGAGGGAGAATATCCCTGTGTTTCTGGGCTACTGTAAAGATTTCATGAGAAGATGTAGGAAAAGAATCTGGCACAGGGTAGGCGCTAAATAGATATGTAGCAATGATGTCACTTGCTGGCATCCTTACTCTGCCTCTGTTTCTTGAAACATGAACTTTCATTAAAACCACTATAAGAAGAAGCACATGTGATGCTTGGACACAGGCTGCGTTGAAGCTTCATGATGGCGGGAGCCCTGAGCTCCCTGCAGCGGCACTCTGGCCCGGAAAGCCAGCAGGGCTTGTGCATGTCCTCAGCCCAGTGGTCTTTGTCTTGAAATTGTGCGGCAGCAAGAAGGCTCATTGCTTTTTTTTTTTTTTTTTAATAATGCACCTATGAAGTACAGTTTTTTGTTTTTTTTTTAAGTTCAGAGTTCTACTATACATCTTTGTGGAAGAAGATGCTATTATCTAAATTAGTAACAGATACAGAAGACAGGCCTAGTAGCAGACTTGGAGACGTTCTGTATTGTAAGTAGAAGCATGTAGGCAATTATAGCATAAAGTACTCAGTTCAATTCATGGAATTTGAATCCAAGATTCTAATAGTTGAGTGAAAAAAAAAAAAAAAAAAAACTAAAAGAAATGTCCCCAGATATCCTTGGGGTTGATGGGATGCTTTTTTTTTTAGAAGACACCAAACCTTTTATGTGTTACCTGAAAAGAAATAATACAAATGAACTTACCTTACAAAACAGAAAGTGACTCAGAGACTTAGAGCATGAACTTATGGTTGCTGACGGGAAGGAATGGTTAGGGAGTTTGGAATGGACATGTACACACTGCTGTACTTAAAATGGATAACCAACAAGGACTACTGTATAGCACATGGAAATCTGCCCAAGGTTATGTGGCAGCCTGGATGGGAAGGGAGTTTGAGGGAGAGTGGATATATAGATGTGTATGACTGGGTCCCTTTGCTGTTCACCTGAAACTCTCACAATACTGGTAACCAGCTATACCCCAATACAAAGTAAATGGTTTAAAAAAAAAAAGAAGACAGCAGCCTGCCTCCTGGGATACAAGCGATGGTTAAACTGCCCCAGGCATGGAACTATTCTGCCTTCTGCTCAAGAAGCTTCCTCCAAAGAGCTCCACAAAAGCTGTTGTAAGAAGCTCTGATTGCATTACTGTCTTTATTCTCTCTCTGCTGGCTCAGCATCCTTCAGATTCAAACACGTTGGAGGCAGAGCTGAGTTTCTCCTCGATGCCCTCTTGACTCTGCTGTCCTTCCTTCTCGCACAGGATGTCCCCTGGGCTTCTATGGAAAGGACTGTGCGTTGGTATGCCAGTGTCAAAACGGAGCTGACTGTGACCACATCTCCGGGCAGTGTACTTGCCGCACCGGCTTCATGGGGAAGCACTGCGAGCAGAGTGAGTGTGAGAGCGTAGCATCTCTGGGTGCTGCTGTTTCCCTAGAGTCTGTTCTACGTAGCTGGTGATGTGAAGGCAGGACCCACAGCTCTGAGGGTGCTTGAGCTGATGGTTGGTCACTTCCCAGCACAGTTGACTTCCCATCCCAGAGACCCAACCACCTTGGGATTCTTGCTGGCTGTCTTTGTCCTCAGAATTCTTCTGAGGAACTGATCAGCGATCTGGGTGGAGGGGGTGAAGACTATATTCAAATTTTCCATCTGTTCATGCTGGCTCTCTCTTCCTGCCCTTCTTGTTTTTGGAACGTGGCTGCTCAGAGCTTTAA
Source organism: Aepyceros melampus (assembly GCA_006408695.1). Taxonomy (NCBI): domain Eukaryota; kingdom Metazoa; phylum Chordata; class Mammalia; order Artiodactyla; family Bovidae; genus Aepyceros; species Aepyceros melampus. Next base: position 158,956 of record SJXQ01011737.1, read on the forward strand.
AAGAGCCAGTCAAGTTTTCTTCGTGGCAGAGGCAGAACCTGATGTCACGATGGAGGAATGTGCATTCAGGGGGGCTGGGCACCCAGGTGTGTGTGTTAGTTATTCAGTCATGTCCTTTTTGTGACCCCATGGGTGTACTCACCAGGCTCCTCTGTCCTTGGAATTCTTCAGGCAAGAATATCGGAGTGGGCTGCCATGCCCTCCTCCAGGGGATCTTCCTGACCCAGGGATCGAACCTGAGTCTCCCGCATTAGCAGGTAGATCCTTTACCATCCGAACCACCAAAGAAGCCCACAGGAACCCAAGAGGAGTGTGCATTCAGAGGGGCTGGGAACCCAGAGCCAGGTCCACCATGGGGGCGGGGGTGAGTCTGTGCAAACATGGCTACGCTTTTGACAACTTTCTCTTAATAGTGTTTTTATACTGTTTCCACTAACTACTCATCTTAATCTTAACAATCCTCCAGAGAATATATTGCCTTCATTTTTTTGTTCTTGTAAAAAATCCCACTCAGGGAGAGTATGCTCTGTAGGAATTCCCCATCCTTATGTTTCCATTTCTATCCCACCAGCTATGCAGTTGCTCCCAGGGCTGTAAGAACATTAGCCTTAGACTTCGTGTTTTAGGGTAGTTTATTATTCCTTTCTCTGTGACTTTCATTCAGTGTTCACACTGAATAAATCAGGTCTTAGAGCTTATGAGGTTCACTCTCTTATCATAAATGACAGGAAAGGTGCAGGACACTTCCTGCTTCCAGAGGGTGTGCTCGTGATAAAAGAAGTACCAAAGATTACATGCCTGTAGGGGCATTGTTGCCTGGAAAGGTTGGCAGGGCTTTAGCAATAAAGCATCATGCTCCCTCCATCAGGCTCCCTCCCCAGATCCTCATATCACCACTGGACAGCCAGGTTGTCTCAATCTTATTTGCTAAACTCTAGAATCATGCTTGTACTAAGTTGCTGTAGTGGTGTCTGACTCTTTGCAACCCTATGGGCTGTAGCCTGCCAGGCCTCTCTGCCCGTGGGATCCTCAAGGCAAGAATACTGGAGGGGGTTGCCATTTCCTTCTCCAGGGAATCTTCCTGACCCAGGGATCGAGCACGCATCTCTGTCTCTGCCAGTGGCAAGCAGGTTCTTTACTACTGGAGCCATCTAGGAAGCCAAACTCTAACCTCTAGAATATATTTGCGTATCCTTGCATCTAGTAAATACCAAGAGTCATATTCAGGAGTCAGCCTGGACAAAGATGGCCCCATTTTAGTTTTGCACTGATGGTTCATTTAACCATGAAACAGGTACTTAGTTGCACAGTTGCCTGCACACCACTTTGTGTATGCAATATAATTATGTGTGTACATGTCTAAACATGTGTAAGTAAGTAAGTGAGTGAGAGTCTCTCAGTTGTGTCCGACTCTTTGCGACCCCATGGAATTCTCTAGGCCAGAATACTAGAGTGGGTAGCCTTTCCCTTCTCCAGGGGATCTTCCCAACTCAGGGATCAAACCCAGGTCTCCTGCATTGCAGGCAGATTCTTTACCAGCTGAGCCACATGAGAAGCCCAAGAATACTGGAGTAGGTAGCCTATTCCTTCCTCAGAGGATCTTCCCAACCCAAGAATTGAACCAGGGTCTTCTGCATTGCAGGTGGATTCTTTCCAACTGAGCTTTCAGGGAAGCCCCCTAAACATGTATACACATGTATATATACCTGGAAGCCAGAATAGGCTTTAAACTGACTTTCACTTAAATGCTAGACTACTTATAGTCTTATTAAATAAGCACATCTCAAAGTACTTCCATGATTACTCTGAACATCAAATTAAAACGTCCTGATTTTTGGAGACTTCTCCTAATGCTCCTATGTAAACAAGCCCTGTGTGTGACAAAGAACTCTGATCATAATTGTGCATCGCCCCCTGCTGCTCATTTTACAAAAAGCATCTGTATTTTGTCACGATCATTTTTACATTTAACATGCCTAGTCTATTCTTTGAAATTCATGCCTAACTCTTACACAACTATATCATAAAAATCCCATTATTTTAAGAAATGGCACTCCACTCCAGTACTTTTGCCTGGCAAATCCCATGGACAGAGGAGCCTGGTAGGCTGCAGTCCATGGGGTCACTAAGAGTCTGACATGACTGAGCGACTTCACTTTCACTTTTCACTTGCATGCATTGAGAAGGAAATGGCAAACTACTCCAGTGTTCTTGCCTAGAAAATCCCAGGGATGGCGGAGACTGGTGGGCTGCTGTCTATGGGGTCACACAGAGTCGGACACGACTGAAGCGACTTAGCAGTAGCAGCAGCAGTCTATTCTTTGAAATTCATGCCTAACTCTTACACAACTATATCATAAAAATCCCATTATTTTAGTGTCTCAGACTTCAACCTGCAAATCCAAATTTTGAGGCTTTCTGTGGTAAATGAGGGCTTCCCTGGTGGCTCAGACAGTAAAGAATCTGCCTGTAATGTGGGAGACCTCAGTGGAATCCCTAGGTTGGAAAGATTCCGCTGCAGGAGGGTTTGGCAACCCACTCGAGTATTCTTGCCTGGAGACTCCGCATGGACAGAGGAGCCCATGGGGTACCAAAAAGTCAGACATGACTGAGTGACCGGGCACACACATGGTAAATGACGTTCTTACCTAGAACATTAACAAACTTGCCCTCTCCCTCCTTCCCAGTTCCCAGCTAATCCAAGGCAGAATATGCCTTCAGGCAGACCTTAAAGCTTACAGTAAAGCATGCATCTTCCCAAGGAAGCATGTCCAGTTCATATTTTTCAGTGTGGTCCCCTTTTATCCCATAGTTTTGCCGGCTGGCGTCATCTCAGGTTGCCCTTAATGATGATCTTCATCAGTTCTATCGGGATTCCTCGGACCCGCTACAGACCTCCATCAAGGAGGAGGGCGTGTGGACTCTGAAAGAGCCGAGAGCTGTGCTGAGTCTCGGGCTCCAGTCCGTTGCCGCCTGGCCTCCAGAGTCCCAGCGTGACTCAGGGAATGCCAGCCAGCTGTAGGCCACCCTGGATGGTTCAGGTCTCCCTGGACAGGGGTCCCCTGAAAGGGCTGGCCTCCAGGCACACCAGATCATACAGGGAGACCCGTACCCCAGGTTCCCAAGGCTGGAGAGCTACATCGGACTCTCATCTCCTTCTCAGAGTGCCCTGCAGGAACGTATGGCTATGGCTGTCGCCAGATTGTGACTGTCTGAACAACTCTACCTGCGACCACATCACCGGGACCTGTTACTGCAGCCCAGGCTGGAAGGGGGCGCGATGTGACCAAGGTAAGGATTAGTCACAGAGGATTGCTCAGGTGGGGACACTGCCGCGCAGAGAAGCTGAGTGATTCGCCCGAGGCCACCTGTGTTAGTATCTGTACTAGAATATATTAGGATTTCCAAAGCTCATGGCTTTTCCACTGTGCCTTCAATTCTTTCAGCTTTATTGAGATATGTGTGTTAGTCGCTCAGTCGTGCCCGACTCTTTGCGACCCCATGGACTGCAATCCACCAGGTTCCTCTGTCCATGAGATTTTCCAGGCAAGGATACTGGAGTGGCTTGCCATTTCCTTCTTCAGGGGATCTTCCCAACCCAGGGATCGAACCAGGGTCTTCTGCATTGCAGGGAAATTCTTTACCGATGGAGCTACGAGGGAAGCCCTATTGAGATATAATTAGCTGTAAAAAAGCAACACACACATATATAATTATACTTTGTATACACACACACACACACACACACACATATGTAAATATATATATTGGGTTGGCCAAAAAGTTCATAACACTGTGCCGAGAAACCTGAATGAACTTTTAGGCCAGCCCAATACAACACATATGTAAAAAACAAAGAATACCACTTGATAAAATCTGATATATCTATACATCCATGAAACTATCACCACAATAAAAATGATGAATATATCATCACCCCCCAAAATTTCATGCTGTTCCTGACCACCGCTGTCCTCTAAGTCTCAGGTGATAAGTGATCTACTTTCTGTCACTAGAGATTAGCTTGCATTTCTTAGAATTTCATATATGTAGAACCATACTCCTCTTTTTCATCTGATTTTATTTACTCAGCATAATTATTTTGAGATTAAACTATGTTGTTGTGTACCTCCATACTTCAATTGCTTCTGTTGCTGAATAGTATTCTATTTCGTGGTTATACCATAATTTGTTTACCCATCCATTCACCTGTTAATGGATATTTGACTGCTTCCAGTTTGGGCTACTGTAGATAAAACTATTGTGAACAATAGTGTTTCAAGTCTTTGTGGCATCATAGGGTTTCTTTGGAGAAGGCAATGGCAACACACTCCAGTACTCTTGCCTGGAAAATCCCATGGATGGAGGAGCCTGGTAGGCTGCAGTCCATGGGGTTGCTAAGAGTCGGACATGACTGAGCGACTTCACTTTCACTTTTCACTTTCCTGCATTGGAGAAGGAAATGGCAGCCCACTCCAGTGTTCTTGCCTGGAGAATCCTAGGAATGGGAGAGCCTGGTGGGCTGCCATCTATGGGGTCGCACAGAGTCGGACACAACTGAAGTGACTTAGCAGCAGCAGCAGCAGCAGCAGCGTTTCTTTTCTTTTGGAAAAGTTCATAGGAGTAGAAGGATTGGGTTGTATGGTGGTTGCATGTTTAGCTTTTTAAGAAGCCTGTGCCTGTGGTTCTTAACTAGAATGCATGGCACAGTCATCTGGAAATACAGTAAATGTAATCAGTCCTACGTGGACAATTCTGATTCTGGGATAGATGGCACCCTTAAGAAAGGTGGTTCAGAAACATGAGAGCTCCCAGTGCGTGTGGTCTTAAACATACGGGCGATAAAGGCTTTAAAAAAACTCACATAGAAATTTCATAAAATTCTTGTAAGTGGAGTTATCTTAAACTGCACACTATGTAAGTATTTGTATTTAACTTTCTTTCATAAAATAACTTTGACATGTTCATGATTTGTACTTGGCCATCATAAAAGTCTGGCATTATATTCCACAGTCACATCATTGTTACAATGCATTGTGCATTGTGATCAATTGGCCTTGGTTCCTTTCAAGGCATGTTGTCTTATAAGAAGTTCCCGCATTTAGAATCATATGGTCATAGGGACACTTGAGCTGGAAGAACCTTCATGGTGGCCAGTTTCCTCTTTACAGATGATGACACTGCAGCCTAGGAGCTTAAGCGAAAGTTCAAAATGTATGAATCACTTTTTTTTAGATGCCAGGTTTCTGACTCTCAGCTCATATCACTTGTGTCTTCACTTGATGGAACTTGAGGGAGAACTATGTAAAGTGAAATTTTGAATTTTAAAAAGTAAGGTTTTAGGTGAGGTGATGTTACCTGGTATTGGGACAGATCTTTCTGTCCTAGAAAATTCTGCATAGTATATATTTTCTGATATAAAAGACCTATAGAAATTAGGACCAGACAGATCCTGATCTTGGACTAGATTTATAATGGCTGCTGCTGCTGCTGCTAAGTCACTTCAGTGGTGTCCGACTCTCTGCGACCCCATAGACGGCAGCCCACCAGACTCCCTCGTCCCTGGGATTCTCCAGCAAGAGCACTGGAGTGGGTTGCCATTTCCTTCTCCAATACATGAAAGTGAAAAGTGAAACTGGAGTCACTCAGTCGTGTCCGACTCTTCACGACCCCATGCACTACAGCCCACCAGGCTCCTCCATCCATGGGATTTTCCAGGCCAGAGTACTGGAGTGGGGTGCCATTGCCTTCTCTGAGATTTATAATGGACTTATTCTTAATTGGAAGGAAAATTACTTTCCTCTTAGAAATGCTAAAGAGAGACATAATATTAAGTTAGGGACTTGAGTTAGCCACTCATAAGCTTAATGCTGGACAATAAATAAACAATAAAAATTAGATAAATTGTTATCCTCAACTAATTTCTGGTCTAAGCATTTAATCAGAAATCTGGGAGATGCTCCCAAACCCTACTGTTGAATCTTTGGGTTCTCTCTCTTTTTGTTTTTGAGCCTTAGTGAATACTTCTTCTGGACACAGACAAATGTGTCTGAAAATGAAGAATGTTTGTTCTTCCTTCCTGCTCTGTTTTCAAAATTTCCAAATGAAAATTTCATGTACTGAAAATATCCAAGCTTTTTTAGCACTGTGGGAGATTTTTGTAAATAGAGATCAGATATCTGTCTGGCACATTGTCATCCTTGCTCGCATCTCTTCTCTTCCTTTTCTAGCTGGTGTTATCATCGTGGGGAATCTGAACAGCCTAAGCAGACCAGTACGGCTCTCCCTGCTGATTCCTACCAAATTGGGGCCATCGCGGGCATCATCATTCTTGTCCTAGTTGTTCTGTTCCTCCTGGCGTTGTTCATTATTTATAGACACAAGCAGAAGGGGAAGGAATCGAGCATGCCAGCAGTTACCTACACCCCCGCCATGAGGGTCATGAATGCAGACTATGCCATTTCAGGTGAGACTGGACTCTCTAGAGGCATTTCACTCCATGAAAAGAGAGACTTCATCCTGGTTCTTTGAAACCGAGTGTTTGGCTGTGCTGCCCATTGGTACTGTCAGTTAGCCTTGAGCAGGTTTTATGTTTGGAGAAGGTGCATTGTTAGAGATGTGTTTTATGTGTCAATAATGGTAAAATCATCACTGTTTTCTCTTACGAGAGATTTAAAATTGAGTTCATTATACGGTTGCCTTAAATGTTGGGAATGTCAACCTAGAAAGAGCTTTGCTGGATGCCTGATTCCAAGCTGTTGTCATATGTGGGGGACAGAGAGGGGAGAGGAAGAGGTGGCCGTAACTTCACCAAGGTCATGGAGCAGATCAGAGAGAAAACCAGGTCTTCTGTCTTTGGCCTTGGGTTCCTCCCAGGTACCCTCCAGCCTGTCCTGGAGCCCAAGTACATCATTAGCCACAGAGCAACCAAGTTACATACACAGTTTAGTGGGATTAGCAAGAACCAAGGCTGTTGCTTAATAAAACCCCTGACTCTTCCTTTTTGTCACAAGACCCCATAAAAGTAAATTTTTAAGTGATGCATTCAGTCTTCAGAAGATTCATATAAGTGAAGAATTTGCAAACTTAAGGTATTTGTTAATTTGGGGGCAATCAGTGACAAGTTTCAGGTTTATAAATAAAGTGATTCTGGGGGAATCCATAAAGTAGCTGATTTACTTAGTGGTGTGTTTCTAGTGCAGAGTATTGTCTGGACTTCCCTTGGAGGTCCAGTGGCTAAGACTCCATGCTCCCAATGCAGGGGGCCTGACTTCAATCCCTGATCAGGGAATAGATCCTACATGCTGCAACTAAAACCCAGCACAGTTAGATAGACAGATCCCTGGATGGATGGATGGATGGATGGATAGGTGGGTAGATAGATTGATTTATAAGTAGATAGAGAAATAGAAAGAATATTGTGTCAAGAGCTCAAGTGTTTAAACACAGAGGAAAGTTACAGTGGAAGAAGCTTCAAAGCAATGCCTTCCCAGCTTGTACAAGCCCCAGAGCAGAGAACAGTTGTTGGTGGATGCTTTCGGACTTTTCCAGGAGGTGGGCAGAAAGGCAGGCGCCTGCTGCTTCCACAGGCTTCGCTGAGCATGTGGGCAGGAGGGGATTCTGCCCGCTTGTGATCTGGAATCAGTCCAAACATTTGTTCTTGTTGCTTCGCTTCCCTCTTTCCCACACACGTTTAAGGAGCCTGCCATCTTAACCGTTTCCTTCTTTGTTGTCAGAAACCCTTCCTCACGGCAGTGGTGGAAATGCTAACAGCCATTACTTCACCAATCCCAGTTACCACACGCTCACCCAGTGTGCCGCATCCCCTCACGTCAACAACAGGGACAGGATCGCCAAGGTGAGAGGAGACGGTCCAGGTCACTGAGGCGGGGAAACAGCAAGGAACAGGCATGCCTGAGGGCTGCGGTTGGCCAGCTGCCATTCCACATACGCACATCAATTATCTCACTTATTCCTACAATCCCATGGGTGTGTATTAGGATCTCAAGTTTACTGACAAAAAAGCCCTAAGTAACAGGGAACTTAAGTCACTTCCAAACATAGCTTGTGAGCGAGGCTGCAGCGAGGTGAGTCAGTCTCTCTGTCTCTGCAACTTGTACTGTTTCCATTGCACTTCTTTTGGAAAATATTTCTAATATTGCATGTGGTTTTAAAATAATGTCTCATAGCAGACCTATAGCAGACTCCGGCCTGGGTAAAATTGGCAGGTTTGTCTTTTGTGATCACCTTCTAGTGCCCTTTCCTGGCCACCTGTACTTGGGTAATGACAACAATAATAATATGCATTTATTTTTTTGATTGTACCATATGAAATTGTAGTTTTGTGGATAAAAAGTTACCAAACAAAACAACCTAATACTATGTGCCAGGCATTTCTAATCATTTTACAAATATAAATTTGTTTAATCTTTATACCTATCCTATGACTTGAGTGATTATCCCATTTTACAGAGGCCTAGAGAGATTGGAGGCCTAGGGCTGTCTAGAAGCTGGAGCAGCTCCTCTGGACCCATTCAGCTCACCACCAGGCCTCTTTCAGAGTGCTCTGAAATCCCAAACATTTCTCCCTTCCAACTGTGCTTGAGTTATATTTTCAATCTCTGTTGTCTAATTCCAGCTCTCTATTAGAAGAAAACCAAGCTAATTAAATTATTCAGTTGCATTTAAATTAATGCAACTAGATTTTAATTATAGTACCTCATAGTTAAATAGAATTTCATATTCTCCAGAGACTTTGGTATTTATCATACCATTTGTTCTCATTCCCATTCAGGGAGGGAGCAAAGTTGATCATATTATCTTCATGCTTATATTATAGCTGAGAAAACTGCTAAGAATGACTCATACGTGATTATACAGTGTTTGATGGGAAGGCTCAGAAATTGGGGGGTTTTTTTCTGTTCAAAGTTCCATGTATGTAAATCCAAGTGAGGCCTAATTGGCACAGAGCAACAACTCAAAATGAAGAAGTAAGGTGAAGGAGGGAATGGTTAGGGCTGAGGGGCACCTACTCCTGCTGCCTCCAAGTCCCACCAGGTCAGAAGCGGTCACCTCTGTCCCTTGGTGCATCCTCATGTAACGACCAGTCCTTGATACACTCCATGGACTTGCCTTCCCTAGACGGGTAACACTGCACTGCGCCATATTGTATTTTCTTTCTTAAATCTTTTTCTTGTTTATATTTTTAACAGTCAAAAAATAATCAGCTGCTTGTGAATCTGAAAAATGTGAATCCTGGGAAGAGAGGCCCTGTGGTGGACTACACAGGCACACTGCCTGCAGACTGGAAACACGGCGGCTACCTCAACGAGCTCGCAAGTTCCCCATCCCCCAACCTCCACCAGCATCTTTATCTTTAGTCACTTCAAACACTCAGAGATCCACGACACTGCCAAAGCAACTGTTGAAAATACGCACAGAAAAAGAAAAACATAGCATTACACCTAATCCCTGTGTGGGCTTTTACCGTCCCAGGTGCTTCATTTATTCAGCATGTATTGAGTTCTTACTGTGAACGAGGAATCAGTAAAGAGACAAGGATCACCGCCTGCTTGTGGCTTACATTCCACCTTCCCATGTATCAACTCAGTTCCCACAAGTACTGCTGTAGGTACCATGCTTAGCATCGTCATCTCCCTGCTCCCACTGTGACGCTGAGTCATAACGAAGTTAGGTCAGCTGTGGAAGTCCTCAAAGCCTAGGATGTGGGAGAGCTGGGATTTGAACCCCGTCAGCTTGGTTCCAGCATGTGTGCTTCTCTTTGTTCTCTGCTACACAGGTTTGATCCCTGGGTTGGGAAGATCCCCTGGAGGAGGGCATGGCAACCTACACCATTATTCTTGCTGGAAAACTCCATGGACAGAGGAGCCTGCTGGGCTACAGTCCATAGGGTCGCAAAGAGTCAGACACGACTGAAGCAACTTAGCACACACATACACAAAATGAGATTACCCTTACGTGAGGCCCTTTCCTCTTTTAGGTGAGAAAATGGAGATATCATTGGGAATATAGTGAGTCAGAGGTTCTCAAACATCTGGGAATCAGAACACTTTCATATAGCACCCATGGCTCATTCATGTTGATGTATGGTAAAAACCACCACAATGTTGTAATTAGCCTCCAATTAAAATAAATAAGTTAATTTTTAAAAAAGCAATCAAGGATCCCCAAGCGCCTCTACTAACATGGGTTATATTTATTGATATTTGCCGTAGTAGAAAGAAAATCTGAGGGCTATTTACTGATTTATTGATTATAACAAGTCTTATTTCCTGATAATATAAAATGCATTTTTATGAAAAATGACTACTTTTGTCAAAATGAAACAACAAAAAAATACTGAGAAGAATGGCCACTGTTTAAAACTCTTATGACATCTGGCTTAATAGAGGTCAGCTAAATTTTCATAGCTGCTCTGTGTCCAATCAAGAGTGATGTCACACTTCGTATGGCTTCTGGGAAACTCCACTGTCCACCTGAGAGAGGATAAGAGTGGAAAGGACAAACAGTGTTGTACTAGGACAAGAATTGTTTTAACCTCAGGGCCCTCCTGTAGAGGGACTGGGGTGACTCCACTTAAATAACTGCTGTGACTCCCCATTGAGCTTGTGGTATATTCTTATTCTCAGGGAGGACTCCACTTCGGAACTAACATGGGGTGCAGTGTCTTATGGTCAGTTTCCTATGTATTGAAAGCAAACCCTTTCATATGTATTTATTTAATAATAAGGTTGGAAGGAAGTCCCATTAATTTGGAATTTCAGATAAGAAACAAGGCACACTTATTCAAAAAATTATTTGTTGTTTATCTAAAATTCAAATTTAACTGAATTTGCTATGTTTTTGTTTGCTAAATCTGGTACCCCTCTCTGTGTGGGCCCTTCCACAACTCTTGTTTTATAAAGGAAGAAACAGGTTAACTGTTGTCTAAGGTTTCATGGAAGGAAGATGGTAAAACCGGGTCTCATAGTTGGTCTTCTCCCCACTCCCTCTCTGATCCTTCTATGAACACCTTAGATGTCAGTTCATCTAAGCCACTTACAGGAACTATGTGTGGGCTCTGGAATCCCCTATTACTATGGTAATAGAAAATAAGTTCAAATTCTTAGCTTTTATCTGAATTCTTCACTAACATTATCAATAGGATGTGTATGTCTACACACAGTAAACTTATTTATATACCAGATTTACATTATAGTTATTGGTGAAATCATTTAAGTTCAGTAAGGTTAATAATCTAGCTCAAAGAAATACATGAATTGTGTGTGTTGTGTGTGTTAGTTGCTCAGTCATGTCCAACCCTTTGTGACTCCATGGACTGTAGCCCACCAGGCTCCTTTGTCCATGGGATTCTCCAGGAAGACTTCTGGAGTGGGTTGCCATCTCCCTCTCCAGAAAGGCTGATGAAAGTGTGTAAAATCAAGATGACAACTGTATTTAGTGAAATACCACCCAGCACTAATGAGGGAAAAGTTTTCTCATTCCATCTTCACTTAATGGAGTTTGTCCTGATTCCAGAATACACAGTCACTGTAATGGTCACATATAAATTTCTCTGCTTTCTGTCTCAGTGAGACCCAAGGGACTGATTATTAGGAACATAAAATCTTCATTGGAAATTCTGGATCTCCTTGGTTTGTTCCCATCCAAAAGTAATTCTGCATTTAATATCCCTGTGAAGTGGTGGCGTAGAAAAAGTATTCTCTTACAAAGAACAGAATATTGCTCATTATGGATAATGAAGTGTGCAGTGTTTGAAATGATGGAAAAGTTGTGATGCTGTCTGCAAGAGCCCAGAATTTGACGCAAAGGCCCTGAAATCAATTCCTGGTTCTGTGGTATGACACTTGCATTAACCTCTCAAGACTGATTTGTTCATTTGTAAAATAGAGATCCAGTCCCATCACTTCATGGCAAGTGGAAGGGGAGGAAATGGAAACAGTGACAGATTTTACTTTCTTGGGCTCCCAAACCACTTCAAATTGTCTCTGTAGTCATGAACTTAAAAGACCCTTGCTCTTTACAAGAAAAGCTATGGCAAACCTAGACAGAGTATTAAAAAGCAGAGACATTCCTTTACTGATCAAGGTCTGTATAGTTAAAGCTATGGTTTTTCTAGCAGTCATGTACATATGTGAGAATTGGACCATAAAGAAGGCTGAGTGCTGAAGAGCTGATGCTTTTGAACTGTGGTGCTGGAGAAGACTCTTGAGAGTCCCTTGGGCCACAGGGAGATCCAACCAGTCCATCCTAAAGGAAATCAACCCTGAATATTCATTGGAAGGACTGTTGCTGAAGCTAAAGCTCTAATACTTTGGTCACCTGATGCAAAGAGCTGACTCACTGGAAAAGACCTTGATATTGGGAAAAATTGAAGGCAGAGGAGAAGGGGGTAGCAGAGGTTAAGATGCTTGGATAGCTTCACCGACTCAATGGACATGAATTTAAGCAAACTCCAGGAGATGTTGGAGGACAGAGTAGGCTAGCGTGCTGCAGTCCATGGAGCTGCAAAGAGTCAGACACAACTGAACAACAAAAACACAAAAAAATAGAGATAAGGGTCATGTTCTGGCTTATTGCATGAAGTAGATTAATTTGAGCATTTGAAAACACCTATTCTGAGACTGAGACAGATGGGAGTTTATGAGAAAGCCCACTTGCTCCTTTGTTAAAACCGCGCTCTGATCAACCAGGGCAGAAGAGAGGGAATCTGCCAAGCATGGCTAGTCTCATAGGCCCACTCTTATTCCCTAAGTTGTTATCCTTCCACGTTGCTTTCCTCCCTTGGGGAAGGCTAGACCTTGCACAGCTAAGATCAAGATGGAATTTAAAAAGACTTTGCCACAGCTTGGAGGTGGCCAAGATAATTAGGCAAAGGGTAGCGTAAATTTCCTTGATTAAGCTGCTCTCAGGCCACAGCCGCTACTCGTCTTCATGGGGTCACTTTAAAAAGTCCAGGAATCCCTAAGAGCAGCCTCAGTTCTGATAGCAACTACAAATTTGAAGGTCTTCAAGACTGCCCATGGGATCAATAATTTACTATAAAGACAGAACTCACTAAAAGCTGTTACACTCATGGTTACAGTTTATCGCAGCAAAAAGATACAGATTAAAATCACATGGGGCAGAGTTCAGAAAAGTTCACAGTGTGAGACTTCCAGTTGTCCTTTTCCAGTGGAATCATAGAAAGTGCTAACTTTTCCTAGCAGCAACGTGTGACTGCACAGGGTGTCGCCAACCAGTGAAGCTCACATCAGCGTCAGTGTCTAGGGTTTTTAGGGGGGCTTGGTCACAGAGACATGGTTGACTGTCCATCTGGTTGACTTTAGTCTTCAGTCCTTCTGGAGGGTGAGCTGATACCAAGTAGCTCAACCTCCTCACATAAATCACATTTTGAGACTGTCAGGCCCCCAAGTAAAAGAAACACTCATATTAGGCAGGACATTCCAAGGACTTAGAGATCACCTCTCAGGAACCAAGGGCAAAAAGGCCAGGTCTCTTTATGGTAAGGCAAATTCTTCACCACGCATCCTTTTATCCTGTCTTCCTGAACAACTTGGTGCCTTTCCCACCATCTGGGAGCTTGCCTGGCTATTCTTCACATACCAGACTCAAGAGAGTGCGCCTGAGAGGTAAACATCCCTGTTTCCTGTCCTCTAACAATTGATAGTAGACACACACTCTCTCCTTCAGGGATCCTCCCTCTTTCTCCACAAATGTGCGTCCCCAGGGAATATCACCCTCTGACCTTGAGTTTAATATCACTCTTAAGAAAAGTATGCACAGATATGCCAGGCAGGGAAATAATTTCCTTAACCTTCTCATGGTTATTTGAATATTCATCACAAGTTACTACTTTACTTTCTGTTTTTAACCTAAATCCACAACATTCTATTAAAGAATAATTGCAGGTACCTTGGCTTGCTTACAGATAGACTGCAGCTGAGGGTGTTGTGACACACGAAGTGTAACAGTAATTGACTGGTGCAGCCACTATGGAAAGCAGTATGGAAGTTCCTTAAAAAACTAAAAATAGAGCTACCATATGGTCTAACAGGGCTTCCACAGTAGTATAGAATCTGCCTGTCAATACAGGAGATGTGGGTTAAATCCTTTTGGTTGGGAAGAATGCCCTGGAGAAGGGCATGGCAACCCACTCCAGTATTCTTACCTGTGAAATCCCATGGACAGAGGAGTCTGATGGGATACAGTCCATGAGGTCACAGAGTCAGACATGACTGAGGTAACTGCACATATGCATGCACATATGATCTAACAATCCCACTCTTGGACATATATCCAGATAAAACTATAATTCAAAAAGATGCATGCACCCCATGTTCAGAGTAGCACTATTCAAATAGTCAAGACATGGAAGAGACTTAAATGTCCATCGACAGATGAATGGATAAAGATGTGGTATGCTGTCTATATACTACATATGGAATACCACTCAGCCATCAAAAGAATGAAATAATGCATTTTCAGCAACATGGGTGGACCTAGAAATTATACTAATATGAAGTAAATCAATCAGATAAAGACAAATACCATGTGATGTCACTTATATGTGGAATCTTTAAAAATGGTGCACATGAACTTATTTACAAAACAGAAATATACCCACAAACATAGAAAACAAATTTATGGTTACCAAAGGGGGAAGACGGTGGGGCGAGGAGTAAATTAGGAGTCTGGGATTAGCAGATATAAACTATTATATGTAGACTACAACGCCCTACTCTATGGGGAAAGTGCAAGTGTTAATCATGCAGTTATGTCGATTCTTTGGGACCCCAAAGACTGTAGCCCACCAGGCTCCTCTCCATGGAATTCTCCAGGCAAGAATACTGGGGTAGATAGATATCCATTCCCTTTTCCAGGGAATCTTCCCAACCCAGGGATCGAACCTGGGTCTTCTGTATTGCAGGCAGATTCTTGAGGAAACTATATTCAATATCTTACAATAACCTATAATGAAAAAGAATATATGTATAACTGAATCACTTTGCTCTACCACAAAAACTGACACATCTGACCCAAGTGATCCGGTGTCAAGTTTGGAGAACAGCAGCCTTGGTTATTTCCTGCAACTGTGGGTGCCCAAACCATCACACTCCAGTGACCTGAGAATAGATGGGTTTTCCCTTCCTTCCTTTTTATTTTTCTCTTCCTTTCAGTTCTCACTGGATTTTTTTTTTTCTTCTTCCTTTGTCACAGGTGCTTTTGGACTTGACAGAAGTTATATGGGAAAATCCTTGAAAGGTATTGCCTGAATTTGCAGAAGAAATACATTTATCAGAATCACAATTTAATATATTTTTTAAATCTCAGAGACAAAAATAATTTGTTAAACCAGCAAAATTGGCACTCTAGAGAAAAGGTGGCATTGTTACTGTGGTGCGTGCATGCGTGCTAAATTGCTTCAGTTGTGTCTCTTTTGTGACCCATGGACGATAGCCTGCCAGGCTCCTCTGTCCATGATATTCTCCAGGCGAGAGCACTGGAGTGGGTTACCATTTCCTTCTCCAGGGGATCTTCCTGAACCAGGGATCGAACCTGCGTCTCTTATGTCTTCTGCATTAGCAGGTAGATTCTTTACCAGTAGTGCCGCCTAGGAAGGCAGTTAGTGTGGTAAATTACTCTAACAAAACCACAGCCAGGTTTGACTGCCAGCAAGAGTGTGAATGTAGGTGGATCCTGTTAGAGCAGAAGTTTTAGAGAACCAAGATCTCAGTTTGCTTTCCCCTCAAAGAAATATGGCTTATGGAGAGAGAGAAATATGAAGAAGGAAGAAGCAGGGAAAAGAGGAAGAGGTCAGCTTGGTTACATGTTCACTGAAGACAGCTTTTTGAGAATTTGAATAATAACTTCATGTGCCCAGACCTGAGGTTTTACGAGGAAGCCTTATAGCACAGGTGCCTTCCTCACCATCAAAATAGAACCTCCTTGTGCTCCTGGAGCCAGCAACATGTGAGGTCTTGGTCGAAGCCTTTGAGGATTCAGAGACTATTAGTAAAATAGAGTGGAGTTAATTTTATTTGAGTGTGATAATAAAAGGGGCTTTCCTGGTGACTCAGCTGGTAAAGAATCCACCTGCAATGTGGGAGACCTGGGTTCGATCCTTGGGTTGGGAAGATCCTCTGGCGAAGGAAATGGTTACCCACTGCAGTATTCTGGCCTGGAGAATTCCATGGATTGTATAGTCCATGGGGTCGCAAAGAGTCAGAAAATGAAATCAAATCCATGATGTTTACACTGATCCTCACCTTAGAGAGGAGACACAATTACTTTGTGGATGGGTAATTTTATAGCTGGTTTTCTCCAAAATAAGTGGAGAATGGATAGTATTCTTTTCATCGTTAGAAATGATAGAAAACTAGATGCAAAGAAAAAGAAGTAATCTGCCCAAGTCAGTTAATCACCAAGAAAATAAATGTTGTTGCCTATGAAATAATATTTGCTTTTCCCCCTCTGTCTCTCTTCACAGACCTGGGGAAGCATTCTGAATATAATTCAAGTAACTGCTCCCTAAGCAGTTCTGAAAACCCATACGCCACTATTAAAGATCCACCTGTCCTTATTCCCAAACACTCAGAGTGTGGTTATGTGGAGATGAAGTCACCAGCGCGGAGAGATTCCCCATATGCAGAGATCAATAACTCAGCCTCTGCCAACAAGAATGTCTATGAAGTTGGTAAGTTTTCTTAACCAAAGAAAGAATCTAGTGAATGAGAATATTCTTTTGAAACAATTGTAAAGTCCTTGAGAATACAGTAGTTGCAGTTTATATACATTTTATGGTAAATAATGGTCTGTATTTTAAATTCACCCTGTGCTTATGGTGATCATATTAGTTGGTGTCAAATGAACTTTCCAGGAAAAATACTATTTCAAAAAGTCAAAGTAGGTTTTTTTCTTACCTCCCTGGTTATCCATCTTTTGTTTTGTAACCATAGTGAATATTTTAGCACGCATGTGGAACAGCATATGTATCATATTAGCTAATATGTTGAGTTAGCCAAAACAAATGGTTCAAGTGGATTCAACAGATGGTTCCATTTCCTGGTTGCATCCATTATACCAATATAATGCTTTTAGCAGAATTTTAACATTTTACTTTTAGATTTGTCTAATAGATCGATAATATTCCCAGCTGTGAATCTGATACAAATTAATAAGAATTCAATTAATATTATTTTGATTGCCCCTTGCACATCCATTTGAGGAAGCTAAAACATACCAGAGCAATCCTGGGCTAGATAGTAGAGCTTTATATTTTCATTTTTCTTTCTCCATATCTTTCCTAGTATTTATGATTTGAACCTAAAAAAATTCTCTATTCTAGTTAAAACTTGAACAACATGGGTTGGAACTGCATGAATCCACTTATAACACGGATTTTTTTCACTAGTAAATGCTACACTTGTACATTTTTCTGTTGGTTCAATCCAAGGATGTGAGATGGTAAATAGTGGGGCCAATTTTAAATTGACTATGGATTTTAAGTTGTGGTGGGTTGGGGTTATATGTGGAGCACCCCTAACCCTGAGTTGTTCAAGGGTCAACTGTACTTGTAAATGAAGTGACTTATTTAACTCTAGTCACTAGTCTTTCATTTTATGCCATAGAAATGTCACAGAAAGATATGTAACTCTTTTTACAGTATTAAGACAGCTTTTTAAAATGGAAACCAGGATGAACTAAATTTAGTTTTGGAAGTGAGCAGCAGTTCCCTTTTGAATTGTCCCCTAAGCCCACCACTATGGGATGGGAACACAGCTGAAAGCCTGAGTCCAGAATCCTAAAGCTGTGAACTTATTACAAATTTCCATGAATCAGTTCAGTTCAGTCGCTCAGTCGTGTCCGACTCTTTGCGACCCCATGAATCAAGTGATCGCCAAAGGACCTTGTTGTTTTCACCTGTACAGGAAAGGGGCTTAGACTAGACTGTCTCCCAGGTTTTACAGACAGTGATTCATGTCCAGGGTTTCTTTATATTCCCTTGATGTCTTCATCCCAACCACACAGTCACCCTTTGTTCTGAACATCGTTTGTAAGTGTCAGTGGGTTATCAACCACAGAGTAATGACCTCTATGGGATTATACAAGGATTGTTTGTTTTTTAAAATATTTTCTTATATTTTTATGAATGTTCCTCTGGCATGTTTGATACTTGCATGAAATGCCATATTGTATATTTTTAAATTTCCATTGTTTATCAATTAATGTGTCCCTGGTTGTCACAGAACCTACGGTGAGTGTTGTCCAAGGAATATTCAGCAATAATGGGCATCGCACCCAGGATCCATATGACCTCCCAAAGAACAGTCACATCCCTTGCCATTATGACCTGTTGCCAGTCCGAGACAGTTCATCCTCCCCCAAGCAAGAGGATGGTGGCAGCAACAGTAGCAGCAGCAGTGAATGACACCAAAGACCACCGGGTAGCCACTGGACCCCTTTCCAGAACTGCAGTTCGGTTCTTCTCCATCCTCAAGTTTGCCACCCTAGTGAATGTTAATCTACTTCACAGGCAGTTGTTGGAGATGAACTCAAAAGCTCAAAGCTGAGGCTAACTGACCATAGGTCCTTCTTATACAGGTGGCTCAGAAGGAGATATCAATGTGATTTCCCATTTTTGTTAGTATTAGAACTGCACCCAGGAAGCATGACTTATTGTAAAATCTTGGCTAAAAGCATGACCGTGCAGGACTCTTTCAGAGACACGGGTTGCAGTGGATGTTGGTATTGTTGCTTGAAAAATTAAAATTTAAATATTTTCTTTCTCATTTGCATTGTACCTAGGATTGTGCATTTTACCATGAAATATACTTCATTAAAGTGTCACATGCTCAACACACAGAAGAAAAGGGCCATCTCATTGAGTCCTTATTGTTTAACGTTTTTCAGCAGGACTCATTATTGTAAGAATAATAGGAACCCAGTAGGAAACATTCTGTCAAGGGACATTACTGGACAGACTCCACATAAACTCTAGAGGTGCAGAGCAAATTTACATATGAAAACTTTAGACTTTTCTTTGTAGGATGAGGACATGTACATTTAGAATTACTTTAGAAGTAATAGAATTACTGCAGCAATGAATACACAGATGTGCCAGACAGAGATGCTTCTCTGTTTCTTGGCCCGTTTTAGATCCATGACTTTATTCTGATCACTGTCCCAATCATACACATTCACCACTTGAGATCCATAACATATCAATAATTATTTCATACATATAGAAATGGAATAATTTTATTTTTGACAGATTGGATTGAATGAGTGTCTAATGATTGGAAAAGATTGTAAATGTTAGGTGTAAGATGATGCTTAAGTTTTGTAAGCCATTAGTAATACATGCTGTAATATAGAACTAGCAGAAAGTTTTGATTAATTTTTCCCTAGAAGTGACCGAAATATTTTTGTGCATATTTGAGAAAAGGGCACTTTCCTTTTATTAATTGTTGATTTAGAGAAACTATGCTTAAGCTGGTCTTTTGCATTGCTAATATGACATGTACCCCATTTTCATTAATTTGTATTTCCATTTTTAAGTTGTATATTCTATGTTTTGTAGTGTTTGGATTGTTAATGAAAAAAATATTATATGTTTATTGTTTCTTGTGTTATGACCACTCTTCTTTTTGCTTCAGAAAAATGCATTGCTCTTGTTTCTTTTGGAGGGAAGAGAAGATGATATATAAATCGAATCCATTAAAATGGGGCATTACTAAAATAGTATAGTAACAAGTAAATGGTATATAATGGTAATGGAGAAGCATTTAACTGTTCCAAAATGGAGTTGCTCTTGATCTGTGGGTCCTGAGTTTGGGTTAAACCAAAGGGAAGAGGAAGGGGGAGTCATTGTCACTGAGTGAGTACCACAGACTGGTCTTACTGAAGACCTTCATTAGTGTGATCATATAATCAATTATCCAAACTGGGACACTTTTGAAAGTAAATGAAGGCATGATAAATAATTACCCTGCAGTGGGCTTAAATGTGCGCTCTAACAGGCAAACCAGAAGAGAGATTCACCGTGTGGATTCTTAGTGTAGTTAACATATTTCACTCCAAGGGAGTTACTTGAGGAGAATGCCAATTCCATGCAAGGAAACCAGTTTCTCTTTGACCTACCTGGGCAACCTGGAGGGCTGAAAGCTGAATGAAGAAGCACTTTTGTGAGAGAAAACAATGGCCATCCATCTTTTAAAGATGTGAAAACCTATGCGGTGTCCTGTATCAGTGAGTCAATTCACAAATACATATTGTATTCCCATTCTGCCAGGAGTATACAGAAGGCATGGTCCTTGCCGGTCACCGAGTTGGGACCTCCTGTGCTTTCATGTCACACACCTGCACCTCTGCTGTTGATTTGATCAGATGATGAGAGAACAAATATACTTCTCTGATGGCTGTTTCTTTCAGGGAACTCCAAAGTTAATTCAAGGAAATGGGAATTGCCCGGAACACACCTTAGAAACAATTGATTTATTTCAACAGTGACCTGCTGGTTGGCCCTTGATTCTAGGGAATAGAGATCTAATTGAGCAGTTGGGTTCATAACCACGTAACAGTCCTTTTCGGTTAGATAAAAGAAGACAGCTTTCCACTTTTAAGATTCATCTCTTCAGAGCTCCATGGTAAGTTGAGATTTCCCATTTCTCCCTGGAGATAAGTTAAAAAAAATAAAAAAGACACCTTTTTTTTTTTTATTCCCCTATTTTTAAAAAATGAAACCTTCATGTCCCAAGGCAACAGCGATGTAAACAGAAAACCTAGGAAACAGAGGCGGGTCCAGAGGGGCACTGGTGTTCCTCCCTGTGCGATCTTTCTGATAGATCACCTCCTCGGGATGGTTGGTGTCCTAAAACAACATTTGGACCGGAGGCAATTCTTACACATAGCATTGTGGGTATTGTAAAACTACACACTATATTTGAAGAGATCTAGTTGAAAGGTAAAAAATTTCTAAATACTTTGATAAAGACTTGGGTAAAGATACCTTTGGGTAAAAACACTTTTGTCAGAATTAGAATTGGAGACAAAAGAATCTGACAGTTTTTCCCCTGAAATGACAGTGTTTGGGGCTTTTTCAGATATATCAAATTCGATTTAATGGTAATGTTATGCTTTGTACACAGTGAATCTGTTTCCATGACCTTTGAAAGTAAAGTCACTCAGTTGTGTTCGACTCTTTACAACCCCATGGATGGTAGCCTGTTAGGCTCCTCTGTCCATGGGATTTTCCAGGCAAGAATACTGGAGTGGATTGCCATTTCCTTCTCCAGGGAATCTTTCCAACCCAGGGATCTAACCCAGATCTCCTGCATTGCAAGCAGACTGTTTACTGTCTGAGCCACCAGGGAACCCATGTTAATTTGAAACCTTAAAAATAATCTCTTCTCTATATCCTATTGTGGTCAAAGCAGTGAATGAGCTTGGTGACATGTAGCAAAAATCATTCATGTAGGGATGTCAGCCAAACTATTATACTTTCTCTAGAGGTTGATGTATCAGAAAATTTATAACCTATTTGTATTTCTATTTAAATACATCAAAACTAGCCCAAAGATAGTTTGTATGCTTGCTTTAATACAGAGAAAATTATTTGTAGTTAATTATATGATAAAGAATATTTCATAATTATTTACAATGTTTGATATAAATTTCTCTCCTATGCTACAGCAGTAATGTTAACAGGGAGCTTAATGTGTTTTCATTATCTCTCTGGAAAATTATTCACCAAATTCAGGAAAACCAATGTGGAATTTTATAACAGGACAGTTATCAATCCAAAACAAATCCATTAGCACAATGACTTTATGTTGTGAGAAATGTAAACAACGTTATGAAAATGTAACCATTTTGACCTCAGAGTCACAATAATAGTTATCAATTATTGGGATTTTAAACTATAAATACTACAAGAGTTGCAAAGAGTATTACAACACCATTTAGGGTTCATGTCAATGTTAGTTTGCTTATCACTTAAAATGAGATGAAATCATTTTGAAAATTGAGTTTTAAGGTTATGTCCTTTAAGTAATAGATTTTCTATCTTTAAGTAACATGTCTTAATTATTCATATTAAGTATTTAAGAGGTGTGATGGTCTTAAAGGCTTTATGTCACGGACGTGTGCCTAGATGTGTAAGTGTGAATCACATGGTTTAGATGGGTGTTTGTCTAGTAACTAAAGATGTACGACCAATTGCTGTTTTAGGGTCCCCTTAATACTGATGCCTAACACTAGTCTGTCTATTCTAGTTCAGTATTTAGTCTAGGCTTCCTTTTGATATGAACAAATCGCAATATATATTTTTAAAAGGAAAATAATCAAAACATATTAGGATGTATGTGATTGCAGCAAACAAAAATGCTTTCAGTGTTAAAATATCTCTTTTCCCAAAGATGATTAAAGTTTCATCAGTATTAGACAACATTCTTATATATATGACCAAATGAGTTTGTAGATTAATGCAATAAACTTTCTAATAAAAACTTTAGTGTTTATTTCTATGTTTGATTCTATTGTTAATTAAAGAGAAAAAACTTATGCTACTTGAAAAAAAATTTAATATTTTTTCATATGTATCCCTTAGCATTATATATATTAAAAAAAAACTATATTTTATTATATTTAATTGCTTATATACCTGCTTTTTCTCCAGATCACTTGTTCTTTAAAGACAGAGGGAACATTTTTGTTCATATTTGGATCCCTGGAACCCAGGTTAGTGCCTGAGATTCAGGTCTCTGAATTTAAAAAATTTAAAAAAACTTTAGGCTATCTTATGTGGATTTGCTTTTTAAATCTCAGTAACCTCTTAATGCTTCATTTTATAATTTAAAATTTTTTGGAGGTCTCACTTTATAGCTGGAGAAGGAAATGGCAACCCACTCCAGTATTCTTGCCTGGAGAATCCTGTGGACATAGGAGCCTGGTGGGCTGCTGTCCAGGGGGTCACACAGAGTCAGACACGACTGCAGTGACTTAGCATGCATGCATGCGTTGGAGAAGGAAAGGGCAGCCCACTCCAGTGTTCTTGCCTGGAGAATCCCAGGGACGGGGGAGCTTGGTGGGCTGCCGTCTGTGGGGTCACACAGAGTCAGACACAACTGAAGCAACTTAGCAGCAGCAGCAGCAGCACTTAATAGCCCTTTGTTCTAGGGCTCAGATATGAATAAAGTATTGCTGCTTCTCTCAATCACTGTTTACTTACTGAGGGCTTGCGTGCTGCAGTTCATGGGGTCTCAAAGAGTTGGACATGACTGAGCGACTGAATTGAACTGAACTGAGTGCCAAGAGCAGTTGGGGCTGCAGAGATATAGAACATGTGAGCTCAAGTAGCTCATTATTTCATGAAAGGGATAAAGCATCTACTTTAGCTTCATAACTTTTGTAAGTCACTTAACTTCTCAGAACCTTGGTTTTTATATTATAATATGTTGGAAATAATAGTACCTATTGCAAAGGGTTTTGTGAGAATTTAATAACTTTAATTATACCTACAAAACACTTACTTTAGTGCCTGATACACAGTAGATAGTTGGAAAATGTTAGCTATTATAACTGTTATGAAAAATTATCTAAGGATCAGAGCCAGTTTGCAATACCAGGTAAGTGATGAAGCTAGTAAATCAGAAGTGAGCATTTAATGAATATTATAAAAAGTACCTGTTTGTGTGAATGTATCCTGATCTATGTTTTTTACTATAAAAATATTCCATGCATATTTAGTTTCTAGAGATATAATTTACAAAAGCCATAATAATATAATTTCACCTTCCAGTGATATGTTATCTTCCTAGGATTTGAAAATTATTTTTAAACTTTTGGTTGTGGGTTTGTGGGCAGATAGTGACCTGACTTCACATTCTTATCCTGGAGAATACAGCCGTCCAAAAAGTCAAAGGCTGACCTTGGCAACCTGAAGAGGTTCCACACACAGTGAGACATCAAGTCCTTGAAAGCAGGTGCAGATAAAAGGACAACTGCCAGGGTCCAGCCCCGGTGGATCCAGGGTGATTCGAAGGTGGGGATGGAGTCGACGTCCTAGGAAAAAACTTATTCAATTACAGATATAGAGAGAGATTAGAAACGGATAGTGTAGTAGGAAAATTAGTGGAGAAAAAGAGGCTGAATAACTTGGTTTGTGTGGAATACCAATCACCACCCACGTAGGCCACAGGCGTCTTTCCGTTCTCCTGAAGGAGAGGAGGCACTGAGGCCTCCCCGGTCCGATCTTAGAAGCCCAGGCATAATTAGTAGGCTTGATGAGTACTCACTCCCCAGATGGGAATTCAGCCAGAAGGGGAAAGAAAGAACGACACAGGGGAATCAGCCTTTCCAGAAATTTTTCTATAGTCCAAATACATTGATTAATATATTCCCAGGTGCCTAAGGACGTGGAGGCCTGGCGGCAATCATTGACTCAACAATGAGAAAAGCCCTATGCTAATTAAGACCTTCAAAATACCCCAAACTCTGTGCTGTTTATGGTTGAGAGGTAGTAAACAATCATGTGCATAGTGGCAGGAGTATGGATAATCCTATCATACAAACTAGTTTGTCAGCAGAGAGGTTTGACCTGAGACACCCTTGTCACACCCAGGGCAGGGAATTAGTAGCAATTATTGGCACAACAAATGAAAAACCCTTCACCAATATAATTCCTAATCAACCCACTATACTAATAAAATCTAACTTCCCAAAAGAATCTGCCTAAAGTCTAAAACATCTCATGCCTCTCATTGTTGGGAGGTTGTAAACAATCACATGTGGCTGGACAAACCTATACAGGCAGCCTAGATAACCTTCAGAGGAGTTCGTAAGCTGAAACACTCTTGTCACACCCAGGAATTTTTATTAACTGGAGCTGCAAGTTAACTCCTTCTCCGAGAGAAATGGTTATGGGGGAGAGCCCCCCGTAAAGCCAGAGGTGTAGGTGAGAGCATAAAACAGACTCTGGTTTTGGGGGTAGATGCTCGGGAACAGGGGGTTTCCTGAGGCTTGATCACACCTTTGTGTATGCCAAGCCTCCTTCCTCATGACCTTTGCCATGGGCAGAGTTCCTCACACTGGCCCCTGGCAGACAACTGAGTTGACGGGGCTGCACTGTAGGGAAGGGAGTGTGGGGAGAGCCTGCTGAACTATATGAGTGCATGCATGCTAAGTGGTTTCAGTCGTGTCTAACTCTTTGTGATTCCATGGACTGTAGCATGCCAGGCTCTTCTGTCCATGGAGCTCTGCAGGCAAGGATACTGGAATGGGTTGCCATTCCCTTCTCCAGGGGATCTTCCCAACTCAGGGATCGAACCTGAATCTCTTGCACTGACAGGCAGATTCTTTACTGCTAAACTACCAGGGAAGCAAGGCATATAATTATAGGACCAGAATGAGTTTCCTAGAACTGAAGATAAGGATTTCTCAATTTGAAAATTTAATCAGTTCAGTTCAGTTTCTCAGTCATGTCCGACTCTTTGCAACCCCATGAACTGCAGCGTACCAGGCTTCCCTCTCCATCACCAACTCCCTGAGCTTGCTCAAACTCATGTCCATTGAGTCAGTGATGCCATCCAACCATCTCATCCTCTGTCATCCCCTTCTCTTCTCGCCTTCAGTCTTTCCCAGCATCAGGGTCTTTTTCTAGTGAGTCAGTTCTTTGCATCAGATGGCCAAAGTATTGGAGTTTCAGCTTTAGCATCAGTCCTTTCAATGAATATTCAGGACTGATTTCCTTTAGGATGGACTGGTTCAATCTCCTTGCAATCCAAGGGACTTTCAATAGTCTTCTCCAACACCACAGTTGAAAAGCATCAATTCTTCAGCGCTTAGCTTTCTTTATAGTCCAACTCTCACATCCATACATGACTACTGGAAAAACCATAGCTTTGACTAGACAGAACTTTGTTGGCAAAATAGTGTCTCTGCTTTTTAATATGCTGTCTAGGTTGGTCATAACTTTTCTTCCAAGGAGCAAGCATCTATTAATTTCATAGCTGCAGTCACCATTGGCAGTGATTTTGGAGCCCCCAAAAATAAAGTCTGTCACTATTTCCATTGTTTCCCCATCAATTTGCCATGAAGTGATAGGACCGGATGCCATGATCTTCGTTTTCTGAATGTTGAGCTTTAAGACAGCTTTTTCACTCTCCTCTTTCACTTTCATCAACAGGCTCTTTAGTTATTGTTCACTTTCTGCCATAAGGGTGTTATCATCTGCATATCTGAGATTACTGATATTTCTTCCGGCAATCTTGATTCCAGCTTGTGCTTCTTCCAGCCCAGCGTTTCTGGGCTGATGTACTCTGCACAGAAGTTAAATAAGCAAGGTGACAATATACAGCCTTGATGTACTCCTTTCCCTATTTAGAACCAGTCTGTTGTTCCATGTTCAGTTCTAACAATTGCTTCTTGACCTGCATATAGATTTCTCAGGAGGCAGGTAAGATGGTTTGCTATTCCCATCTCTTGAAGAATTTTCCACAGTGTGTTGTGATCTACACAGTCAAAGGCTTTGGAGTAATCAATAAAGTGGAAGTAGAAGTTTTGCTGGAACTCTCTTGCTTTTCGATGATCCAACAGATGTTGGCAATTTGATCTTTGGTTCCTCTACCTCTTCTAAAACCAGCTTGAACATCAGGGAGTTCACAGTTCACGTACTGTTGAAGCCTGGCTTGGAGAATTTTGAGCATTACTTTGCTACCGTGAGAGATGAGTACAGTTGTGTGGTAGTTTGAGCATTCTTTGGCATTGCCCTTCTTTGGGATTGGAATGAAAACTGACCTTTTCCAGTCCTGTGGCCACTGCTGAGTTTCCTTAATTTGCTGGCATATTGAGTGCAGCTCTTTAAGAGTATCATCTTTTAGTATTTGAAATAGCTAAACTGGAATTCCATCACCTCCACTAGCTTTGTTCGTAGTGATGCTTCCTAAGGCCCATTTGACAATTTAATTGAAGAATGTAAAAAACATAAAGTATGGTAACTACTGAGAAATGCAATCAAGAGATAATTTCAAAAATGGTAAGTATGAGTAAGAGAATCAGGAAAGACTCATCCAAGAGACCCAATAGTGAGAAGGGAAAATAATTGAAGTAGTAACCAAAGAAATATAGAACAAAAATTCCATAATCTATACTCTTGTGTACTGTGATCTTTCAGTTTTTTAGATCTTTCTTTCAGATATGAAAGTATCTACTGGACAAATGAAAGAGAATTAATGAAAAAACATGGAAACAGATGATAAGTCCTGATGAGTTTTCTGAACTCTAAGACTAGAAAAAATGGTGAAGTGAAGTAAAGTGAAGTCGCTCAGTCATGTCCGACTATTTGCCACCCCATGGACTATAGCCCACCAGGCTCCTCCATCCATGGAATTTTCTAGAAAAAATTAAAATGGTACAAGTAGAATTAACAGAGTGCTTACAAAGGTAAAGTATATTGAATAGAGAGAGTGTAGGGTCGAAGCAGGAAAGGGGAGGATACCAAGGTGGGAAAGGGTAAAAGACTGCCTGACGTGTTCTCCTGCCTACTGTGCTTTTGCAGC
The DNA here is from genome assembly GCA_006408695.1 of Aepyceros melampus. NCBI lineage: Eukaryota > Metazoa > Chordata > Mammalia > Artiodactyla > Bovidae > Aepyceros > Aepyceros melampus. Next base: position 186,534 of record SJXQ01011737.1, read on the forward strand.
AGTGCCTCCTCTCTTCCTAGGACAGCATGGATACTCGACAGGAGATTGTTAAATAGCCCCATTTCATTCTACTTGAAATCTCTGATCCAATTGGCATAGATTGGGAAGAGACTATGGCAACAGAAAGAGAAAAAGAACTCTATGTGACAGACTGGCACAGGATAAGCTAGAAATACCAAACCACCAGCTAGTCATCCTTTGGTGGTAATGGTTTAGTCACTAAGTCATGTCTGACTTGCAACCCCGTGGACTGTAGCCCACCAGGCTCCACTGTCTGTGGGATTCTCCAGGCAAGAATACTGGAGTGGTTTGCCATTTCTTTCTCCAGGTTATCTTCCTAACCCAGGGATTGAACCCTGGTCTCCTGCACTGCAGGCAGATTCTTCACTGACTGAACTAGCAGGGAAACCCAATCATCCTTTACCGAATTGCTATTAAGGAATCAGCGAATGTGTACATGGCTGCCGGCTTATGGTGGGTTGTACTTCCTCCTATATTGATGGCCTGGACTTGTTTACTGATGATAAAGCAGTAGAAAAATCCACATATGCCTTGAAGTAGCCAACCTGCCACAGTGTATTTAATGATTTGCAGATGACTGAGAAGTTTATAGAGCAAGTGATCTTTCATATGTAAGAGCAGAACTTGAAGTCCATTAATTTCTTAAAACCTCCACTAAATACATCACAGAGAAAATACTGCTAGACTGATGCTTGAGCCTTTCCCTTTTCTAGGCTTCTACCTAACCATACAGGTTAGTTCTACCTGTAAACAGGCTAGTTTAGCTGCATCTTGTAGGACAATCAAGAGAAGATAGGAACACTAACTTCTCTGAAGGTCCCGCCATGATCAGAGACTTGAGATACTGCATCCCAAGGGTTTAGAATAGAACTTTAGTTGCCATATTGAAATCAAGGTGAAGAATTCAGTGATTGTGGATGAAAGCCAAAGTTTATTTATGTAGAAGTCATTTTATATCCCACGCGGATTTGGAGGTTCATGCTAGCATTCATGCTTGAGTTCTACCAAGCATGCCACACCACAAAGGTTTATGAAGAAAGTGGTGCTAGTATGTGTCATCACTTTCCAATATGCAGAATCATGTTTTAAGATTGATTTTATGGTTAATGAAAACAAGACTTTTTTATAACCTATTTCTTACAGATGACCTGGCTTGATAATAATATAGTATTTTATATTATATAATAATATAGTCAATATATCCACATGCAACTGTGGAGGAAAGTTACAATGATTAATGAATGAATGAATAATGCCTTCTGCTTAGTTTGGCAATGCCAGGTTTGACTTTGTTATTCCTCAGCATTTTTTTTAGATGACTTGGAAATGTTGCTCCTTCTGTCCCATTCTACAATTGGCAGTAATTCGTGATGAGACCTAAAGGTTCAGGAAGCTAGTAACATAAAGGGATATAGGATAACTACAACCTGTATAGCAAAATATTTTAAAACTTTATTTCAAAGCTTAAGTCAGGTCTTTGATATTTTGCCCACAAATTTTTTTTAGATGACTTGGAAATGTTGCTCCTTCTGTCCCATTCTACAATTGGCAGTAATTCGTGATGAGACCTAAAGGTTCAGGAAGCTAGTAACATAAAGGGATATAGGATAACTACAACCTGTATAGCAAAATATTTTAAAACTTTATTTCAAAGCTTAAGTCAGGTCTTTGATATTTTGCCCACAAAGCTGAGAGCCCCAGTTCCAGAGGTTTTGGATGTCAAGAGCAGTTCCACTGAATTTTCTGGCAGGTATTGCTAGGGAGTTTATTTTAGTGGAAAATGTTATGCTCAACTTCTCCCAGTCTTTACATCCATGAACCTGCTATTACAGCCAGTTTTGCCATATGCTGGTCTTCATTCTGTGCCCAGATCCTCCCCCATCTTCTTCCCCGCACTTCTCCCCGTCTCTCCCTTTGTCCCCGTGTCTCCCTGCACAACATTTGCGCCAAGGCCTTGCTTTCCATGGGCTGCTCTCGGGCGATGATTGAGTGCAGGAAGGAAACCAAGGGAAGCCCTTAACTTTGGAATGAGGAACTCCTTTGATGGGTGACTTTGGCTCAAAGACTCCCCACTGGCGTGACCTGAACTTTCTTAAAACTGTGCTTGTACTCCAGGGTCTTCCTTCTGTCTCTGCTTCACAGGACTGGGCTTGCATCAGCCTAAGGAGCATATAGACCCAAGTATTCTGAGGTAAAAATACGTGATGTGAAGTCAGGCCCGTGCAAACACATCTCTGCTCTGCTTTATGGTGGCACTCGGTTCTGTTACTTAAACTCATGGCTCTTTCCTTGGTCTCAGCCTAGTGACCCCAGTGGTACGCTGGTAAATGTTTAACAGTCAGCTCTCTGAAAAGAATGAAAAAGCAGGGATTTGCAGCATTCTCCCAATTTCATTTTTCTAATGAAAATATATCAGTTTAAAATTAACATAATTCTAAGTTTAAAAAGATTCACTTTAGTATTTCTACTCACTGAGTAGCTGGGCATTGCTAAGTATCAATTGCTGTCCTTTATGTTTGAATTGTGGCCATATGTTTATTAAATTTAAAATTTTAATAAATGTTTTATTTGTGCTGTAGGTAGATTTTCTTTTCTGGTAGAAAACAACCTAGAGTGGAGTCACTTGACCAAGGTAATTTTAAATCATCAGAATGAAAGGCAGGATTTTTCTTAACTGCCTGAGATATTGAAAGAGAACCTAGAGGGGCTACACTTATCTCCAGAAAGAATGTATTATTTTAAAAGGATACAAAGAGGGGAGAAAGCTGGGAAAACATGCCAAGGCTGAAAATACTGCTATTTTCCCTCACAGTGGAAAGTATAAGGTGATTACCAATGGATACCCTTAAACCTAGAATGGGGAACCGTGGGGCCATATTAATCACTAGAAAATGTCTTTTGGATATGAAAACAGCACTATTATAAATGTTTTATTTGTGCTGTAGGTAGATTTTCTTTTCTGGTAGAAAACAAACTAGAGTGGAGTCACTTGACCAAGGTAATTTTAAATCATCAGAATGAAAGGCAGGATTTTTCTTACCTGCCTGAGATATTGAAAGAGAACCTAGAGGGGCTACACTTATCTCCAGAAAGAATGTATTATTTTAAAAGGATACAAAGAGGGGAGAAAGCTGGGAAAACATGCCGAGGCTGAAAATACTGCTGTTTTCCCTCACAGTGGAAAGTATAAGGTGATTACCAATGGATACCCTTAAACCTAGAATAGGGAACCGTGGGGCCATATTAATCACTAGAAAATGTCTTTTGGATTTGAAAACAGCACTGTTTCATTTGGTAGGGTAACCAGTTCTTCTATGAGCTGAGCACCTGGTATAAATAAAATAGGGTTTCATAAGGTAATTTTGATTCAACAAACACATGTAAGAACATGCTGTGCTTCATTAATGCTTTGTGAGTGTGTGTGCTCATTCACGCAGTCATGTCCGACTCTAACCTCATGCACTATATCTGTCCATGGGGATTCCCAGGCAAGAGTACTGGAGTAGGTCGCCATGTCCTCCTCCAGGGATTCTTCCCGACCCAGAGATCGAACTCGAGTCTCCTACTTGGCTATGTTTTAAAATGTTATGTTTAGTCTTTAAGCATAATACAGATTTCCTCTTTGGCAGTTACTGTTTCTAAAGGCAGACTGATTTAAGTCAAGACAGTATCTCTAAAAAAAAATTTTGTCACAGCCCAAGGTGATTATTTCAAGGAAAACGTTGCATAGTGTTTACATCCTGAATTATTCATTAAAACAAAAACCTAGACTCTCACTACTTTTTAGTCAGAGCTCTTATATTGTAAGAAATTGGTTCAGAAGCTAAGAGAAAATCAGTTCTCCCAGGAAAACCTCAGAGGAATTTTGGAAAACCAGCAACTGCTCTGAGAGGCAGGAAGGACTGTGACCCAGTGACAGAGCTGCCTGGTGACCTCAGCTCTTATGGGTGTGATCAGCCACTACCCAAATCCTCTAGTCCCAGTGGATTTCTTCTTGACATTTTTACTCCCAAGTATTCTCAGCATCTTGTTACCTAAAGCACATCGAACTGGAGCCTGTTGCTTGTGTGTAATTATTACATTGTTCACTAGAGTAGATGGCCTGCCGCCTTTCTTAATAGAATTGGAAGATGTTCCTTGATTTCTCTCCTAGTCTACAGAGGATCGTCTCAACCTTCTGTGAACTCCTTCCCCACGTCCATCCCACTGCATATAGACCACACCATCTCTTCCAAGTGACATTGCTTCATATTGCAAGGAAAATATTGGTAGTGTGTTTAAGGGATTCTGACCTCAATTCCATGGTTGATTACAGTTGCAGTAAGTCTCCATATTTATTTTACATAGACCTTACTATCTTCTTTGCCTGCTTTTGCAGGGCTTTATTAGTGGTTTTAATGTGACTACTTTAAATTCTTTGTCCAAATGAGAACATACTCTAAGTCAATATCATTTGAGAATGATAGGAAAAAAAGAAATATGGAGTGGCAGGATTGGTGATTTTCAGTTTAGACACCTGTGATCTTGATCATGAAAGTTCGTTTCACTTGACTTTAGTCTATTCACCTGAAAAGATACTATTTTTTTAGAATTGAAAAGAATTCTTCATAGAATTGGCATAAGATGTAAAGTATATATTTGAAGTCTCCAGGTGAATGTGCCACTTACTGGAAAATGATATAAAATAACTTTGAGATGTTGAAATATTTTGTTGAAGCTCAGATAAGAAATATGGAGTGGCAGGATTGGTGATTTTCAGTTTAGACACCTGTGATCTTGATCATGAAAGTTCGTTTCACTTGACTTTAGTCTATTCACCTGAAAAGATACTATTTTTTTAGAATTGAAAAGAATTCTTCATAGAATTGGCATAAGATGTAAAGTATATATTTGAAGTCTCCAGGTGAATGTGCCACTTACTGGAAAATGATATAAAATAACTTTGAGATGTTGAAATATTTTGTTGAAGCTCAGATTTACCAAAGTTATCATTGTAGGAAGAAAGGATATAAATGTAAATTTCTAGAATTAGTAGAATGGCATAAGATACACTTCTGGGGTGATCAGTCATTTAGTAGATTCTTAGTCATGGGTGGACACTAAGGATAGGAAAAGATAAACTAGTAGTTCCAAATCCTGATTTGACCTGTTCAGCTGTAAGATGAACCTTCTGGGTGGCTCTGTTTAAATCACTTTACCTTACACCATAGGAGTGACATCTGGTGTTTCCAGTGACTGGTGACAATAGAGAAATAAGGATGGGGGGAAAATGTCCATGAGATAATTTGTGGAAAAGCCCTAACCTTTGTGGAATGATGCTGCTGTGAAAACAGCAAATACTATTTTAATACAGGGATAATCTCATGTTAGGAAACTATTTTTAAATAAATTAATGAACTTTGCTTTTTAGAACAGTCTCAGGTTTACATCAAAATTGAGCATAAAAGCAGGTAGAGTTTCCCCAAAAATGTTCCTGTTGTACCACTTCCCTGATACCAATATCCTCACCAAAGTGGTACATTTATTACTGTTGATGAACCTCCACTGGCACATCGTTATGATTCAAAGTCTGTAGTTTACTTTAGGGTTCATTCTTGCTGTTGTGCATTTTATGGATTTTGACTAATGTACATACAGGTATAGTGTCATTTACCCATCATTGTAGTATTGTACAGAGTGTTTTCAAAGCCCTAAAAATCTTGTGTTCTACCTATTCATTCCTCTCTCCTCACTAACCCCTGGCAACCACTGATTTTTTACTCTATTGTTTAGCACTTTCTGGAATGTCATATAGCTGGAATCATATGTATGTAGCTTTCTCAGATTGGCTTCTTTCAGTTGGTAGTATGCATTGAAAAGCTTCCTCCATATCTTTTCATAGCTTGATAACTTGTTTCTCTTTGGTGTTAAATAATACTCCACTATGTGGATGAACCACATTTTATCCATTCACCTGCTAAAGGACATCTTGATTGCTTCCAAGTTTTGACAGTTATAAAGAAAGCTGCAATAAATATCTATGTGCAGATTTTTGTGTGGGCGTAAGTTTACAATTCGTTTAGATGAAAGCCAAGGAATGTAATCATTGGATTGTGTAGCCAGGAAATGTTCAGTGTTGTAAAAAACTGTCAAACTGTCTTTCAAAGTGGCTGGTAATTTTGCATTGTCATCTACAATGAATGGGTTTCCCTGGTGATTCAGTGGTAAAGAATCCACTTGCCAATGTAGGAGATTTGGGTTGGATCTCTGACTCGGGAAGATCCCCTGAAGAAGGAAACGGCAACCCACTCTAGTACTCTTCCCTGGGAAATCCCATGGACAGAGGAGCCTGGCAGGCTACAGTCCATGGGATCTCAGAGAATTGGACACAGCAACAACTGAACAACAACAACGCATAGTTGATTCAATGACTTATCTTCTCATTCTTTTGATATTGTCTTTGCAGAGCAGAAGTTTTCAAGTTTAATGAAGTCCAGCTTATCAACTCTTTCTTTTATGGATCATATCTTGATGATGAATCTAAAAAGACACCATTGTATCCAAGATCATCTAGGTTTTTTCCTATGTTATTTTATAGGAAGGTTACAGTTTTGCATCTTATATTGAGGTCTTTGATCCATTTTGAGTTAACTTTTGTGAAGGGTGTAGTCTTTGTCTAGATTCATTGTTTGCTAGTGGATGTCCAGTTGTTCTAGCTCTGTCTGTTGGAAAAACAGTCCTTGCTCCATTATATTGCCTTTGTTTCTTTATCAAAGATGGGTTGACTATATTTATGTGGCTCATTGCTGTGCTGTCTGTTCTGTCCCAGTTGGTCTATTCTTTCACCAACCTTCTCCACTTCATCTGTAGGTTAGTGTCTGGCATTCATTTGAGGGAAATTCTTGATTATTGCTTAAATACTGTCTGTTTCTTTTCCTTTTGCTATTCCCATTATGCATAGCTGTCCCACAGTTCTTAAATATTCTATTCTGGTTTTCCTTCTCTTTGCTTTCAAGTTTTAGAAGTTCTGTTATGTTCTCAAGCTCAGAGGTTCTTTCCTCAGCTGTGTTCAGCCTACTGTGAACCCATCAAATGCATTTATTTCTGTTACAGTATTCTTGATCTCTAGCATTTCTTTTTTATTCTTAGAATTTCCATTTATCTGCTTATATTATCCACCTGTTCTTACATGTTGTATATTTTGCCACTAAATACCTTAATCATAGCTTTTTAAAATTCCTGGTCTGGTAATTCCAACCTTGGTGCCATGTCTGACTCTGGTTCTGATGCTTGTTCATCTCTTCAAACTTGGCTTTTGCCTTTTACTATGCCTCATAATTTTTTGTTGAAAGATGTACATGAGGTATTAGGTAAAGGGAACTGAGATAAATAGGTCTTCAGTAATGCAGTGATGAAGTATGGAGGGAAGGAGAGCATTCTCTTTTTTAACTTTTTATTTTATATTGGAGTGTAGCCAATTAACAATGTTGTGATCATTTCAGGTGGACAGCAAATGAACTCAGCCATACATATACATGTATCCATTCTCTCCCAATGGAGAAGGCAGTGGCAGCCACTCCAGTACTCTTGCCTGGAAAATCCCATGGACAGAGGAGCCTGGTGGGCCGCAGTCCATGGGGTCGCTAAGAGTCAGGACATGACTGAGCGACTTCACTTTCACTTTTCGCTTTCTTGCACTGGAGAAGGAAATGGCAACCCACTCCAGTGTTCTTGCCTGGAGAATCCCAGGGATGAGGAGCCTGGTGGGCTGCCGTCTATGGGGTCGCACAGAGTCGGACATGACTGAAGCGATTTAGCAGGAGCAGCAGCACTCTCTCCCAAACAGGGAAAGTGTTCTTTAATTCTGTGATTGGTCTCAGCTTTTCCTCAGCCTTGCTTCTGGGCTATGAGCTTCACAAGTGCTCTCAGTTTTTAGGTGGGACAAGTTGATGAGAAAAGGCTGAAATTTCCCTCCTGCCAGATCAGTTGCACGTGTGCTTAGTTGCTTAGTCATGTCTGACTCCCTGCCCGGCTCTTCTGTCCACAGAATTTTTCAGGCCAGAATACTAGAGTGGGTTGCCATTTCCTCCTCCAGGGGATCTTCCCAACCCAGGGATGAACCGCCTCTCTTGGGTCTCCTGCATTGGCAGGTGGATTCTTTACCACTGTGCCAGCTGGGAAACCCCCAAGTCAGATAGGCTGTGATAAAAGCCCAGCAGGTTAGGCTGTGGTTAATTAGTTTCTCCTGAGTTAAGCTTGTTAAGGGCGTGCTCTGGTGTGATGCAAAATGGTTCCCCTACCCCGCACCCTGATAGAAGCTGGAGAGGATTTTTCTCTGATGTTCACTGTGAGAAGCTGGTCTGAGCTCCCAGAGCTCATGGAAGCGCGGAGGTCCCCCATGACTGGGCCCCTCTGGAGTTTTTAATTCTCAGATTTGTCCACACTGAGCCTCCGGCAGTTCACTAACTGCATTTCGGGTTTTTCTGCCTCAGTACTGCTTCCTGTAGCCGTTTCTGCTCTGGTGAGTCATGACTCTATGCATCTGTCTGTCTCTGCAGTTTGGAGAGCAGTGGTCTGCCCTGTGACCTCCCTTTTCGATGGATTTAAGAACAGTTGCTGATTCTTTAGTCTGTTTGACTTTTTACTGGTTATTAGAATGAAGCGGCGACTTCTAAGCTCCTTACATGCAGGACTGGAAGCTCGAAGTCTAAAATACCATTTTTATATCAAGTAAATTTTGACTTTTAAAAATTATGACTGTGAAATTGTGTTGCAAACAAATGCTGAATTTTTCTTTCCTCTTTAATGTGCCAAAGATCCTTATCCCTCAGTTCAGTATCACACTAAGAAAGACCACGGGGATAATCCAGAGAGAGCGTGTGGGGCGGGAGTGGGGAGGTGGGGGAAGGGATTGGGAGTTCATGTACACTCGTGGCTGATTCATGTCGATGTGTAGCAAAACGAATACAGTATTGTAAAGCAAAACAAACTAAAAAAAATTAATTAAAGAAAAAAAATAAATGTAAAAGTAAAAAATAAAAAAAAATAAAATGTTACCCTAAGAATTTATAAAGACTTTATCAAGATTAAAGGTATTCCTCTATGACACTTTTTAGAAATTATACCAGATTTTTAAAATGACTCAAACTTCCTTTTTTCTAAATGTATTTGACTGCTTCTTAGGATACCATTGGCCTTCATAATAATCAAATTGTCATTAAATTTATATTTTGTATTGCATTTTTTAAGATAAGAAGCTCTGCCAGCTTACTTTTTTTATCAACTGATAGTTTGGCAGACTTAACATTTGAAGTTGAATCTGTTGCAACATTTGTAATGATCTAACGTAAATTGTTATGATACATCATTATGGTGAAATAAAAACAAATGATCTCATTAAATCATAAAAAAAGACCTACTTTGTTTTATTGGAAATTCTCAATTATTAAACATTTCAGCTGTTTTCTTTTGTTAATGGGGAAAATGTGCCTTTTGAAAGTTTCATTTTAGTATTTCATGTAATGGTTTCCACGTGTATGGTGCAGAGTGAAATGTTGTACGTTTAGAAAACTATTTTTACCCTTTGGAAGCTTCTAGTCTAAACTGAATTTTCTTCCTGTATGTAGCAACCATTCTTTCTGGTGTTTGATGGCAAAGCCAGGAGGAAAAGTATTAATGTGCTTCCTCAGTAACTGGTACTTCATGAATCCATGAAAAGTTCTAAAATATTAAAATAAAACTATGCATCCCAAGAATAAAATTCACAATATTTATTTAAAAACAGCAACTAAAATCATTGGAATCAGACATTTCTTTCACTTCTTGAGTCAGTTATTGTCTAAATTATACTCAGGTCATAAGTTATTAGTTATTCATTCAAACGAGTCTAAAATTCATCCAAACTTTCCAATGCTACACTTTTTCCCTCTTGATTTTCTTATCCAAACATGTATGGAATAATGGCTGAATCCTTTCCTGTCAAAACCCTGCTGGGCAATAAATCACTTTCTATTTCAAGCAACAAGTGATTTCATTTATATCTCATTAAGACATTCAGATAGTTGCATAAATTAGTAAGACAACCCCAAGAGAAATAGGGCTTGGATACCTCTGTTAACCTTTTATTTCTCTGCAGTTATTTTCAGTTACCTTGTGCAGTGATCTTATGACTTTTCTATACTTGCTGCCATCTCTGCTGTCAGCAGGGTTCAGCATCATATGCGATCTATTCTAAGTTTGTTTGTTTTTTAAGTATTTCCATGGCCTAAATAAAAATGAAGTATGGTCATTTACCACTTTTGAAAGCTAAAGAATTTTTTCACAGTTTTTCAGCACATCAATGAGATGGGGCTGGGCTTTTTTTTTTTTTTTTTTTTAAACCACTAGTCCACAGCTTTGAGCTCTCATTGGAGTGTAAAGTCTGACCACATCCACACAGATTTAATACCCTAGGTCTTGACTGTTTTTCTTAGCATTGTAAAGTTTCTGTGAGGGAGCTAATATTGAAATACAGGAAGTCCAAGCTCATGATAACTTGGCAGTTTCCACTGGCTTTGAATTCTCATGGACCAAAGTTCAGTCAGAAATCAAATTAGTTATCCAAGAAGTGAAATTGTGCCTCACTACAAGCTCGGGGAGGAGAGAAATCTTTCCAAATATTGAACAGAGGACCCTAGTTCCTTTCATAAGTTTGTGTCTAATCAGAGGAGAAACTCAGCATGAATTAATAATAAACTAATATGTACAGGTATCTTGTGAATATCCAGTGTGTGGTCTCTAACCCAGCAAACATTGCTATGTGTGGTTGTCCAGGTCAGAGGAGATGGAGAGAGGTAAAAGGCAGTTTGTCTTGAGTTTAGCTTCAGTCACTTCTGGCTTAGCTATGAACATGTATGTCTGAACTGGTATGCGTTATGAAAATATGCTTGGATATACAGAATTTCTTAGACATCTGGCCTGGCAATAGTTGTGAATTTTCAGTAAAGGGCAATTAATTTGGCAGATTCTAGTGCACTTTTAAAATTTTCTACTTTTTCAGTTTCTTCTTTCTTTCACAATTTTTAAATTTAATTTTTATTTTATATTGGGATATAGCTGATTTACAATGTTGTTAGTTTCAAGTGTATAGCTGTGATTCAGTTGATTATATGCATATATCCATTCTTCTTCAGATTTTTTTTCCATATAGCTTAAAACAGAATATTGAGTAGTTTCCTGTGCTATTCAGTAGGTCATTTTTGGTTAACTATTTTATATACAGTAGTGTATATATGTTAATCTCAAACTCCTAATTTATCTCTCCCTACTGTGTTTCCCCTTTGGTAACCATAAATTTGTTTTTGAAGTCTGTGAATCTGTTCATTTTGTAAGGAAGTTTATTTGCATCTTTTTTTTAGATCCCTCATATAAGTGATATCATGTGATATTTGTCTGACTTAATTCACTTAGTATGATGATCTCTAGGTCCATCCAACCATTTTGCTGCAAATGGCATTGTTTCATTCTTTCTTGTGGTTGAGTAATATTCCATTGTATATATATATATACCACAATGTCTTTATCCATTCATCTATCAATGGACATTTAGATTGCTTCCATGTATTCACTATTATAAATAGTGCTGCAATGAACATTGAGTTGCATGTATCATTTTGAAGTATGGCTTCTCTGGATATTTGTCTTGGAGTGGGACTTCTGGATCATATGGGAGCTCTACTCTTAGTTTTATAAGGAACTTCTGTACTGTTCTCCATGTTGGTTATACCAATTTACATTCCCATCCGTAGTGTAGGAGGGTTCCCCCCACCTCAGCATTTATTATTTGTAGAATTTTTGATGCTAGCCATTCTGAATGGTGTGAGGTTATAACTCACTGTGGTTTTATCTGCACATCTCTAATAATTATGGAGAAGGGGACGACAGAGGATGAGACTGCTGGATGGCATCACTGACTTTGATGGACGTGAGTCTGAGTGAGCTCCGGGAGTTGGTGATGGACAGGGAGGCCTGGCGTGCTGCGATTCATAGGGTCGCAAAGAGTTGGACACAACTGAGCGACTGAACTGAACTGAATAATTACTGATGTTGAGCACATTTTCATGTGCTTTTATTGATTGTGTTGTTTGCCATTTTGTTGTAGACTTCCATGTGAGCTCACGTGTATGTTATGGAGATTAATCACTTGTTGTATCATTTGCAAGTATTTTTTCTCATATGGTTTCCCTTGCTGTGTTGTGCAAAAACTTGTAAGTTTAATGAGCCCTCATTTGTTGATTTTTGTTTTTATTTTCATTACTGTAGGAGGTGGATCCAAAACGATATTGCTGTGATTCATGTCAGAGAGTGTTCTTTCTTTGTTTTCCTCTAAGAGTTTTATAGTATCTTACCTTACATTTAGGTCTTTAATCCATTTTGAGTTTATTTTTGTGTATGGTGTTAGAGAGTATTCTAATTTCATTCTTTTACATGTAGCTGTACAGATTTCCTAGCACCACTTGTTGAAGAGACTGTCTTTTATTCGGGTATATTCTTTCCTCCTTTATCGTGGACTAATTGACCATAGGTGTGTGGGTTTATTTCTAGACTTGCTGTCCTGTTTCATTTATCAATATGTCTGTTTTTGTGCCAGTACCATATAGTTTTGATGACTGATGCTTTGTAGTATATTCTCAAGTGAGGAAACCCATTCTTCCAGCGCTTTTTTTTCCCCCTCAGGATTGCTTTGGCTCTTCAGGGTCTTTGGTATTTCCATACAGACTAAAACTTTTTTTCCTAGTTTTGTAAAAAGTGCCATTTTTCTTTTGATAGGGATTGCATTGGATCTGTAGATCACTTTGGGAATTGCTTTGGGTAATATAGTCATTTTCATAATATTAAATTTTCCAATCTAAGAATGTGGTGTATCATTCTATCTGTGTCATCTTCAATTTCTTTCATCAGTGTTGTATAGTTTTCAGAGTACAGGTCTTTTGGCTCCTTAGGTAGGTTTATTTCCAGGTACTTTGGTCTTTTTGATGCAATGGTAAATGGGATTTTTTTCTTAACATCTCTTTATGATCTTTCATTGCTGCTGCTGCTGCTAAGTTGCTTCAGTCATGTCCAACTCTGTGTGACCCCATAGATGGCAGCCCACCAGGCTCCCCCATCCCTGGGATTCTCCAGGCAAGAATACTGGAGTGGGTTGCCATTATTAGTGCATAAAAATGCATGAGACTTCTGCATATTAACTTTGTATCCTGCAACTTGATTGAATCCATCGATGAGTTCTAGTAGTTCTCTGATAGCATCTTTAGGGTTTTCTATGTATAATATCGTGTCACCTACAATGCTGGTTTGAATTCTTTTCCAATCTGAATTCCTGCTCTTTGTTTCTCTCCTCTGATTGCCATGGTAAGGACTTTCAAATCTATATTGAATAAAAGTGGTGAGAGTGGACATCTTTGTCTTGTTCTTGATCTTAGAGGAAATGCTCTCAGCTTTTCACCATTGAGAATGATGTTGTTCAGCCACTGAGTCTGAACAACCCAATGGATTGTTGCATGCCAGGTTCCTCTGTCTTTCACTATGCGGAAGCCACACACGTTCATTGAGTTGGTGATGCTGTTTAACCATCTCATCCTCTGCTATCCACTTATTTGGCTTCAGTCTTTAACAGAATCAAGAGTTTTTTCCAATGAGTTGGCTCTTTGTATCAGGTGGCCAAAGGATGAAGCTTCAGCATCAGTCCTTCCAATGAATATTCAGGGTTGATTTCCTTTAGAATTGACTGGTTTGATCTTGCCATCCAAGGGACTCTCAAGAGTCTTCTCCAGCACCATAATTTGAAAGCATTAATTCTTTGGTGCTCAGCCTTCTTTATGGTCCAACTTTCACATCTGTACATGACTACTAGAAAAACCATAGCTTTGACTATACAGACTTTGGTTAGCAAAGTCTGATGTCTCTGCTTTTTAATACACTGTCTAGGTTTGTCATAGCTTTTCTTGCAGGGAGCAAGCATGTTTTAATTTCATGGCTGTAGTCACTGTCCACAGTGATTTTGGAGTCCAAGAATGTAAAATCTGTCACTGCTTCCACATTTTCCCCTTCCATTTGCCATGAAGTGACTGAATGCCATGATCATAATTTCTGATAGTGATGTTAGCTATGGATTTCTCATGTATGGCCTGTATTATGTTGAGTTTTTATCATAAACGGGTACTGAATTTTGTCAAAAGCTTTTCCTGCATCTATTGATGATCGTATGATTTTTGTTCAGCTTGTTAATGTGGTTTATCATACTGATTTGTAGAGATTGAAAAATCTTCACATTCCTAGGATAAATTTCACCTTATCATAGTGTACAATCCTTTTAGTATGTTGTTAGATTCAGTTTGCTAGTATTTAACAAATTTTAAAAGCAAAGGTTCAGGTTTAGGTTTTGTCACAACTGTCTCCTTTTTATGTTCCCACTGGAATTATAAAAGGTAATATTCATCTCTAAACCTAATAATCTCTATTCATCCTGAGAGAAATAACTCAGTAGACCTGAATGGAGATTCTCGAAAAGGGCCTCAGAGATCCTCATTTTATGGACTCAACAAAGAATTTAATTTAGCTCTCAAGGAGGTAGCCATAGAGTCAGAAATGAAAAGGGAACCTTAAGTCATTTAAAGAGATGTTACAACTCAGGACTTAACACACACTGATTCTGTGTTCCCATGACATTTAAAACTGAGGATGTCTGACAGAGTTGTAAATTAGAGAATATACCCTCAAATCAATTGTTGTAAGATGGTAAATATATGTTCAAGGTGAAAAACTGGTAAAAATATCAGAAAATTACCTGGGCTTATGATATGTTTTAAGGATGTTTATTTTTTTCAATGACTTTATAATTATTTAATAATTGGTACTGGCTCTTTGTGAATTATTTCAATCCAGAAAAAGGTTTTGTAACATATCAGTTCAATTCAGTCGCTCAGTCCTATCCCCATGAATGTCCTCTTTGCGACAAATTGCAGCACATCAGGCCTCCTTGTGCATCACCAACTCCCAGAGTTCACTTAAACTCACGTCTGTTGAGTCGGTGATGCCATCCAGCAGTCTCATTCTCTGTCGTCCCCTTCTCCTCCTGCCCCTAATCCCTCCCAGCATCAGAGTCTTTTCCAATGAGTCAACTCTTTGCTTGAGGTGACCAAAGTACTGGAGTTTCAGCTTTAGCATCATTCCTTCCAAAGAAATCCCAGGGCTGATCTCCTTCAGATGGACGGTTTGGATCTCCTTGCAGTCCAAGGGACTCTCAAGAGTCTTCTCCAACACCACAGTTCAAAAGCATCAGTTCTTCAGCACTCAGCTTTCTTTATAGTCCAACTCTCACATCCATACATGACCACAGGAAAAACCATAGCCTTGACTAGACGGACCTTTGTTGGCAAAGTAATGTCTCTGCTTTTGAAAATGCTATCTAGGTTGATCATAACTTTCCTTCCAAGGAGTAAGCAGCTTTTAATTTCATGGCTGCAATTACCTCTGCAGTGATTTTGGAGCCCCCCAAAATAAAGTCTGACACTGTTTCCAATGTTTCCCCATCTATTTGCCATGAAGTGATGGCACCAGATGCCATGATCTTCGTTTTCTGAATGTTGAGCTTTAAGTCAACTTTTTCACTCTCCTCTTTCACTTTCATCAAGAGGCTTTTTAGTTCCTCTTCACTTTCTGCCTTAAGGGTGGTGTCATCTGCATATCTGAGGTTACTGATATTTCTCCCGGCAATCTTGATTCCAGCTTGTGCTTCTTCCAGCCCAGCGTTTCTCATGATGTACTCTGCATATAAGTTANAAGCCAACTTTTCCACTCTCCTCTTTCACTTTCAACAAGAGGCTTTTTAGCTCCTCCTCACTTTCTGCCATAAGGGTGGTGTCATCTGCATATCTGAGATTATTGATATTTCTCCCAGCAATCTTGATTCCAGCTTGTGTTTCTTCCAGTCCAGCATTTCTCATTATGTACTCTGCATATAAGTTAAATAATTAGAGTGACAATATACAGCCTTGATGTACTCCTTTTCCTATTTGAAACCAGTCTGTTGTTCTATGTCCACTTCTAACTGTTGCTTCCTGACCTGCATATAGGTTTCTCAAGAGGCATGTTAGGTGGTCTGATATTCCCATCTCTTTCAGAATTTTCCACAGTTTATTGTGATCCACACAGTCAAAGGCTTTGGCATAGTCAATAAAGCAGAAATAGATGTTTTTCTGGAACTCTCTTGCTTTTTCCATGATCCAGCGGATGTTGGCAATTTGATCTCTGGTTCCTCTGCCTTTTCTAAAACCAGCTTGAACATCAGGGAGTTCACGGTTCACGTATTGCTGAAGTCTGGCTTGGAGAATTTTGAGCATTACTTTACTAGCATGTGAGATGAGTGCAATTGTGCGGTAGTTGGAGCATTCTTTGGCATTGCCTTTCTTTGGAATTGGAATGAAAACTGACCTTTTCCAGTCCTGTGGCCACTGCTGAGTTTTCCAGATTTGCTGGCATATTGAGTGCAGCACTTTCACAGCATCATCTTTCAGGATTTGAAACAGCTCAACTGGAATTCCATCACCTCCACTAGCTTTGTTCGTAGTGATGCTTTCTAAGGCCCACTTGACTTCACATTCCAAGATGTCTGGCTCTAGATTAGTCATCACATCATCATGATTATCTGGGTCGTGAAGATCTTTTTTGTACAGTTCTTCCGTGTATTCTTGCCACCTCTTCTTAATATCCTCTGTTTCTGTTAGGTCCAGACCATTTCTGTCCTTTATCGAGCCTATCTTTGCATGAAATGTTCCCTTGGTATCTCCAATTCTCTTGAAGAGTCTCTAGTCTTTCCCATTCTGTTCTTTTCCTCTATTTCTTTGCATTGATCGCTGAAGAAGGCTTTCTTATCTCTTCTTGCTATTCTTTGGAACTCTGCATTCAGATGCTTATATCTTTCCTTTTCTCCTTTGCTTTTTGCCTCTCTTCTTTTCACAGCTATTTGTAAGGCAGCCCCAGACAGCCATTTTGCCTTTTTGCATTTCTTTGCCATGGGGATGGTCTTGATCCCTGTCTCCTATACAATGTCATGAACCTCATTCCATAGTTCATCAGGCCCTCTATCTATCAGATCTAGACCCTTAAATCTATTTCTCACTTCCACTGTATAATCGTAAGGGATTTGATTTAGGTCATACCTGAATGGTCTAGTGGTGTTGCCCACTTTCTTCAATTTAAGTCTGAATTTGGCAATCAGGAGCTCATGATCTGAGCCACAGTCAGCTCCCGGTCTTGTTTTTGTTGACTGCGTAGAGCTTCTCCATCTTTGGCTGCAAAGAATATAATCAATCTGATTTCGGTGTTGACCATCTGGTGATGTCCATGTGTAGAGTCTTCTCTTGTGTTGCTGGAAGGTTAAAAATAATAAAATGGCATATCAAGTCTTAGGTAAAAATCATGGCTAAAAGAGAAAGAGAGGGGACATGTAATTGGTTATCTGCAAATTCCAGAATTTTGAGGCTCGGAATAAATGAGGCTCAAGTTATTTTGGAGAGGATCACAAAGTCCCATGTTTCTAAGACATGTTTGGAGACCAGAGTTTTTCTAGGGGGCTAGTCTTCATAAGAATCCATACTGTTTCATAGAACCATGAATTCAGCTAATTCATCAAACCATGAATTGAATTCATACTAACTCACAGAAGCATGGATTTATCTGATTCATAGGATCATAAATTCCAACTGAGTGATAGAACCATAATTTTATACTGCCATCTCTAATTCTTAATCCAGCACCCCAGAGTACATTATAGACTTCTTCCTTTATTTTTACTGTTTTTCTCATACAGAGAGAATGAGGGTTTTTTATCCATAACATATTCACTTCTTACTCACTCCTAGAATACACATATGTTGGCACCACCCCCAATCCTTTTCTAATTATTTTTGAACACATAAAGTTAACACATTTCTAAATGTAAGAACAATTAAACTTATATTTAAAGTGCCTCTCTTCCTATTCCTATTTCTTTATTACCATTTCCCCATCCTTTCCACTTACCCCTTCCCATCTCTGTCACTTCATTCGCTTTTAGTTTATATTTTCTGTGGGATTTTTTTGGTGGCACATATGTATATTTTGCTGTTTCCTCTCCTTATATTAAAAGTAGGCAGTTCGTGAGGAAGTTCTTTCTTTACGTCTAATCTAATACCTAAACAAATGATAAAATCTCAATTATTTAGCAACTTCAAGTGGGTATATAAAGAAATGACAAATAGCTTTAGAAACTAAACTGAATTATTGAGTTTTCCTTTTTTTTTCTTTGTCCATGAACATTCTGGTCCTGATGGCGTGCATGCTAAGTCGCTTCAGTGGTGTCTGTCTCTGCGACCCTATGGACTGTAGCCCTCAAGGCTCCTCTGTTTCCCTGGGATTCTCCAGGCAAGAATATTATAGTAGTTGTCATGCCCTCCTCTAGGGACTCTTCCTGACCCAGGGGTTGAGCCCATGTCTCCTGTAGCTCCTGCATTACAGAAGGGTTCTTTACCACTGAGCTACTGGGGAAGCCCTAAAGTCCTAATTGGGAAACTCCTAATGAGATGTTTTGGAGAAGGCAATGGCACCCCACTCCAGTACTCGTGCCTGGAAAATCCCATGGATGGAGGAGCCTGGTAGGCTGCAGTCCATGGAGTTGTGAAGAGTCGGACATGACTAAAGCGACTTAGCAGCAGCAGCAGCAATGAGATGGTTGGATGGCATCACCGACTCAATGGACATGAGTTTGGGTAAACTCTGGGAGTGGTGATGGACAGGGAAGCCTGGTGTGCTGCAGTCCATGGGATCACAAAGAGTCAGACATGACTGAGCAACTGAACTGAACTTAAAGCACTTAACCATTCAACCTAAGTGTAAGCGCAAAATAACAGCAGCCATCTGGTTGCAATTCTGGTCTACTGAAGTATTCATTTGTACTTCTAAACTAAGGATATATGCAAGCTTAAAAACTTCTGATCAATAAATATGAGGTTTGAGCTAAGTGTATCTCTGATGCCACTTAGCTCCAAGATTCTGTGAGCCTCTGTTCCCATGGTGCCATGGTTCTAATATTCCAAACCAGAGGAGAATCACTTTACTGAGACATTAACAGGCAGTCCTACTCTCTTGTTTTGGACTTCTTCTACCGAAGTTTGAACATGGGTGGAATGAGCTACACAGTGAAGAAGCGCACAATAAAAACAGGAGATCCTGTATACCTGCGAAAGGCCCTTGTGTACAACCTTGGAGAGGAGAAGAGAACCAGGATCCACATTCAGAAACTTCAGCAGGCTTTAAATATGCGGTTCAGGGAGATCGATAAAGAGAAAGTAGCCTTGAAGAAGTTTTTGGTTAAGCTTCAGAAGACAACTGGGTATTTTCCTCAAATGCCCTTCTGGTGACCAATGCCATTGTAGGTGAGGAGTTCCGTGAAAGGTCCAATACAAAACACATCTGTGTCTCCTTCTGTTATCGCTGTGACCCAAGAAAGCATTATAAAAAACCACTGGGACAAGTTAAAAAAAAAAAAAAAAGACTATACAATTGAACATAAAAATGAAATGTCTAGAAGAAAATCAACAAATATCTCCTATAAAAGAGAGACTAGAGCATTTTTTCCAGATGATTCCATATATTTACAACTTGAAGTGGTAATATGCAGTGCATATATTATTTCCATTCAAACTTTTCCTTGAGACCAGAATAAAGCTTAGCCATTGTAGAGAGCTTTCTGATATTGATGGTAGCATGCATATATTTGTATTAATTCTGTTTTTCTCTCATTGATGTCATTTTCAGTTGTTTTTCTATAGTTTTAATAGCATGAATAAAAGATAGTTTGAGGAACTTCCTTGATGGTCCCGTGGTTAAGATTCATGCTTCCAGTGCAGGGGATGCAGGTTTGACCTCTGGTCAGGGAACTAAGATCCCACATACCACGTGGCAGGGTCAGAAAATAAAAATAAATAAAATATGAACAATAAAATAATTTTTTAAAAGTTAGTTTGAAAATAATGATATAGTAGGAAAAACTTAGAATCTTGATTCCTTAGTTGTTTGTTGTTGTTCCATCACTCAGTCATGTTCAGCTCTTTGTGACCCCGTGGACTGCAGCACACCAGGCTTTCTGTCCTTCCTCATTTCCCAGAGCTTGCGCAAACTTATATCCACTCAGTTGGTGATGCCATCCAACCACCTCATCCTCTGTCACCTGCTTCTCCTCCTGCCTTCAATCTTTCCCAGCATCAGGGTCTGCTCGTTGCATCAGGTGGCCAAAGTACTGGAGTTTCAGCTTCAGCCTCAGTCCTTCCAGTGAATATTCAGAAATGATTTTGTTTAGGATGGACTGGTTTGATCTCCTTGCAGTCCAAGGGACTCTCAAGAGTCTTTTCCAACACCACAGTTTGAAAGCATCAATTCTTCAGCACTAAGCCTTCTTTATGGTCCAACTCTCACATCCATACATGACTACTGGAAAAACCATAGCTTTGATCATATGGATCTTTGTTGGTAAAATAATTNATCATATAGGGACAGGGAAAGAGAAGACGGGATTGAAAGAAGGTGGGAAATGGAAGAGACCAAGAGAAAAGGGATGGGGTGATTAGCCTTTTTGCTAGAAGCTGCGGGAAGGAGGCAGTGAGAGGCAGCAGAGACCATTGGTCATTATTATTCTAAGAAAGAAGGAGATCCTGTGGGTCCAAGAACCCTTAACCGAGCTGCTCACCTGCTTGGTGTTCTGGCCACCCCAGTTGAACAGATTCCACAGGCCCTGCCTACCTGTCCCTGGGGGAGACATCCTAGAAACCTTCATGTTGCAGTTTGTCAAGAGGATGCTCTGTGTTTATAAACACAAATACCGTTTGGGGAAAAGAAATACAAGGGAAATTTATAAAAATTATGTGGTGACTCTTGGGGGAGCGGGATGAGGGTGAGGAATGGGATTGACAGGATGAACCCTTAAACTTGACTGCACCCTGGCAGGGAAGACCACACGGGGAGCCAGGACCAAAAATAGAAGAACCTCATCTCATCCCGGGTTCCTGTTTGTCCGGCGGGTCTGATGTTGCCCAGCCCTCCATCCTGAAAGCCTGCCCCTCCGCACAAAACGGAGAGTGACCACAGGGCTCTGGGAGACCATTTAAGGCTTTGAAAACCTCCAGCTCTGAAACGCCAGTCTGGTGACACCCCCGTGCCAAGGGCGGATGAGCGTGTTTTGTCCCTGGGACGTGTGCTATCTCTGATTGGAATGTAAGAGCTGTCTGAGCTTCTTATCCTCTTTCTCTCTCTCCCTCCCTCCATTTCTGTCCCAAGCAGCTACACTGACCCTGAGCAAAACTTGACCCTGCACCACCCCCAGGACAGTAACCCTACCGACGCCCTTTCTTCTTGTTGTTGTTGTTCAGTTGCCAAATCTCCTTTGCGGGGGGTGGGGGGGGGTGGGCGTCCCGCGATTAGTGATGAAAAACCCACACCTTTCAAATGCTTCATTAAGTCGAGCAAAGATAAAAATGCAAAGTTAAAGCAGCTTCCATTGAGAGCTCCATTTGCGATTCAAAAGGGGGCAGAATATAAAAAGGTCTGTAAAACAGGAACCTGGACCCTGGCAGAGGTGGGGAGAGAAACCAGAGGAGGACTAGTGAGGGGCATCCATATCAGACTCTTCTGTTAGATATTTTTCTATTGCATTTATGTGCATTTAAAAAATCTGCTATTATTGTGGTGGTGGTGGTTGTCGTTATTATTATTTAAAGCCCTGTGGCCCTGGTTTGAATCCTGCTCTACTAGCTGTGAAGATGGGGTATGTGACTTCACTAGATGTCAGCTGTAAAACGGGGCGATGGGGCTGTTTGCCTTGCCAGGTTGTTGTAAAGAACAGTTAAGAGTGTGCAAACCTCTTAGCATCAACTTGGCACGTGTGGTCAATAATGGTCCCCGTCATCATCACCGCCCTCACCACCATCATCACCATCATCCTTAGTGTTCCTGTCTGTGGCTGTTGCTCTGCCCACAAAGACCCTGGTTGATTGTTTGTTTCCTGAAGGCCAGGAAACCCCTGTAATGTCACCCACTGGCTGTTCTTTGAAGTAGGGCTGCCTGCTCTACTGACTGGGGAGGGAGGGAGCCATGTGTTACGATCCTGAAGCATATAGATCTTCCCCCGCAGATCATTAGGCTCACGTTTGTCACATTTATTTTAAAGAAACTGGTAGGGAGTGGGTGGGTGAGGTTAATTGCTCGATGGATGCTGGGCAGCCCTGTTCTCCAGATGGGAGGAGGTTCAACAGGGCCTGGAGTGACCCCAGAGGCACGGCTGAAGCCCCAGCCCGCAGGCCTGACCCAGTAGACACAAGACTCTCAGCCTGGATTGGGGTAGCTGGGGACTACGTTTTCACCCTTGGGACACTGGGCTAAGCAGAGAAACCCGAGTAGTTTGCTTTTCAATTCTTACCGGAGCTAGGGAAAGCACCAGCCTCCATTCTATATTCATAGCGAGTCAGGCTGGACTCCTCCGTACCCCACTCCCAGGGTGCGTCAAGGCCCACCATTCTGTTTGTAACTCTTCTCCGGGGCACGAATCATTTCATAGGGTGGGGAGGAAATGACGTGGTGCCTTTTGAGATCTGACGCTTGTCCTTCAGGTGACAAACTGGTCCCCAAGACAAGTTAGGAAAGCAACCTCTCCTTCCATCAAGGGTCAGACGTCCCAACAGACTTTTATCACGAGCAATCTGTGCTCCTGCAAGAGGCACAGTGAGGGCCACATGGGGCTGACTTTCCTACAGTTGAGTGACTCTAGGACGTCACTTATTGAAACCTCCAATGGTCCATCTGCAGAATGGGGAGATTAAGAGTTCCCACCTTGTAGGCATTTTTTTTTGAAGGGTTAAAACACAAAAGTGCTCAATAACTGTAGCTACTATAACACCACCACCACTGCCATCACCATCATCAAGACCCAACATTAGCTTCCTCCTGAGAGTCCTCTCCTAGCACCTAAACTGCCCATTTTCACCCAAAGAAAAGAAATCAATCCACAACACAGTAAGACTCAGCCCTTGCAGAAAATCAGGAACACACAGCAGTCCTGGATAAACTGGTTGGAAATTAACTCCCGGTGGATAGAGGGAGGTGATATATCTATCCAATGCTGATTTTCTGACCACCAAAAATACTCCTTTTTACGGACCTGCTGGGGCTCTATAGATTAACAACCTTGGCCCAGTACTCAGACACTCATCGCCCCCACCCCAGCAAAGCTCCCCAGTCCCCAGGAGAAGGTGTGACTTCAGACATAATGGTAAGGATGAGGGGGCGAGGGCGGGTGGCGGGGGCGGAATGCAGGCCTGTGTGTGAGGTGATTGTAACCAGAAACACCTCGGCAGGCATCTCGCTGCTGTCCGGAGCGGCAGCTGGCAGGCAGCCGGGCCGGGAGCCGGGAGCCGGCCCGAGGTGCCCGGGCTCGCCGCTGAGCGCCCCTCCTGGGCCCGGCCTGCCGATAGCTTATCGGGCGCACTCCGGGGGCGCCCCGTGCTGGAAACCGGAAACGCGGCTGGAGGCCAGGGGATACTTCATGGAGCGATCTGTGGCGCGGTGCGCGGGCACCAGCTTTTAGACTCCGCGCGCGGGCCTTCGTCCATCCACCGGCAGCCAGGTAAGGCACCAGGTGGGTGGGGAGGGACGGGACGGAGG
>SJXQ01011737.1:210448-243010 GCA_006408695.1 Aepyceros melampus
GACGGGACGGATGCGCCTCGGCTTCTGGGCAGTGTTCGATACCGGCCAGTGAAATGCTGGCCCTTGCGGGCACGGGAGAACTGGGGAGGGAGTGTGGAGGTTGAGAGCACAAGCGGGGATGCCAGGGGCCGGTGCAACCTCTGAGCACCTGGACTTCAGTGTGGGGGTGTCATGAACACAGGGAGAGGAGCGACAGTGCTGGGACGCACTCTGTGCACCCCAAGTTGTCAGTAAGAGGGCGCCTGCTTGGGGTACCCGACCTCCGACGTGCTTTCCCACAGCTGGTCAAAGACTCCTGGGTTCAGGTGACGACGCTGTGTTCAGTTGTGCGCTAGCATGCATTTTGGGGTACCTGTGATTTGGGGGTGACGGCCCTAAAGTAGAGGTTAATCCTGGTGCATAGAAAATGACAGGGATTTGGGGATCTGAAGCCCTGGATTTCAATCCAGCTTCTCCACTTTTTACTGTGCATTCTTGGGCTGACTGCTTAACCTCTCTGGGTCCGACCCCTTCATCTTGAAAGGAGACATTCTAACCGCGACTAAGTGGGTTATTGGAGTTTATTAATAGTAAGATGATTCTTGTAAGATCCTTATAAAATAGAAAAGAACATATTTGGGGGTTCAGTTATTATTCGGAAATTTGGGCACTGTGTTGGGAGTCAGTCGGCTCTGGGAAGGAAGATCCGGGCGGGAATAAATAAACAGGTAGAACCCTGGCCTACTTCTGCTCTGAGCAGGTGTCCCCAGACCCGGGGAAAGAAATTTGGGAGGAATGGCGGCGGGACGCAGAGATCCGCCGCCAAGGGTGCCAGACTTCAACCAAGTCCATCCCCAAGCCTCTAAGTCCAGCATCGTAAACAAGTCGCTCAGGACTGGGTCCTGGGAGATCGCGGGCAAAGCCTGGTCCCCAGCGCGTGGTCATCAAGGCTCGCCCTCGCATGGGGCCAACCGCGCGCTCCCGGAGCGTGTCGAGTTCACTCGGGACAGCTGGAGACCCGCGGGCAGACGCGCAGACAGACAGACGCCGCGGTGCCGGGCGGTCTCCGGCTGCGCCCGGGTCCGCGAATCAAAGGAGGGGCGGGCGAACTCCTCTCACCCTCTCACCCTGCTTTGCTGGCCCGCTCTGCTCTGAGGCTCCGGAGAGTCAGCTCACGTGGCCCCCAAGCCCCGTGGCGTCCTGGGGTCCCTCCCTAGGGCACTGGTCAGTGTTTACGCTCCGTCTCTTCGCTTTAAGCCAGGGACTTTCACCTGCCCAGGGACCCCGAAAAATTGTATGCAGAATCGCCTATTTGAATGCTTCCTCCCCCACCCCCACCCCTCTTTCTTTCATGATGCGGAGGAAGTCCATCCTTTTATCTGCTTCTCGGTGGGATTCACAGACCCCCAAAAGTTAAGAACCATCCTTCTCCATCAAGAGCTCCAAGTCTTATTCTGGGTGCAAGGTGGAACATAATAGATTTTGTGTTCTCCTATATATACACCTTCAAAATCAGTTTACTGTTAAAGAGATGACACAGGTTGGTCCGTGCCCAGGCACACATGCACAATCTTAAAAAAATATGTCTTTTCCAAAAGTTTAAAGGGAAACTGAGGCTCAGAGAAGCTTTGCGGCTGGCTCAGGGTCAGACAGCCAGTTAGAAGCTGGAAGCAAAGCTCAGGCTCCTTGAATCTTAATCTAAAGCTTTAAGAATCCTGAGTGTCATGAGTACACTACATGGCCAAGTCGCCTCCAACATGCCTTTAAGGAGGTGGCTTCTGGTCATTGATACCCTTTAATGGAGCAAGCTAACCTGGTTTGAAGGGAAAAACTCGGGTGGAGTGAGCAGCTGCCATCAGAACGGGACAGTGAAAGACCTAGCTTAGCTCTTTCCTTAATTAGAGGATTTTTTACCTTTTGGATCACCAAGAAACTAATGGAAACTGAGTTTTCTCCAGAAAAAGACCAATGTTTTTTGTTGGCAAACACCTACGTTTGCCAATAGTATCCAGTGTTCCACAGATCTCTGACCGTCACCCGTGTAATGATGTTAAGAACCTTCATTTTAACTGAAAGAGAAAGGCGGATTTGGGGGACCCCCTCGGAGCACGTTCTCTCTGAAGAGGCTTGTCCCGGGGAATGTAGGGGATACTCATCCACACACGTGCAGACACAATCCAAGGGCACCCGGCGCAACTACTGGCGCGATTCCGCACTCCTGGCTCCGTACCCACATCCAAGTTGTGGGTCGCTAGGAAAAAAAGTTCAAGTCGCTAGCCCACGGCCAGCTGAAGTGGTCTTTAACACCCAGGCCCCTTTAGCCTCATTGTTTATCCATCTGAACGACTCCCATGCCCCGGGCCCACTCCCACCCCACTCCCACCCCCCACCTTTCCGAGGTCGACTATAAAAATAAACTATTTTTCCTTGTTAATAAATCTCCGCCCGGCGCCCTCTTTTAAAGAACTAAAAAAAAAAAAAAAAAAAAAAATCACTGCGCCCAGTGCAAGCGAGCAGAGATTAATCTCGAAGCAGGATTTATGTGGCGCGGGCATCCTCAAACAATTGCAGTCATAAAGTGAAATGAGATTCGGAGGCAGGTGGGGGAGGGGGAGGGCCTCTGGAACCACAAACACGTTTGTGTAGCTAAACAATGTGGAAACTCTTAAAGACCCTTTTTCTGCAGACATCTTGCAGCCCCGGCGCTTCCCTGTCAGCCCGCGGGAAAGGGAGAGAGATATATTAACTGAAGACACAATCTAAAATTACTTATGGGTTTTAAACATGCGGGCAATGGGGGCGGGGGTGCTGATAAACTGTTGTCCATATTTCCTTCTCTCGGTGTATTATTTCCAAGATATTTCACTCCCTTCCCAATGTCCTCTCCCTCCCCGCCCCTTCTTTTCTCTCTCCATTCATTACGTTGACTAGTGTGCAGTGGCCGAGTCTGGCGGGATTGGAGACTAGTCGACAGGACCCTGGTTTGCGCGTATGCGCAGGGCGCAATTGTGCCTGTGCGTAAAGACGCGGGTGGGGCGCACGGCGCGCAGGCACAGGAGCTCAGATCGGTCATATCCGCACCTGGGATGACCTTCCTCAGGACCCTTTCGGCCGTTACCTGCACACATTCTAGATTCATAGGGCGCTAGGAATTTTGAGGAGCATATTCAAGCGCGGCCTTGGTCAGAATCGCAGGCGAACCTTTCCTTTCTCGCAACGGAGAAGGAACACGAATGCCCAAGCAGCTATGGGTCCCAGGCCTGATCTGGACATTTAGAGCTGGTTACGGCTCCTTCAAGTTTCCAGGCATAGTATGGCTGCACTGTTCAGCTTCAGACATTCAGCTAGGGGAGACGTGGACCCTCCAAGTGGTTGGAAGGACTTGTGTAAAACTGTAGCAAGCTGAAGAAATGGGTGGCCCAGGACCCCCGCACGCATCGTACCCTGGAGCGTTGCCGACATCCAGAGCAAAAGACTCACACCGCCATCGAAGACCTGCAGGGACTAGGCCCGAGTTAATTAGCCTGTGTGAGCTCCAGTTTGCTCGTCTGTAAAATGGGAACATAACCAGCACCTACCCGCCAATAAATGAATATAAAGCTCGATGAAAAGCGTAGGTGGTCAATGAGTGGCAGATGTTTTTGTGGTTTTCACTTGTTAGGACTGAGTTGTGAGAGCCTGGCAGGGCCCACAAGACTGCCCTTTTATTCTACAGAAGGGACGTAGTCTCCGGGAGGGAGGGAATTAGGATACATTTAAAGATTGAAAGTCTGATTTCTGGATTCATTCATTGATTCAATAAATGGCCCATTAGTTTCGATCTCCGTTCTGAACCCTGGGGACCCAGCTGTGACCAGGAGAGCTATCCGTCCTATCCCCCAGCCCACTGATCACTAGTAGAGACCGCTGAGAGGAACAGTGTCTAATTTGCTGCCAAACTCTAGCCTGCGCGTTTCCTTAACGCTTTTTGGCCAAGGCTGGGACGCTCTGCGGACAGAATCCCGCCCCCACGAGGCACGCAAACGTGGAAGTCGCCAAAAAAAAAAAAAAAGATAAAAAGAAAACCCCGCAAAAGCTGGAGACATTCTCCTCCACGGAGGACGCCTCTGTGGCCGCCGCTGAGCGCCAGCCTGTGACCCGAAGCGCAGCTTCGCCCAGGCCGCCGGCTGCCGCTGTCGCCCTAGTGGGGCAGGCGTCCAGCAAAACAGTTCTAAACGTGTCTGGGCCCGATTCCGAAGTGTGAGGCAATCCCTCCGGCCCACGCTTCAGGAGGACCCTTTATGTAGGCCGGGCAGCTCTCGTCTCCGCCACTTATGTCATCTTTTCTTGGTGCACGCGGGCAAACGGTCTCCGCTTGCGCCCAGCGACCTTCTTTTCTGAGTGACCTCCCTGCCTTCGGCCCCCTTGGAGACAGGGATTTACGCCCCTCGCTCCCTGGGGATGGGGGATGGGGTGCACATTAGCCTCTGAGAAAAAGTGTTCCCTAGGACCACGTTCTCAGTGCCTCTCAAGTGTGGCCGAGGCAGACTTTCCAGCTCAAACCGCGCTCTTTGAATTAAAACAAAACGAAACACAACCCTCCCGCAATTTTTTTTTTTTTAACTGTGGCTAGAAATCTACAAATTTCCCTACCCTATGTCTCTTGAACTATCCCGGCGAAATTGCCAAGTATCCAGATGTTACCCTGAGTCTTTCAGAATTTACTGATTTTGCCAGGGGATCCAAAACTGTTCTTTCGGGGACAGCTGTCCAGACTGTATTAGCAAGAGTGAACAGTCCCTTCCTCCGGCTATGACTCTGAAGATTACACAGTCTCCTGAACTTTCCAGATGCTTCGAGAATGTCTTCCTTTGCCAGATTTCCAGGGCTCCCTGAGGGTGGGATGGAGGGAGAGAAAAATAGACGCGGTGTGGAGGCTGATGAGGAGGGTTCATCCTGACCTCTTCTCAGAGCTTGTGGGGTTTCAGGGTGCTCTCTTGACCTAAGAAAAGCCTCGGAGCCAGGTTTTCAAAATGGAGGTACCACCCCCTCCCCACACACCACACACAACCCCCCACCCCTTGTACACACAGACATAGAAAATTAAAGTGCTCCTTCTGGCTGTCCAGAAAGTAGTTCTGTAAATTTTCCCTAACAACTGAGATGATTAAGTGTATATGGGAGAGGGCAAGCTAAGCCCAACATCTCAAAATAATTTTCTGGGTTCTTTTCGCCTCTGTTCTTTCAAGGAAGATGTAGAGACACCTTTTATCTTGAAAGGCAAAAGACAAACAAACCCCTCCCCCCTTAAGTGTGTGTGTGTTTTCAACAACTTTCTCCCTGCACTTAGCAGCCTAGAGCTCCTCAAACCCAGAGGAGGCTGAGTGGGCAGTGGGAGCATAGGCCCAGGGTATGGGACAATTTGGTTAGTTTTTCAGCTTTGGGAGAAAATGGTCAGATCTCACTCAGAGCAGATATGGCTTTGCAGCAGCCCAGGCGCCAATTTCTGATTCTTCCGTTTCCTGGAGGGCCTCCCTTAGGCGAGAGGGGTTCTTTGGCAGCTCTATATCCCTGACGGAGCCCAAGGATAGAGGCCGGGTCTACACTAGCAAAGCACAGGGGTTCCCCAACAATTTGGATAGTTGGAAAGGAAAACCCACCATCACACTGGGGTGCAGGGTGTGGAACAGTCTGAGGGCACTGGGTCTTCATTCATCTCAAAGTTGTAGATCTCTGCTTGGAAACAGAAAGTCTGAAAGCCGAGACTTTTAGAAGTTCCCTCCTCTGGGGCTCCTTGAGGATTGGAGTTGGTTACTGTCCTCCAGTTGTAGGCGGACATTTTTGAGGGCACAGTGGTCCCTTGACTTTTGCAGCTGGAAAGAGGGGATTAAACTGTGTCTATGGTTGTCCCCCCTGCCCAAGCCAGCAGCACACAAAGAGGAGGGAAGGTTATTATGTGGTAAGGGGTTATCCACTGCTTCACTGTCTGCAGGAAGCCTGTGAAGTTTAACCAAGTCACAGATGCGACCCTGATCATTACTGGGGTTCTAGAGACTTTAGAGTCGGGGTTCATAGATCGCCATCCCCTTAGAAGATGCTGAGATTTTATTGCATCCCAAGGATATTCCCAGCTCCCAAACCCTAAACTAGAATCTGTTTCCCACCAGTTATTCCCCACCTACCTACTAACTCCAATTAAACTGAAATACCTCCGTGTGGGATTGGGAATGCAGTTATCAAAATCCAGGGTTCTACAGTCTGAATACCTGAACTGTATCACTCTCCTTACTGGCTAAGTGACTGTGGGCAAGCTATTTAACCTCTCTGAACTCCTTCTCATCTGTGAACCAGGATAACAACGATAAGAACGCCTCCTTCACACGGCTGTTAGGAGGAACCAGCCAAGGAAGGGGGCAGTAGGAGGGAATAGCCAGACCACAGTCAGGTCTGATGGCTGAGTTCTCAGGTGGAGGTTTGCAGAGGGCACACTGGCAGTGCACATCCTGGCCAGATGATGCCAACATAATAAAATAAATATATACTGATGGACTATTCCAGAAACAACAGTGTGTGGTGTGGGGTATCTTCCTACTTCAGCTGTGTGGGTGGATGTCTGCTTCCCCTGCCAAGTGCTAAGCGATGGGTTCCAATCCAAGTCCTGCCCTTTTCTAGCTGGGTAACTCTGAGCAACTGCCTTATGTTCTCTGTGCCTCGCCTGCGCAGTAGAAGTGAGTCCTGCCTCGGGGGTGGTTGTGCAGATCAAACAACTAGGTGCCTGGCACATGGCAGTGAGATTGAGAGATACAATATCACAGCACGTCGTAACAAACACATAAGCAAGCCTAACACAATATACACATCCTAATGGAAGGTAAACGCGGTATAATATCCGATATTACGATGTGTTATATTGTATTATAATCCTGGGCACACGTGTGCGCACTGGGAGGGACGGACTGCCTTAGCCAGGACGTGCTTCGCCATTGCAGTGCCCGTAGGGGACACTTGGGCTTGCTCTCCCACCTCCAGCGGTTGCCAGCTGGGGTTTCGCAGCCGCGCGCACGAAGCTTGGCAAAACGCAGGAACTTTCGCTTTCACCGCGTGGCGCTGCTCTGAGCCGGCTGCATCCCGCCTGGGCAAGGTTTCAGGAGGCTCCCGGACGCCGGGAATCGTTGGCTGCGTCCGGTCGTTCTGGGTGGCACCCAGTAGCCCTCGGGCACCATGGAGACGTTGCGTCGGAGGGAATCTGTGTCTGAGTGCGAGGCAATGCTATGCAAACCCCCGCCGCTGCCGGGATCGCGCCGACCTCGCTGAAGCTTGGGGGCGGCCAAGAGAGGACCTGAAAATATACCAACCCGTTCTTGCCACTTTCTGCTTTCCCATCCGCGCCGGGAGCCGGCAGAAACTGCTTGGAGATGACAAGGTTGGGAGCAAGGCTATTTTTTTCTTTTACGCGCGGCTTCTCCGGACGTTGCCAGTCCCGCAGATGTTCTCTCTGAACAACATCGAGAAATGATTTGGGGGAACCTTTTCTTTGGCCCTCTAAAGGCACCCGTACAACTATTTGCGGCGGTAGAAGCATGGCGAGAACACCAAATCGCTGGCACACTGAACAATTTGCCCAAAGAATCATACCCCTATAGAGGTTCTTATGCACCCCAGATCCGAGAGCGTCGGCGCGTGGGCATGGAATTATTCTCACGTCCTTAATCATTCGCCGATGTTTTCTGCACTTTCTGGCACGGATATTTCTATTATCTCTGTGGACAGAATCGTCTTGGGGCACACACAATTATTTGCATGCGTGTTAGCGTGTATACACTTCATTATACACACACAAACTAGGGCACACCCGCAGCCATCTCGTTTCTGCGCTGCCCTTGGCGCGCGCAAACGCGCAGACCTCAGGCTGTTAAGAGGCGAGCGAGGGCCAGGTCTGTTATCTTCTCGGGAAAAGCCCATTGTTTAGAGGGAAAAACTCTCTGGGGTCTGCGTTGGTTCTTTGTTGTGGTGGTTCTTTTTTTTTTTTTTCCCTCGGACAGAGGTCAGAAGTCAGACAATTTCCTCGCTAGGAAAACGGCGGGGACAAAGGCCAGGCAGCGGGTCACCAGTTTTGAACCGAGGTCCAGGAATGGTTCTAGGATGACGGGTAGGGCTGTGAGCCCTGATCCCTCGGAACAGTCTCTCTGCCTCCCCAGGTCCGAGGGCCAGGTGGGAGGACGGGGAGGGACCTACTAAGGCCTGCTCCCAGAGGCTCGAGGAACTGCGTTTATTTTCTAGTTATTCTTGGCCGCTTTCCATGCGATTATTTGTAGCAGCGCAGGGAACTTCTGGGAGAGCGGGTGCCTTGCGGGGGTTGGGTGGGGGGTCCCTTTTCCCGGCCCCACGAATTTTATGACATCGAAGCTCGGAGGGTGAAATTACAGGCGGCATCAAAATGTGTAAATTATAGGTTTGTGTTGTAAAGAGGCCTCTGCGCGGTCGC
The DNA here is from genome assembly GCA_006408695.1 of Aepyceros melampus. Classification (NCBI taxonomy): domain Eukaryota; kingdom Metazoa; phylum Chordata; class Mammalia; order Artiodactyla; family Bovidae; genus Aepyceros; species Aepyceros melampus. Next base: position 218,892 of record SJXQ01011737.1, read on the forward strand.
TGGAGAAAGGCGGGTTTGTGGGTTCCAAGCTGATTCCGAGCCCGGCGCGGCGCGCGCCAGTGCGCCCTGGGCATTCGCGGACTCCGTCCCCAGGCGCGGCAGCCCGGGAGCCCGGGCGCTGGAAAAGACGTTGTCCCAAACCGGGCGGCCACACCAGCCGGAGAGGAAGAGACCAGGCGGATCTCCGGCGCCCAAGGCCCTCAGGCCTCGCAGCCAGAACCGCGGGAACTGGGGCTCTGCCTCCCCGACCAACCCTGGAACCCCACGCTCGCAGGAGATGCCTTTTAGCTCCGGCTTGCTAAAATTAGGTTTAATCGAAGATACTTTTTTATGCCTAGCGGTGGGCAAACTCTCCTTTAGAAGTCTTCGACTACAAAAGTGGAGCGCGTTGGAGACAATTTCGGCAACGTTTCAGTTACAGGGCTGTTTGGACTTCACTTCTCATCACTTAGCTTTTTCTGGATCTCTTCTTTCCTTTCTCCTCCAGGTCTTATCTTTTGTTCCCCCCTTCCTTTCCCCTCTTCTCTCCTCCCAGTCCCTCCCTGTCTCCCTCCTGTCATCTTTCTTTTTTCTTTCCCTTCTTTTTGTCCTCACCTTGGAGGTATTTCCACACCCCCCTTCTTTGTAAAGTCTTTTTCATTAATTAAACTGCTTTGCATTTCCTTTTGTTCCTCACCCTCTCCTCTTTTTAAAAAATTACTTTCCCCCTTTCCCTCCTTTTTCCTTTGTACTTAGGTTCTCCACTTCTTGGGGACTTGGAATGTGCAGCAGTTGAACTTACACTTTCTTGATTACAAGAAATCCAACTAAAGCAGGTCCCATTGGCCTGGAGAAAAGCAGAAGCAGGGAAGCAGACACTTAAATAACAGCCCCCAGAACCCCTGGCATTTGGTTAGCACCAACCTCTCCAGGACCCAGTGTATTGTAAAGGAGAAGGGGGCTGGAGAATTAATAAGAACTCAAACATTCCATAGGCAACGGGACTGTCCACTTGGATGGGGTAAAAAAAAATATGTATATATCCAGCTATCAGCAGTCCACCCCATGTGTTATCAGGCAAATGTACATACCAAGATCTGGGCTGCCCATTGGATCCCTATCTTTGTGTGATCTGAGTACCCAGGAGAAAACCTTGCCAAGAGTAGCAAGAATTTCAAGAAGGCAAACAAACCACCCAATGTTAAAATCTTTCTGAGACCACCTAACTCCCTTCCTCGATGTGAGATTTTTTTTTCCTCCCCTCTGAGCCCAGGTCTCCCTCTTCTCAACAGCTGTTCATCCATTGTTATATTTATTAGGTAAATATAAACCCCATAAATATGCCTGAATGAAAACCTTCATGTTCCCTAATATGCTGTTCAGAGTCACCAACATTCATCTTCTAACCGTTTGACTCCTTTGGTTTGACAAAGAGTGTAAGAATTCTACACTCTGGCCCCTTCCCCTAAGTGATGAGAATATTAACATCTGACCAGTGTGCCCCCATAAGTAGCCTCCACCCCACCCACCTTTCCAAAGCTTCCTTATTAATAAGAGGTCATTTCCTCCCAGGCCTTAAACTCAACCTGCAGTTCAGACCAGACAGGGAGAAAATGTTGACATCTCTGGGCCAGTGGCTATACCAGGGTAATCGCACCTCATGCACGGAGAAGTTCCTCAGGGACTTGTGCTTCTAAGAATGGGGAGACACGGGTGCGCCTGCGTGTCAATCAAGGAGGTTGGCTTCAAGGAAAGAAATGCTGGTAGCAGCATCCCTGTTCAATTTCCTGAGTACATGCTCTGTAAGTCTGACTTTCTGGAACAACCCGAGCAGCTAGCTAGCTGATGAGTTCTATTTTTTGTTTTTAAGTCATTGATTGCCTAATATTCATGAAGCTAGAAACCTATAAGAAGACTGGTAAAGATGAAAACATGTAATTAACTCGCAGTGCTAATGAAGGTGTGGGAAACATTGGTGGGGAGTGGGTACATGGTTACAACCAATACAGGGGCAATTTGGTAGACCCATTAAAAATAAGAGAGCACAACCCTTTAACCTAGCCATTTTCTTCCCCGAGGTCTTGATCCTACTGGGGAAGGATCATTACTGGGGTAATCACACACAGGCAAAATGATGTACCTCTGGGGATAGTCAATACAGCGCTGCTGTAATAGCAGCAGTGGGTAAATGACCTGATAGATATCAATAGGGATCTGGTTAATCTAAGGGTGGTAAAAAGAATATTAAAATATTATGCTGCTAGAAAAAAAGATGGAGGGCTTTCTGTATGTACAGATGAGAAAAGCTCTCTGAGAGGTAAGTAAAAAATGATTAAAACCAAAAGACAGAAGGGTTTGTAAAGGATGCTACAGTGTACCAGAGAAAATACAATTGCATGTGTGTGTGCAAGTGTGTGTGTGTAGGCTCTGCAGACCTGAAGGAGGGCATGGCAACCCACTCCAGTATTCTTGCCTGGAGCATCCCCTTGGACAGAGGAGCTTAGTGGGCTCCAGTCTATGGGGCTGCAAAGAGTTGGACAAGACTGAGCTACTAAGTACAGCACAGCTCTACAGAAGGGCGTGTAGAACCCTGTCACCATAGTTACTCCCAGAGGCTAAGTGGTGTTAAGGGAGGAAAATTTACTTTCACTGTATACTATTTCCTACACTTTCAATCGTTTGCCTTTTGCATGTTTGTGCCAAAATAATTTTTTAAAGCATTTTATTGTTATTTATTTTTAGTTTTTGGCTGTGCCCCATGGCATGTGGGATCTTAGTTCCCTGACCAGGGATTGTACCCACACCCCCTGCATTGGATGGCGAAGTCTTAACCACTGGACTGCCAGGGAAGTCCTCCCAAATAATTTTTAAGTGAATTGAAAAAATTTAAGAAAGTGGTTGTTGTCCATGTGGTCATTTTCCCAGCAGCCCCCGTATCACTCTCTTCTGTCCTCCTTTCTCTTCCAGAATCCTAGTCACCACCTGATGAGCACTCACCATGCACAGAGGCTGGGCCAACCCACTTCCAAAGCATCTCATTTCATGCTCACATCAGTTATCCCATAGAGGCACACTCAAACCCATTTAACAGGTGGGTAAACTGAGGCTGTTAGAGGCACATCTCCTGCTCAAGGCCATACACTTGGTAAGATGCTTTCTATCCCAGAGAGCCTGTTGCCTAAACCAAATAACTGCAATTTAACTGATCTCCACTTCAGCATCCTCCTCTTGGTCAATTTTTTTTCTTTTTCTAACTCCTCTACTTTCTGTCCTGTCCCGGGATTCTCACCCCATGCTCTACCACTAAAAAGTAGATGAGTGCAGATAAAATACTTGAAAGAGAACAAATAAGTCCAGACCAAGGCAGGTCAACTAGGTTCCAGTGTAAATCCAAAGATCGTTGGCCAGACCACATGGGAGCAGATGGCACTGAGGGATGGGCTTGAGCGTGGCGACAGAAGTAGGTCAGGCACATCCCTCAGCCCTTCTTCACAGGAAGCCTGTCCATGGACTCGGGCCTTCAAAAGGATTTGGTCCCAATCCCTGTCTTGCTCCAGCTCCTACAGCCATTCCCATAAATCCTAGCTGCTCTTCATTCCTGGAGCCACCTCTAAGCCCTGAAAGGTAATGGGGTGTGAGAATATGGTTTTGGAAAATTGTTCGGTTAAGATCCGGATGTGGAGCTAGGGTTCCTGTGGGGGTCCTTTAACATAGGAGCTGGGGCAGTTACCAAACTTCCTCTTATCTGAGGACTGGGCTTCTGCGTGTGATGCCTTTCAACTTCAAATGCATTCTTTTGCTACCAGAGCAACGCCCCAGGAAGATACCAGGAATCCTATTTATTGGCCGCTGGGACTAACTCATGGCCAAGTCAGCAAATAGCACTTGAGCACCGAGGATATCCAAGGTGCCCGCTGCACATCCAAAATGCTAAGGTGTGTCAGTTCTGTATATGCGTCCGTATTATAAAAATTCAATTCAAACCCTGTTTCAGAAGTGACATGGTGCAAATCTGTCTCCTTCTCAGTTGCTTCTACAGATTTATGGTTTCCTTCTTCCCGGGCAATCCCAACTGTGGCTCCTTTCTTGTATATTTTCTGGACATAATCTATGCATAATTAATTTCTTCTTAATTGAAACTTTTAGACTCAATGTATAGCCATAGTCTACTGTGTGAGAGCCCAGGTGCCTGGATTCACATACTGCGTTGAGACTCTTTTATTTTGTGACTTTGGGCAAGTTCCTCAACTTCTCTGCCTTGATTTTCTCATCTGTAAAATGGGGTGGTTACCTGCCTTAAAGGTTTCCTCTGAGAAAAAAGTGACAAAACATGCTAAGCATCTAGGATTTTGCCTGCCACAAAGAAAACATGCAATGAATATTAGCTTTAAATATTAAAGTGAGTAATAAATTATTCATCCAGATCATTGCTGGAAAAATAAGTGAGGAATTAAGTTTCTACCATCAGAACAACTATCTTACAGTTTGCAATGTTTGAAAAAGGGAATGATGCTAAAGATCTCTGATTCTGGCTTCTTACAAATAACCCAACAAAGGTTGGGTTTACAAAGTATAACTGAGATTTCTGTTCCTCAGATGTGTGTGCGTTATCAAAAGTTGAAGGTAATACCTGAACCCAGAATCTGGTTGCTTTGAATGTGGGTCGGCCTCACTCAGCAGTGAAATTTGTATTAAACTTGATAATGTTTGTGGTCATATTAAAAGTAGAGTGACATTTATGAATTTAAATTTAAATAAATTTAAGGCTGTAGCACACACTATAATCCCATGGACCAATGAGTCTGGAGGGCTAAATGAGCCTGGGGTTGCAAAAAAGCCAGACTCGATTTAGTGACTAGATAGCAATAACAATACATACTATCAACGACTGACTTTTTAAATGAATTCTTCTGCATGAAAATTCGTTCCCTTTCATAAGTGTGTTCTAACACTGTTTACTTAAGCTGACTGCTGCCTCTGCACCAGGGTTTTCTGTGTGGCCATAGGAAGATGGTATTTCCTCTGTATTCTTTCAGGAGAACTGGCAGGTTGGCGGCAGAGGGCTTTCTCAGGCCAGGTCTGTGGTTTAGGGTGTGGCTGGAAGTCTCTGTACCTTATGGAGATAAATAATGAATGCTGGGTTCCTCCCTGGAGATGTGTTGTGTAAACAATTTCATAGTTCTTTGCAAAGCTCATCATACAGTTGGATGGTAAATTATGCTTTTTTCTTTCTTGGTTATTAGTGAGTCAAATCCATCCCTCCAGCCTTCCAGGAAAGAAGCCAAAAACATAGGAGGACAGCGAGATCACAAATATGCTGAGTGCAAGCTTCTCATAGCAACATAAACAAAAACTCTATGTGCCTTTTCTTTGCACTTGGAAAAAAGTCTTTAAATACATAGTGCATAGATTAATAGATCTAATTCCTGTGTACTTAACACCCAGAAAAAGAACTTCACATATTAACATGTGGTCATGTCTGTTTCAAAGCTTTTTTTTTTTTTTTTACTAACAGAAGTAAAATATTATAAAGTTGAAGTGCTTTACCCTTTTCTGATCTCATCTCCATATTTCTTCCTTTTCTTAGAGGTAACCACTATTGTAATTTTGGTGAAGCCTAGCAGTCCACATTTTTATATTTCTATAAAATATGCACTTCTCCAAAAGCAGTACAGAAATGTGGTTGGTGCTTTTTGAATTTGCATGAGCCTCATACCCTGCATACAGTTCTCTGAGTTGCTTCTTCACTCACTCAGTGTTAATTTCTGAGTTTAATTTATATTGCTAAATAGATATGTGACATAATTGAGAATATTATATAAATATATTTAATTCACTTTGGTTGCTACATAACAATTCATTCTAGGCTAATAAATTGAGGCTAACACATGCATACCACTGTCCATGTACCAAGCACTGTTCTAAGCATTCTCTATAATGAATTCACTTATCCTTATACCTATGAGATAGCTGCTATTGTCTGTTTGATTTTGGCCATGTCATTAAGCAAGCAGAATCTTAGTTCCCTGACCGGGGATTGAACCTGTGACCACTGAGTACAAAGTCTTAACCATTGGATTGCCAAGATAGTTGCTACTGTTATTCTCATTATCCAGACAAGAAAACTAAGGCATACAGGGTTAAGTTACTAGGTCACTTTCTCTGTTGATGGATATGTAGATTGTTTCCCTTTTTCACCACTATAAACAGTGATACAGTGACCATCTTACCTGCTGCTTCTTATATACCAGTTGTTATTCTGCGCACAAGAGTTTCTATCAATTAGATACCCAAATCAATTTGGGGGACTTAAATATGTACACTGCTGAGTTCAGTGTACATAAAAAACATTTCTTTTTGGCCACACCACATGGCATATAGGAGCTTAATTCCCTGGCCAGGAATTGAACCTGAGCCCTCTGCATTGGCAGTGGAGAGTCCTAACCACTGGACTACCAGGAAATCCCACTAAATATTTTCAATGTCATGTTTGTATATGTGATCTCAGGCAGCCTTTGCTTTACCAAGCTTCGCTTTCTTCCTTTGTATAATAAAACAGGGACATAAGAGTTAGACTGTAAAAGTTGAGGGGGGGATTAAAAGACCTGTACATGGTAAACACTCTATAACTAGTAGCCATGATAATAGTAAGAATATTACTACTGCATTAGACTATACCATTGTTGATGGTATGGTCTAATCAAGGATACACTTTCCAAAGTTAAGTGACTTTTAGGCCCAAATTAGACAATTCTTAATCAGTAATGGAACCTGTTAAACTTTTATATCAAACCACAGCAGACAACCCAGAGGGGGCAAAATGAACAGAACCTTGAAATATAGAATTGGGACACTCTGAGCGAGCTGGTGACTGCTGTGTTACTTTAGGCAGATTACACGACCTTTCTGGGTGTCTAGTTCTCCAGATCTCAAGGAAAAAATATTTATATTTTTTACCCTTGCAACATAAGGTTGCCATGAAGAAACAAAGGTGGGTGGGCAAAAGTGATTTCTTTATGGATTATTGAAAATAAAAGATTTTCAAGATATTGTTTTCTGTACCTTTAGATTTGGCTGGACATCTAGAAACAATTTTTTTTCTTCTATTGTCTACCTATCCAAAGTATTTCAGAAAAAAGTATAACAACTTTTGAAATTGGTTTTCTGTAGGAGATAAGGGAACACATTCTAATGGTGTGCTAGGGAATTTTTCTAATTACTGTGCCAACTTCAGGTTCGTGAAAATGCAAAGACTTTGTTTTTCTACATAAACTATTTTAAATAGTAAAAAGATGAAAGGGAGAGGAAAATACAGAGATAGAACTCTATCCAACCATTGTTTTGCAAACAATTGGTTGTTTGATGGGGTTTAATTAGTTGTTTGCAAAACATCTTGCCTGACCAAATTCATTGTCTTGCCTTTGTCTCTCTACCACCGCTGCCAAGATGTTATAACCCCAACCAGTTGTGTTTGAAATTTCTTCAATCAGTTATCAGCTAAATTCAGCTTCTTTTTATGTCAAAAATAGCTCACTGGTAGCCAACTGGCTTCTCTTCAAACTGGTTTGTCTGAGGCTGGAGCCTACCGGAAATGCTCCAGCCCTGCTCCTAGCTGAGACCCCACTGATGTCAGTTGGACTCGGGCCATTTTCATTTGCTAATAAAGCCCAGAATCCATAGTGAAAGAACTGATGAAAGATGCTGATTGCTGCTGGTTGCCAGGAAACAATGCAACATCTCCTCTAGAGAAGGGAGAAAATCAGAAAGAAACTGAACCAGGGTCCAAAATACTGTTTGAGCCAAGTCCTAATGGAACACTGGTCTTCCCTGATGGCTCAGGTGGTAAAGAATCTGCCTGCCATGCAGGAAACACAGGTTCAATCCTTAGGTTGGGAGGATCCTCTGGAGAAGGAAATGGAAACCCACTCCAGTATTCTGGCCTGGGAAATCCCCTGGATGGAGGAACCCGGTGGGCCACAGTGCATGGGGTGTCAAGAGTTGGACACAACTTAGCAACTAAACCACGACCACCAAGGGTATACTGGCTGGCCTGGTTTTCCAAAGATGGTATGGGAAGAACCTGGTTGGAGAGAGAAAGAGAGAGAGAGAGAGAAAGAAAGAAAGAGAGAGATTGGAAGCAAGTCAATGAAGAAATAGATGTTTTTTTATTTGTGTAAATTAGCTAGGGGAAGAATGGAGACTGGGCATTCCTCAGAGAAAGAAAAGGGGGTTTGTATCCTCAAGTAGGATAAGGAAATGGCAGTACACTCCGGTGTTCTTACCTAGAGAATGTCATGGACAGAGGAGCCTGGCGGGCTGCGGTCCATCGGGTTGCACAGAGTCGAACGTGCCAGAAGTGACTTAGCACGCATGCACGCACGCACGCATCCTCGGGCGGGGTGAGAGGGAGCCTGTTATCTGCAGTGCGTAGGGTAGTTGTATCATGTCAGGCAGAAGTCCTGCTTTGTTGATGTGATTATTTGGAGATTAAGTGCGGTTTAAGGAGTTGTGTATGAGTGTCAAGCTGACAAGGCATGGTGTGGGGACTTGGCCGTGAGTTTGTGTGCATTTATATGTTATGAAAATCATTCCTACCGTAGATTTAGTGCTTATCAAACTCACTTCATGATTTTTGCTATATCTAAGCTCTCTCAATTCTATTTTTTAAAAAATAGTAATTGCTTATGTATTTGGCTGCACTGGGTCTTAGTTGTTGCATGTAAACTCTTAGTTACGGCATGGGGGATCTAATTCCCTGACCGGGGATCGAACCTGGGCCCCCTGCACTCGGGGTGCAGAGTCTTAACCACGGACCACCAGCGAAGTCCCTATTTTCTTTTTTATTCACTTTTCTAGAAGTGACTTAGCAGCAGACCTGAATAGCCACTCTGGGCTCATTCTAAGCAATGTGAGTATAGTGGGTTAGTCTTTTTAAAAAATAATGCTTATGAAAATGACTGTAGAAATATTAACCTGTTTTCCTAAAGTTTATCTGGTTACAGTTAAAATCACCACAGGAATGGCCAGAGGGTGATGGTTGAAAACAAAGGATTTGGTGTCAGTCAGACCTAAATGAAATCCCGGCTTTAACATTTAGCACCTGTGTGAGTTTGTCCAAGTTACATTTTGAGCCTCAGTTTTCCCCATCAGTAAAATGGGGATAATCATGTCATCTCTATGGGGTTATTGTGAGAATTAAATAAGATGAGGCATGTTAAGTGTTTGCTGACTAAGTGCCTGGCACATTCAACTGTCCTCAACAGGTAAGTAAAAGTATGTTATAGGCTGAATCGTGTCCTTTAAAAACTCATATGTTGGATTTTTAACCTCTGGTCCCTCAGCATGTAACTGTATCTGGAGACAAGTCTTTTAAAGAGGTAATTAAGGCAAAATGAGGTCCTACAGGTGAGCCCTAGTCCATTCTGACTGGGGTCCCCATAGAAGCAGAGATTAGGGCACACGCAAAAACACGGAGGAAAGACCATGAGAAGACCCAGGGAGAGTGCGGCCACCTAGAAGCAAAGGAAGGGCTCAGAAGAAACCCCGATCTTGGACTTCCAGGCTCCAGAACTGTGGTTTCCATTTCAGTTTCTGCTGTTTAAGCACCCCACACCCACGCCAGTCTGTGGTACTTTGCTACGGCAAGCTGAGCAGACTAATATAAGGCATATAGACATCTGTCCATGGCAGTCTCCATTTTACAGTCCTGGTGATTAGCCATGTACAGGCATGGATTTAGGCTTTATTTAGATCCAAGATGATGACACACAAACCACAAAAAATAGTAGTGGAAAGTGGGTTGAAGCACTGCCTTCTTGTTGCCTTCTTGGCAATTCACAGAAATGTTGTCATCTACAAATGTGGTTATCACACAAGAAGGGTGACTAATCCCCAGTGAGTGTAACTCATCGTAATTTTTAGGTAAAGATTTTAGGATTTGGTGAAATGCAGTCATTTTTAATCAGGCTGAACTGTTCTAAATAGCTTCTGGCTCAGATTCATGGTTCAAGATGCCATTAATGTTGTCAGATGTTTCTAATGGTTTCTCAGGCCTGAGAAATTCATGTTCATCTGAATATCTTTTATCAGCTACTCTCTCTCGGCAAATGCCACTAACCCCCTACCCTCATTACCACATGCCCTTCCAATCACCAACTAGACTACTCATATGATTTAGTGAATTCCAAAACACTTCTTAATCATGATTACCAGTCAGTGTCTATATATTTTACCCACATGAGCTGAGAACGAAGTTGGCAGGATAGGGTATGCAGTGTCAAATACCAGGGATGTCTGATGGTTTGATCCTTCTGGAATCAGTGGTCGATGAAGACTCATGAAGGAGTGTGAACTTGGGCTAGCCCCTCTAAGCCAGAATGAGATGAGAATTTGGATAGGTAGATAGAAAAAAAGAGAGGCTATTTCAAGTAAGGAGGAGAGCTTGAGGAAAAATCAGAGGGCCTTGTATAGTAACTGTTTTATGTTCATCTTCTTATTAGACTGTGATGGGACCATTGAGAGTAGGAACTGGATCATGTTTATTTTCATACACCTGTTGCCAAGCCAAGTGCCTGCAACCTAGTGGTCATAGAACATGGCAGTAATTGTCAGGACCCATGAAGCTCTCAACTGCAGTTCTTAACTCAAAGTGGCTTAAGTGAGAAAAAAATTAGAAGCAGAGGATTTTATTGGCTCATTGCATTGGAAAGTCTAGGGGTGTGTCAGCTTCAGGCACATGTGTATCAAGGACCTCAATGCTGTCTCTTGTCTTTTGCCTCTGTTTCTCTCTGTTGGACTCATTACCAGATCAGGTTTTCCAAAATAGTAGTTACAGGACGCTCTGGGTTTATAACTACCAGTGCTCACCTTCTCCCTCTGTCTCCATATATATGTTCCATATATATATTCTTATCCATAACAGGAACCCATAACAGTATCCATTTCACATGTTGTTGTGAAGATTAAATTTTAGTTAAAGTGGCACATTTAGTAAAATGCCTGCTACAATGGCCATACTCAAATCGTTTTCTGTATCTCGCGCTTTATGTTTGTGTATCAGTATCTCTATTTACCTCTCCATGTGGACAGATTCCGTCCAGTGGCTCAGACGGTAAAGAATCTGCCTGAAATGCAGGAGACCTGAGTTCGATCCCTGGGTTGGGAAGATCCCCTAGAGAAGGGAAGGGCAACCCACTCCAGTATTCTTGCCTGGAGAATTCAATGGACAGAGGAGCCTGATGGGTTATAGTCCCTAGAGTTGCAAAGAGTCTGACATGACTGAGTGACTAACATGGTCCTGATAATAATGGTTATAAATAGATTCCACCGTTTATTTGCAAATAAAGACCCCCACGATCCTTTCCAGATTAACATTGGAGAGAAAACCAGGGAGGATGCAATTGATACAGAGTTGTTCAAGCCCCGTTTTCATTTGTGGTTGAGCAGCCTAACATTAGAATTTGAGCTTCTTGAGGGCAGAGATGTTTACTGATTTTGGTCACTGTTTCAACTTCAGCATGAAGAATAGTTCTGGGCATACAATAGACACTCTGCCAATGTCTATTGAAATCACAAGTCCCTGCTTGATAGCCCTGGAGGTTGGAATAAGATGGGGTTAGAGTACTACCTGAATTTCAGATATAGCTCAAATCTCTTCCAACAGGTCCAGAGAAATGAATGACAAAGATGGTCTCAGCTTTAGACCCCTGGGGCATTAACTAAGAGCCAACATTTGAGCTGAAGTGGGGTGTAAAGGGAACAGCAGTGACTAAAGCTTAGCAAATGTAGTCTCATGGGTGCTTTGATCTGATTTACCACTTAGGCTTGAAATTACACTCAATTTCCTGCCTTCGTGCTTTTCTCCACGTGGTGCACCAGCACTCCTCAAGCCTGACTTATAATCCTTGAAATCACTGTACAAGGTGGGTGTTCACAGTCTCATCACTTGAGAAATAATCTACTGAAGACTGGTGGGTTTTTTTTTTTTTTGCTTTCCATTAAAAGGCCTGAATGCTTTGTTGTGGGTTAAAGGAAACAAGCTTTCTCAGTTCTACACATGGACCACAGAGAGGAAGAAGGATGATTCTCGACACATCTGCTGGCCCTCTGTCGGTGGTGTGCTAAGTGATAAACATGAATATCTTACTTAATCCTCTCAGCAATCCTAGAAGGGAGGTATGAGTCGGTCCATTTCACAGAAGAGGAAAATGAAGCTTAGAGAAGTTTAGTAACTCACCCACGGTCACCCAAGTCCACTAATGCCTTTCACAGGCCATTCAGCTTGTTACAGAATCCATGGTTGGCACAAAAATGAAAGCAAGTGCCCAGGGCTGCTGAGATGTGAGAACTGGACTGTGGGTGGTATGAGTGACCACTTGCCTGACCCTCTGCTCATCCAGATCCAAACAGATGGTAATGACTTCCAGCCAGGATGTGGCCAGCGAGATGAAAGGGCTTAGTTCAGATTTCCCAACCCTTAAGTCAGCCACCTTGACTTTTCGACCATTTTTAAAAATATGATTTTCTTTATTTATTTAGGTTGTGCTGGGTCTCCATTGCTGCGCAGGCTTTTCTCTGGTGTGGTGAGTGGGGGCTATTCTTAGTTGCGGTTTGCAGGTTCCTCTTTGCAGTGGCTTCCCTCGTTGCAGAGCACAGGCTCCAGGGCACCCGTCTTCAGTACTTGCGGCACATGGGCTCAGTACTTGTGGCTCCCGGGCTCTAGAGCACAGGCTCAGTAGTTGTTGTGCACGGGCTTAGCTGCTCTGCTGCATGTGGGATCTTCCCGGACCAGGGACTTGAACCCGGGTCTCCTGTTTTGGCAGGTGGATTTTTTGCCACTGAGCCACCAGGAAAGCCCTGGACTACCTTTTTTTTTTTTTTTAAGCCTTTCCATTAAACTATATTTTTATTTGGCAGCATGGAAAATTTATTTCTTAGTTGCAGCATGGGGGAACTCTTAGTTGTGGCATGTGGAATCTAGTTTTCCAACCAGGGATCGAACCTGGGTCCCCTGTATTGAGAGTATGGAGTCTTAGCCACTGGACGACCAGGGAAGTTCCTGGACCATTCTTTGAGCTATCTTCAAAATCCAGTGGGAAAGAACCTGTAAGTCAACTCTGAGCAAGACCATCCCCTAGTTTAAAAACTTCCTGGGGGTCTCTTGGTATATTACAGCCCCCAGTGGTTTGCTTTTCCTTTTTAGGGGTGTGGAAGGGGAAATAAGGCTTTTGATATAAATAAATGGAGACTAACATTCTTGTGAGAAGAGGATGTTGTCCTTGTGATCCATACGGGCTGTGGACCTTCCTTTATCGAAATGCAAGTTGCTCCAGGTCCACTACTGAGATCTGGCAGATGAGTCAACGCATTCACTCCGTGTCTCGTTATGTAAATCAAGACATGGCTACTTGATGAGCTATGGGGGCAGGGGTGTGCGGGCAGTGGGAAAACTGAACCGTGACAGCCTGCAGCTGTGTTGTCCTAAAAACGACCCCCAGATCTCTCCAGGTGTTTGAACCAACAACACCTTTGCTTTCGGGTGTTGAGCTGCTGGAGACATTTTGCCATCTTGGCTTCATTCACTGCCATGGGGCAGACACTTCCTTGGGAACACAGCACGAGCTGATGTCTCATCCGGAAGCTTCCTCTTTCCAAAGAGACATGCCCCTCCTTTCCCTAGAGACTTGATCGAGTGATCCAAGGCAGAAATGTAGGGCGATGTTTCTTGCTTGACAAGTGTCATCTCCTAGACTGGCTGCAGGACTCTGACATAATACATTTCTGTTGTATAAGCCACTCAGTCTAGGGTACTTTGTTATAGCCGCCCTAGGAAATAAACACAGCCCTGGAGGAGGGGGAGACACTGAGGATGACCCTGCGAATAAACCTAACCCAAACTCAACTGACCCTCTGCAGACAGGCTTTCTGCAGTGGCCACATCTGTGCCTCTGGTGACCAAGGAGAGTTCAAGGTGGCTCATTTCAAACCTCTCCTTCACTAGAGCAAGTCAAAGGACGTGCCTGATTAAAAGTTACGATTCCCTCTGCTTGGAAAAGCCAGCTTGGAATTGTACTAGCTCATCTGGAAGTAGATGCCATACAGTATGTTTACCAGCATCCATGTACAGATGGAAGGCATCATTATATAGATCTGTTTATTTTTAGTTACAAGTTAAATATCAGATACAGGTTTAGGCCAATGATTACACCAAATTCATCACAATAGCTAACATTTACAGATCACTCTACAGATCACTCGCCTGGTAGCTTTTCAAGTATTATCTCATTCAAACTCTCCTAATAAGTCTAAGAGGGGACACGATTATTATCTCTTTTTACATGTGGGAACACTGAGTCTTAGCAATGTCAGGAGCTTGCCATTTTGGGCAGGCTTTCCCCTGGTGAAGCAAGATGGTTATCAGCAGTGCTAGGCATTCCATCCTTCAAATTCTAAGTCCAGTAAACAGAGACCTTTTTCTTTTAAAATTGAAGTGTACTTGATTTGCAGTGTTTCAGGTGTCCAGAAAATTGGTTCACACACACACACTCACACACATACGGGCCCACTCTAGTATTCTTGCTTGGAGAATGCCAGGGACAGAGGAGCCTGGCGGGCTACAGTCCATGGGGTCCCAGAGTCGGACATACTGAGCGACTAATATATAAATTATCTTCTGGATTCCTTTCCTTTAAAGGTTATTGCAAGACATTGAATATAGTTCCCTGTGCTATATAGCCAGAGACCTTCTTTTCTCAGTATTTCTGGCCAAAGTCCCACAGTAGTCTCTGATTGGATAGGATTTGGACACATGCTCACTGTTGAACCAATCGCTGTGGCTGGAGGATGGAATATGCTAATTAGTGATGTCTTGGGTAATTGAAGCAGGGCTTGTTGCGTCTGGGGTATCAGGACGCTGTACACAGAGGAGCGAGTGAATGCTGTCTCTCTGGCCTGATAATTTGGGCTGTGGAATAACCTGCCTTAGTGTTTCTCAGAAGAAGCTCACACACCCTGCCTCATTAAGCCCAGATCTGTGTGTTCCACATGAACCAGGAAATTGCTTCAGTGTAGACCTGACTTAACAGAAGTACTCCCTCACTCCTTGTCTGCTCCAGTTTCCACGGTTTGAAGCCAGAAGCACCAAGCTATTTCTCATGCTTTAAATAACCAACCCTTGAAATGAAAGCCCAAGCCTGAAAATTTGTAATTGGAAATTTTAAATGAATGCCATTTCTTTCTAAAAAAAATTATTTATTTATTTATTTATTTGACAGTCCCAGGCCTTAGTTGCAGTGAAACACCTTTTCTTAAAAACTGGAATGGGGGAATAGTCGGGGTGGATTTGGCACAAGACCTTGTATCAGCTACCTGCTGCCGTGAGAGGGCTATGCAACAAAGAACTATTAACACCAGTGGCTTACAACAAGAATGTTTATTTTTGCTTACAAAATTTTAATTAACTAATTAATTAAATGAATTTAATCTTAACATTGAATTAAAATTTTAAATTTTAGTTAATTGATTAAAATTAATTAATTGCTTGATTATTTTGGCTGCGCTTGGTCTTAGTTGCAGCACGTGGGATGTAATTCCCTGACCAGGGATTGAACTCGAGCCCCCTTCACTGGGAACGCAGCATCTTAGCCACTGAACCGCCTGGGAATCCCTCCATTTAGTCTTTCAGCCATTCACTCCATGAGCATTTCTTGATGGCCTGGGAGCTGAGGGACAACAATTATACATTTCCTGCCCCAGAATGGATATATCTTATGGGAATCAGACCTGGAAGTCAATGGTTACAATTTAAGTTCTTAAGCACCACCAGTCCAGGGAGGACCCCTGTCCCATGATAATGAAATTGCAAAGAAGAGTCACTCCCCTCTCCTCAAGCAGGAACTGGGGCCAGTGGTCTCTGCTAATTAGTACCACTAATTAGCATTAGTGGTACTAATGCTTTCCAGCAGACCATAGGGCTCTTGAGGCTGGGCCGCATCCTTTTCTCCCTACTCCTGTTTCCATCCCAGGCTGCACCTTCACTGAAGCCTGACTCTTCTCTTCTAGAAAAGATTGGCCTTCTTCAGAACAGTGCATTCACCAAGCCCTACTCGAAGCCCCTGCCAGATGCTTGACATACACTAAATCATATCTTCTTCTCTCAGAGGGGCTATCTGAGGCTGGTATTCTTATGAGTCCCATTGCACAGATCAAGAAACTGAGGCCGAGAGCAGTGAAGAGACTTGTTTGGTTGGTCCACCACCAGGAAGTGACAGGGTCAGCGTTTGAACCTGCAGTGAAGCCTGGACGCTGAGCAACCCGCACACCCAGCTTCCTCTCCAGGCCTTTTCTACCCCAGGCATCTGTACTCTCCTCACTTCCTGGTCACAGTTTGGGTCTAGATTTGCTCTGAATATAACTGAATACAAGAAATAAAAATGTAATACAAATGTCCTTCTCCATGAACCTAAAAGAGAGAAATGGAGAGGCTAGCCTAGAAAATTTGGATTGAAAAAAAGCCCAGCAAATGTGCCTTGTCAGCTGATTTTTCTCTTAGCTCCCTGAATCTCCCCATCTCACTGGGAGCCCAGTTCTCCTCCTCCTCTGGCTCCTGGGAGCCTCTACCCAGGGCAAAACAGGAGGTCAGGCAGTGGGCAACGGGCCAGCAAGATCAGCTAGAAACAGGTTTTTGGTTTTTTTTTCTGCCAGTGACGGGTCCACACCCAGGGCGCATAAATCCTTTCTTTTATTTTTATTATTATTACAGCTCAGGGTCTAGCATGGGCCGTAAACGGATTTAAGAGGCTGCAAGAATATAGAATTTAATATAGTTGGCACCATTAAATAGTGGCACAGCAAACCCACTTGGAGAAGTGCAACCCCCTCCCTCACCACCTCCCTCCCCCACGTCCTCTCACCTCCCTCCCCAAATCCTTCTGGCCAAGGTTTCCCCCTCCCCTCCCCCAGGAGCGGGGGAAGAGCAGAGGGAGATGGGCGGAGGCAAGAGAGGAGAGTGCCTGCAGCCCCAGTGGAGAGGGCATTGGGCAAATGGCCAATTAGGGACACTTGGGGAGATGGGACAGAGCTTTCTAGATAAGCATGGTTTTTATCAGCCTATAAAAATACCACTTTCACTTATCTGCTGGCTCCTTGTCCAGGCTCCTGGGAACAGACGGAAGGGGGCACTGAAGAAAGGCCAGAGGACAAGGCAGGGACAGTCCGGGGAGGGAGCACGTGCAACAGGCAGAGAGGAGGCGCCCTGAGAGCCAAAAGCATGCTGTGGGGAGGCTTTCTTCCCTCCCAGCTTATCACCCTTCAGGCTTCTATTCTTATTTTATTGCAGGGAACGGGGAGAGTCCTGCAGTCCTGTGCATCTTCTGCAGTTTATCGGTTCCTTTTATATGCTTTCTCTATGTCTTGGGTCTGAATTGCATCTGTTACAATATCTTCAATCCATATTCATCTAGCACAGACTATGTAGAAAGGGGTGGATGCTGTGTTGAATAAGGCAGTCATGATCTCTGTCCTCTAGTTTAGAGCCTGTGGTGGAGGCAGATGATTGACAAGCATGTAGCAAAGTTGATAGGAGGAGACATCATGAGGAGAGCTGGGAGCAGAGGCAATGGCATATGCAAAGGCCCTGGGGTGGGAACGGAGGTTGGTGCAAATGAAGAACTGAGAAGGTGGATAGAAGGTGGTGTCAGAAAGGGGGCAGGAAATGGGGCAGGAGGAGCAGAGAAGGCACTTGCCTTAAAAATACAGAAATGACTTTTTTTTTTCTTTTTGGGTTGCACTGAAAGGCTTGTGGGATCTTAGGGCCCAGAGCCGGGATCACAGCGAGAGCATGGAGTCCTAACCACTGGACTGCCAGGGAATTCCCAAAGAACCATTGACTTTTTTTTTTAAGCCGTGTGGCATGGCTTGCAGGGTCTTTGTTCTTGACCAGGGATGAAACACATGTCCCCTACAGCAGAAGCACAGAATCTTAATCACTGGGCCACGAGGAAAGCCCAGGATTGGGATTTTTATCACAAACTCTTTGAGCTGCCTTTGTTACTATTTATTTATTTTTGAGAGTTAGCAGCAGGAATGGGACATGAGCTGATGCCTCATTTTTACCTGCAGGCAGGTGGCTCAGGCCTCCGTGGGGGCTGGATCAGACCAGTAGGGCGGTGATGGCAGTCGTGGTGGTTGGTGGTGGTGGGGTGTCCAGCAATCTTGCAGTGTGATTTCCACGAGGAGCAGATGGGGGCCCCAGTCCTAGCTCCGCTTCAGAAATCCTTAGGGAAATTTTCAGTTTCCTCCCTGATCTTTGTGCCTCTAGCCCTCAGCTTCCCCACATGTAAAATCGAAGAGATGGACCAGTTGTCACTGAGGGCTCCCTTGGGTCCTGCCCTCTAGATGGGTCTGTCAGAGTTCCAGGTGTTTGGAGAGGGGTTAACAGGCCGCTTGGGAGGAGAGGGCTGCGGTGCTGAGGGTGGACCCAGAGGAGGCTTCTCCTTGCCTGCTGCAAGCCAGCCCCCTTCCCCAGCATCCTTCTTCTTCCCGATCTGGTGATTCCTGCCTGCGGAGGGATGCTGAATCAAGGGCTTCTCTCTAGAGAAGGTATTAGCTCGGTAATGAGCCCTGATCGCGCCCACCTAGTGTCTTCTGCCAAGCTGGTCAGGGGCAGCCTGCCCTGATGGCACCATGGGCAGGCTACAGGAGAGGATACTTGGTGTCCAGGGTGGGCGTGGACACAGTGACGGAGTACAAATCATGGGTGAGTGGAGGTGAGGATGATGGTGTGAAGGCATGTGTGTGCGCCTGCATTTACACACACATGGACTGGTGTGTGACTCAGGGTGAAGGATTATAATTGTGTGACTTTCTGTCCATGACTGTGGGCCAGTGTGACCACTTGTGACTGAATTAAGGTGCACATATGTGCAAGTGTGAACCTGCTGTGTGCACAACCATGATTGTGTGTCTGTGTGTGTCTGATCCTGTGTGAATGTGTGTCTGTATGACAATGAGCATGAGAGTGTGTGTGTGACTGACAGATGTGTATGTGCCTGGGGGAGCTGGTGTGAGACTGAGGAATAGGAGTGTGTCTGTGTATTTGTGTGACAGAATCAGTGTGTCTGTATGTGTGCGTGTGTGGGAATGTATAATGGTGGGTAAGGTCACTGTTGTGTGCAGGAAAAAAAAAGCAAAATGCTGCACCAAGATGTGTAGGGGGTGACTCTGCCTGACGTGAGTGTGTGTGTGTGTGTGTATTTGTGTGACACAGCTGCTGCTCCTATACATGCAGTGGGTGGTTGTGTGTGGCAGTGTGTGCTCCAAGTGACTCCCAAGTGGCTGGATCTGGGGCATTTTGTTGCTTGACCCCTCAGGGTCAGAGGGCCATGGCAGTGGCATCCGCCAGGGGCCAGGACCCCGGGCACAGGCAAGTCAGCTTCCTCCAGCACCGTGGGGCGGAAGTGGCCAGAAACCTAGCTGCTTTCCAGGTGGGGCTGCTGGAAGTGGGAGCTCACTAGCCCAGGTAAGTGCTGTGCCCCACCTGGACTCCAGGCGGATTGGCTGCGAGTGGATGTGACCCCGGGTGGACCAGGATCCACCCTGGAGCAAGCCCACTGGGACCACGGCCTTGGTCGTTGTTCAGCCGCTCAGTCATGTCTGACTCTGTGACCCCATGGACGGCAGCACGCTAGGCTTTCCTGTCCTTCATTCAGTTCAGTTCAGTTCAGTTGCTCAGTCATGTCCAACTCTTTTTGACCCCATGGACTACAGCACACCAGGCTTCCCTGTCCTTCGCCATCTCCAGGAGTTTGCTCAAACTCAGGTCCACTGAGTCGGTGATGCCATCCAACCATCTCGTCCTCTGTCATCCCCTTCTCCATGGCCTTCAGGGACAAGGTAAAGGCCACTTGGGGGGGCACCTGGGAGTGGGCAACCAGACAGCAACACCTGATTTCTTAGAACCAACTTCTGAGAAGGAAACATGGTTAGGATTTAGAGTCACCTCCTCTTCCTTCTCGGAGAAGGCAATGGCAACCCACTCCAGTACTCTTGCCTGGAAATCCCATGGATGGAGGAGCCTGGTAGGCTGTGGTCCATGGGGTCGCTAAGAGTCGGACACGACTGAGTGACTTCACTTTCTTTTTTCACTTTCATGCATTGGAGAAGGCAACGGCAACCCACTCCAGTGCTCTTGCCTGGAGAATCCCAGGGACGGCAGAGCCTGGTGGGCTGCCGTCTATGGGGTCACACAGTCGGACACGACTGAAGTGACTTAGCACAGTAGCAGCCTCTTCCTTCTGGGGCTGGGGCAGTCCCTAGCGGTGTGTGCAGGGCGCATGTGCCCATGGTGGATGGGCAGGCAGGGGGTGTGTGTGTGTGCGAGAGTGCCTTGTGGGCCAGTGGGCGGAGCGTGCTTGTGTATCAACTCCCCACCTCCTGAACTCTGCCTGCAGAGGAAGTGACCACCCCGCCTCCTGTCCAGGTGTGTGTCCAACACATTGTTACACCTGACATTTCCAACCTGCCAGGAGTCCGGAGGCGGGGGGCTTCCCCGGGGCCCTGGGGTCAGGGGAAGGGTTGAGAGGGGACTTCAGTTACCACACTGTCCCCTCCACTCCCCTCCACTTCCGCCCAGTTCCCAGGAAGTGACTGTGGAATTTGTTTCCAAATATAGACTCCAGTGGCCCGGCTGCCTGTACATGGCCCCTTTGGCCTCCCGGCTGAATGGCTGAGTTGTGACTGCCTTCCAGGAGGCCCAGGCGCACAGACCTCCGCTTGGAGCCGTTGGTAAAAATAATCATAAAAGTGGCCCATAAAAAAAGGAGGGTAGCTGAACACTGGGTTATGAGCCCAGGACACCAATTGCCCCACGACGATGTTTGGGTGGTGACTGCCCTGCAGGCTATACACACACACACACACACACACACACACAGGGCATTCCAGAAGGACACACAGACTCACACCAGCCTGCGCCACACACACTCAGGACCCCAACGCTGGATACTCGAGAGTGTTTTCACATAAGAAGGTGCACAAAAATATACCTGTGTGTGTGTTTTCAATGCTCTCTCCAGGAAGCCACACAACGACACACACACACAGGCTAACACAACAGCAGAGAGGCACACGTGGTCCCTCCTCACGTGACACACTGCCATTTAGAGAGATTTAAAGATACTGTCCTCTTTAGCCACATGCAAGGAGACAGACAGCCCACCTCTCCAGGTGGGGAGTAGCAACGCCAGCTTTGTTACAAGATGGAAACTGGGGAGGAAGTTGGGGGATGAGCTAGGACCAGCCCTTGCCTGTGCACAGATTTGGGTGTCGTGGGGTCAGGTACCCACTCCAGGGTCCTGGACACTCCCTCAGAGGCACCAGGAGCTGGTAACTCTCCTCCTTGGGGCAGCTGTTGGAGAAGAACTGGCATGGGAGAGGTCTGGGAGAAAATGCAAACAACTCAGCTGGTGTCTGGTCCACCACGGTCCTGGAAGTGGGGGTGCATGGGAGTTATCAGGGATCCTGGAGACAGGGCAACCCAACAGAATGAGCATTTTGCATGGAGGAGGGAGGCATCAGCCACGGCAGCCAGGCGTGGCGGCTGGCAGGTCTCGAGAGGAATCTGGAAACTGAAGACCACTTGCGCCTCCCTTGGGGTACTGTCGTGGGGCTTGGATCTCATTGGATCTGAGTTGCCCCATTTCTAGAGAAGTCCTTCCCTTCCTAACTTGGATTCGTGGCAGCCAGTGCTGCGCTTGGAGCCAGCTGGGGAGAGGTATGCTCTTGGGCAAACAGGCGGCAGGAAGAAGGGTCTAGAAGTGGGAAGGTGAGGCAGGCACGACTGAGGAGGCTGTAGGATCGATGCCAGGCACAGGCTCCTCTGGATCCCAGGTCCGGGGCCCCTAAGAGGTCCAGGACTTCCCTGAGACCCACCACTGGCACACTGTCTTTATCCTGAGGGAGTGTGGAGCGTTTGGGGGACTCCAGGCTGGCTCCACCTTCAGCCAGCTGAGCCTGTACTTCCAAGCAGCACCTTGCTGTTCCCTGGAGAAGAGGCTGAGGTCCCTTCTCGGGGTGTACCTAAACGTGGGAAGCCTAGGGAGAGCAGGGAGCTGGGTGAATTTCCAGCACAGGCTGTGTGACTCTCCCATCCTCCTGGAGCTTCATTATGTGTTTCCAAAAATGGAGCCAGGCACGTCTCCTCTCCCCCTCCATCCTACCCACCCTGTTTCTCTCCCTGCAGGAGACAGAGTGTCCTGGCTTGCAACTGTGAGGAATATGGGCCAGGGAACACGATGCTGAGGTTTGGAGAGGAGGCGGCAGTGGAGTCCCATCTTCCTCTCCCAGCTCCCCTCATCCTGTGAAATGCTTGGGGACCTGGGGCTGTGTGCCCAAAAGCCCTCTTCTTAGTCCCTCTGCCTCCTTCCTGAGAGTGGGGAAGAGGAGACAGTGACACAAAAAAGATCTAAGCCTTTGTCCCACAAGTCAGGGAGCAACTGCCTGACTCTGCTTTTAGATGCTTACAAAGTGCTCTTTGCCCCACCTCCCACCATCCAAGAGACCTTTTCCTGTTCCCTCCCTTTCCCTGGCTTGTCTCGTGAAAGAGGAGCTCCTGGCTTCTGGAGTTTGAGTGCCTGGGTTCAGGTCCCCACAGGAGTGCCACTTGCCAGGAGCCGTCGTCTCATGGAGCTATTTAGAAGGAGCTGAACTAGTGAGACCATGTTACAAGAGCCCCTGGCCTGCCATGAATGTTAGCTCTGATGGCACCTCTGGTACTAGTGACTTGAATGGCTATTTGAGCCTCTCTCCTGGTGACTGTGTGGAGGAGAGCAGGACTCTTGAAAATACGAATGGAAAATGCTGGGGAGGAAAGAAGATGGGGTTTCAGGTGTGCTAAGGGAACGCTTGCAGGCTGTATTCCAGACTCAGATGGGGGAAAAGTGGGTAGGGACCCTGCAAGGCCAGCCAAGAGCTTTTGGGGACAATCTCTGCCCCTCTGGAAATGGAAAGAAGTTTTGGCTTTCCTGAACAGCTAGGAGATGAATGAGGTTCACAGCAGAGAGTGAAACAAGGGAGGGTGAGACGGACCAGAGCAGGAACTGATCTCCTCCAGAGGCCAACCCTTTCTGGCTCCCTCCATCACGCCAAGCCCGGCTGTCCAAGCTGGTCAGCACCTCAGTTCTTTCTGAGAGCTTGCTGCCTCAGAAAGGAGAACAGAAAAGCCGCCCTGTTATTGTCCATCTGCTGCCCACCAAGAAGGAGAGGCATTTCCCTTGCCAGCAGTTTTGAGAAAGCATTGACTGCAACCTCCAAATATTATTTAATGCTCTTTATAGTACATCCACAATAGAATATTTTTCTCCTTTAAAAAGGAGTATAGTTTATTTTTTTTTCTTAAGATCTTGCAAACATTAATGCTTCCCCACGTCTCTCCTTCTTAGGAGACCTTATTCCAGGCAGGAGAAAGGGTTACCTGGAAAGAACGTGGGGAACCTCGGGTGCTGATGGGGGTGACCAGTGAATGTTAAGAGACCCCCGATTCCTCAAAGCCCAGCCTCCCTCCCCCGCTGAGAAGTTCTGGATGCGGGCTTGGATGGATGCATCCAACTCGCTGCGTGGGCGCGCGTCTCAGAAGTCATCACTCTCAGTTCAAAAGTGGGAGCTTTTGCTAGAGACCCCCCCGAACCGACCCTGCAGAGATTCTACGAAATCCTAGATTTTCTCCCCCGTTTAAGAAAGGAGAGGAGTTTTTCAATCCCTAACGTGTTGAATCAACAGAAGAGCCTCCGGAAAGCCCAGACCAAAGGGCGGAAGCGCCTTGCAGGCCTCAGAGCGCGCGGCCATAGTGCGCGGCGATTGTCCTCCGGGCGCCCGGTGGTCGAGAGCACACGAGGGGGGACTCCGGAGTTGCCATGGCGACCAGGAAACCCAGGGCCCTTGCGGAAACAATTGCCGGGAACTTTTCCACTAAGAACCTGTCAGTCGCACCCCACGGCCAGCCTCTGTCGGTTTCACCCCAGTGTTTTCCGGATGTGATTGTGGCTGTGATGGGGGAGTGAGATGTTCAGGGTCCCTACTTCCGGACCCTTCTGTCTGGGCTGCCCCCAGAAGCCAGAAACCCAGCTCCAGGAGCCCAGAGGAGACCC
>SJXQ01011737.1:248793-259259 GCA_006408695.1 Aepyceros melampus
TCAGGAGGGGGGGGGTGGGAGGGGAGCCCAGGGTAATTTCTGGGCGTCTTTGATCTCGGCCCCCATCCCAACGCACCTTCACCCTGCCTTCACCCCGGAGTCTCTGAGAGTCGGGGTGATGAGTGGGGAGGGGGGAGATGTCAGGGCGGCTAGCGGCGGCAGGCTGGGCCAGGCGAGGTCAGGCAGCTCTCCTGTCTTGAGGTCAGCGGCAGAGAGAGAACGCGGGCCAGGCTGCAGAGGAGGCTCCGGCGGGTGTGTGCACGCCTGGTGCGTTCAGACTCCCGTTCTCCGCACTGCCCGCGACACCGAGATTATTTCCCCGGGCGGAAGGCGAGCGGGTTTGCGATGATTTGTGCAGGATTTTTCGCAGCCACCGAGCCACGCTCAGAGAAGCCGAGATGGATGGAGGTTGGGAAGGGGGTGGAGAGGAGGGGGGTGCTCTGGAGGTCTGGGTTTGAGACTCGTGTTGTGATTTGAGTGTTCGGGAAATCTAATGGAAAAGGTGGTTGGGGGAGGGAGTGGGATGGGAGAGGGAGGGGGGAGGAAGAGAGGGAGGGAGGAAGAGAGAGACAGACAGAGGCAGGCAGCGTGCAGTGGGAGCTAGTTGGATAGGCAATTTCAGTACTCTGTAAGCATGAAGGCAGCCCAACGTCACTGAGCTCAGCTGAGTCGGCTTGTATTTCTGAGAGAGGGAGAGGGGGAGAGAGAGAGAGACTCTTACCTCGGATTCCGGAACTTTAACCCTGAAAGCCGCGCTCAGCAAGGACTTCAGCCATTCCCAGGCTCCCTCTTGTCTCCCAGCTTTCCCTCCCTGGGAGTGCAAGGGAGAACCGGGCACCGAGGTTATACTATTGGGGGTGCTCCGGGAGGCTGCTGTTTTGGCGTTCTTGAGAGTTCTGCTGGCGCCCGACAACTTGGAAGCCTGTAGGGAGAGCGAGCGCACGGCGCAGGAGGTGTGTGTTGGATCGTGGGCAGTCGCTGCGGCGAGGCTCCCGCGGTGGGTGCTCCCTTTGTAGGCAGCGGTTACCGCCGGTCCGGGGAAGCAGTCTCCCCCGTAGACCCCGGAGCAACCATGCCCGCGCCCCCGCCTCGCCGCCGGCTTCCCTGCTAGGAGTCAGAAGGAATGCGGTGAATGCGCCGGCTTCACCGAGCGAGGTAACCTTTCCGCCGAAGGCCCGGGAGGCTGGGGAGGGAGCCTGCCTGCCGAGGCGGCTCGGGGGAGGCGTGCAAGGCGGCTCTCGAGCCTGGTCCGGGGATTCTGCAGGGCCGGCTCGCCAGCGATTTTCCGCGGCCCGGAGCTGCCTGGCGCGCGGAGCCGAGGCTGAGGGAGAGGCATGGAGGTTTGCAGGACGCGCGGCCTGCTTCTGTCAAACCGCATCTCGTTCGGGCCCGCCCGCCTCCGAGCTCTCCGAGACCTCGGCTGGGGCTCGAGGTGGGATTGTCCCCGCGGCCGGCGGGTGCAGGGGAGCGCACGTGGGGACGCCAGCACCGCTTTCTTTTGTTGTGAGCCGGCTTCGGGGCTCTCATCACCGCCTCCCCCGAACCTCAAGGGCGTGGTGAAGGAGGCGGCTTGAGAATCGCGCTTAGAAGACGATCTCCTCCGCACCATTTCTGGGTCTGCGGCCACGGCAGATCGGGGGAGTGGGATCCAGCCTTTCGCTGGAGCGGCTGATAAAATTGGGGGCGGCATTTCTTGCGCCTCCTTCCCAGCGTTCCAGGGTTTTGAGGGAGGAAATCCCTACTTGGGAACGTAGAAGGGATTGGAAGACGATCAGAGCATGGAGCAGGCTCCTCAGGGCTTGAACCGTTCTGCAGCTGCTATTTTGCACGTTCCGACCTCACATGCCTGTAAAACCTGGGCAATTCTGCGCCTCGCGTCGGATCTCAGTGGCGGGTTCAACGCCGGAAGCTCAGGACTTATCCGGGAACCGCTTTAGCGTCGCCAGCCCCAAGCTTAGGCCTGCAGTTCCAGCGAACCAGGCCCGGCTGAAGCTCAGAGAAGGTCCCCTCAGCCAGGCCGCTCGACAAAACGCCCGGCTGGGGCTGGAGAGCCGAGAAAAACGAGGGGAACGCTCTCCGGAGGCCAGCGGCCCCGCGCTGACTTCGGGCACTCGGGCGCGCCTCCTTCCGAACCGCAGCGCGACCGCTTTCTCGACCTTTCTGTTTGACTCCTTTTTTATTTTTCACGTTGCTTACGACTGGGGGAAAAGGGAGGACTCTTAATGTTAAAGGACTTCTTAAGTTTAAGGCCTGGAACTGATGAACGTGAATTTTCAGGACCTGGCCTCTTAGTGGATCTTTTCTCTCCTGTGTTTTTGATTTTTTGCAAGAGGCGGGTTATTTCAGACATTTTGGCTACTGCAGGGAGTACTGCTGTTGCCAGTTTTCATCAACAGGGCTCTGCTGGCCTCCTGTAATTTGACGAAGAGAAAAAATTCTCAGAAGGGCAGTAGGTTTGTGTTTTGTTTTGTTTTGGGTTCGTACCCAATGGCTTCCAAAAATACCCAGGCCTTATCTTTATTGGCTCTTCCAGAAGTCCAGACAAATTTGACGGGCAGCTCGCTTATCGCGGGGGAGCCTGCGCAGCGGAGGTGCGGGCCTCGCCTCCTCCCGCTGTGACGCGGGGCTTTCGCAAGAGGATGTGCGTGGTCATAAGTAATAGTAATGCTAAGAATAACGGGACCCTCTGCAGCCTCCTTCAGCGAGGGAAGGAGGTGCTGGGAGCTGGAAACCGCGAGCGGCAGCCCAGTAACTGCCCCCTCCTGTCACCGGAACTGTGCTTCCAACCTTCTCTTTTTCTCTCTCTGCGCCCCCTTCTCTCTGTCTGTCGCTGGCCTTCCCATCCTCAGAGCAGGACCCCGAGCGGTCGCAGGGCCCAGGGATCACCATGGCCGACGCAGACGAGGGCTTTGGCCTGGCTCACACACCCCTGGAACCAGACGCCAAGGATCTACCCTGTGACTCCAAACCCGAGAGCGCGCTAGGGGCCCCCAGCAAGTCCCCGTCGTCCCCGCAGGCGGCTTTCACCCAGCAGGTAAGAAGGGCCTCGGCGCCCTTTGCAGAAGCCAAAGCCCCTCTTTTCAGGGGTTGAGGCGGCGGAGGAAGGGGAGGGAATGCCCATAATTACCGTTTTTGTTTTTGTCTCCATTCACTTCCACCCTTCTCTGTCATCCCTCCCCAAATTCCAGTGTATTTCTATCCGCTGTATTGTGACGACTGTCACAGAAGGCCATAGGCTTTTTGAATCCGTGGAAATGGTTAGGGGAGTCATAAAGATCCGGCTCTTTGGAGCCAGCGAACAAGGGTCCAGATCTTCCTCTCCTTCTGCACGAGGTGTAAACTCGGCCTGAACGCCTCATTAAGGGCCGGGTCAGCGGCCGCTTCAGGCCGGCGTGAGCGATGGCTTGACCCCTCTTCAGATCTGCCGTAGCCTTCGCCTCCGCCCTCCTCCTTCGCGTCGCCGCCCCAGCCCCGCGCGCCGCACCGTTCGTCTGGCGTCCGGGGCCTGGAGAACTGGCGCGGCCCGGGCCGGTGGCGGGGAGCGCGCAGGGCTGGGCGGGGAGGGCGCGGGGAGCTGCGCGGGCTCGCCTGGCTGAAAGCTGGGCCCCAGCTGAGCGTGAAGCCTCGCCTCTCGCTCTGCGCCCTTCACCCGGGCGCCCTGGGCGCTCAAGGCGTCCTCTGTAGACCTTGATGATTTTTAAATGGGGTGTCAGAGGGCTGGAAGTGGTTGTCTTGACCAGGAGAGATACTTGCAGGTAGCTGAAACCCGTCTTTGGGATTTCGATGGCGTTCCTGGCTTTTCCATCGGCTCTCTCCTCTGCCCTTCCCATCTCAGGAATATGCCCCTATATTTGTAGCGCGGCAGTCGGCACGCATATTCAGAAACTTAAGAGGTTTTCTTCCAGGAAAAAACAAGTCTACCTATTAGACGTTTCCAAGTTATTGCAAAATGAAGACATATATATGTATGTATGTATGCATCAGGTTTTTAAAACTTGTAGTTGATATCAGGAATGTTAAATCGCTGTGCCCATAATCAAAACAGCTTGAAGTGAATGAAGCTGGATGGGAGGAGAGCCTAGGAGGTATATTCATAGAGATAGTTGAGATTTGATAATCAAGTTTTGTTTGGGACTGTGGCAACCTATTATATAAATATTTAAAAAATTTAAATTTCACCTCTGTCTATATATGCACCTCCATGGAGAGATTAAACACACACATATACAGTGTTTGCACATCTGTGTGTTTTTGTGTGGACATCTGGGTGCCTACATTGGAATATCCTGAGTGAGTTTTTTCGAGATTGAGGCTTTTTTTTTTTCTTTTTCTTTAGCTGCCTCTTGGCTAAAATATGATTGGTTCTTTTTTTTTTCCCCTCAGCTCCATCCTCCCCATGCACATTCTGGAATGCCGTGATGGTTGGGGGTTTTTTTCTCTAGCCTTATGTTGGTGGCATTAGAATGAGACGGATCTGCACCATGGGGTTAAGACCTTCCTGGACAGAGCACACACACACACAAATTCCTGGGCAGGGGCTGCTCCAGAGCCCAGACAGTGCTGGGGCTGGGGGCAGTGGTTCAGCCTATGAGCCCACTGGCTTGAAGGGGAAGGAGGAGAAAACTGTGTTTTCAGGGTGTGTGGGGAGGGAAGGCTCATTGTTTCCAGGCCTTCTCTGTGTGACTTTTCTCTCCTCCTATAGGGGATGGAAGGGATCAAGGTGTTTCTCCATGAACGAGAACTGTGGCTGAAATTCCACGAAGTGGGCACAGAAATGATCATAACCAAGGCTGGCAGGTGAGATGGTCTCCTATGTGGAGGAGGTGCAGGGAACTTGTGGTAGAGATGAAGAAAGGTGTGGGAGATCAGAAAAAGGAGAGAATAAACAGAGGAGAGACAGAGAGATGGAATATGAATATATTTTGTTTGACTCTATTGTGGTTAAAGAGGCATGACGAATTCCTCCAGGGATCGCCATCAGTGTAAGGGAAATAAGGTACCTAAAAGATTTGATTGTTGAAACTGGTTATTTCTTCTACCTCCTATATAAGAAGACCCAGAGCTTGGGAGGCCATGCTCTCTGGATGGATCAGTAATGAGAAAGAGAGATGAGGTGGGAGAGCCCACGGGAGAACATAAAGGTGCCCAGGCACGCAAAGATGAGAGGGGGCTTTGGGTTTCATGGGATCTCAGACTTGATTCCTCGCCCAGACCCTCCTTCCCATTCTCCCTGACCTTGGAGTGGTTCCAGGGTCGCACCCGATCGCCAAACCTCGGAATCGTTGAGTGTGTTTGCTACCTCTTTCATTGTTTATAGAAAAGAGGCGAAGCCTTTGAAACTGAACCGGGGCTCGGCGGGCTCTATATACAGACACCGATAAACACGGCAGTTTCGTCAAGACACTTACCCCCAGAGTTCCTCTTAAAAGCTCGCAGAGTTTTAGCTAGAAATGCGAGACTTCTGGGGGAGGGGGGTAGGAGGGTCTTGTGCTCGGTGTCCCAGCGTCTGGGTGCGCGCGGGCATGCGCCCCGGCTCGGGGAGTACCCCGCCACGGCCCTAGCAATGCTGGACTGGCCCTCCTCGTCCTTAAGGGGCAGAAAGCCCCCGGCCTGCGCGAAGCAGGCTTGTGAAGCCGAGGAGCCGGTAGGCCCAAGCCACCGAGTGTGTGAAGGGGGCGGATGGAGGCGCCTCTCCAGACGACCACCGCTTCTCCAGCCCAAACCCCCACAATAAACTGACAACAGTGACATTTATTATTATTTGAAATTAAACAACGTCTGCTCCCCTGCTCGGCCCCAGTGAACTAGGAGGCGCTTTCTGTTTATACCAAAGAACTCAAGTCCTCTTCCCATTCCGCCGCCGAGGAAGGAAAGAGCGGCCGGGGCCTCCTTTCCCCCTCCCCAGCCTGAGCCGACGGGATTTAACTATAAAAGGCCTGCGAAGCCTTCTTCGCCTCCGCCTCCAGGCGCGCTCCCTCGGGCAGATAAACACCGCGAGGCGAGGCTCCAAGGCCCGAGGGAGAGGGCTCCCTCACCCATTCCCGCCATCCCTTGGCGAGCCAGGTTCCAGCCACTGGTTCTTGCATCCCGATCGGCCTTGGGAAGAAGGCTTTCGGGGCAGCCTCCATAGGAGGCGGGATGGAGACCCAGGAATGCGCCTGGACGCGGAGAGGGAGCGGGCACGGCGCTTTCGGGGCTGCGGAACCTCCTTCCAAGCACCCGATCTCGCGCAGGGATCAGCTTCTTCCAAAACCAAATTTCTTCGCGGAGGGGCAAAACGTTTAGACTCTCCACGTTAGAGTGCCAGCGCCTTGGAGAAGCGGTGAAGCATTTATGAGTGAATTCCTGGCCGAGATTCGTGTCAGAGGTCACGCGCTGGCCATACCCTGGGGGCAGAGGACTGGGGCCAGGACGCACCTTGTGTGGGCACCCACGCGCGGGCAGTCCCAGGGCGCACCCACCTGGGTGCTCACGTGACGTGCAGCTCTGCCCAGAAGGGCCAAAGCACCTGGCTGGGCAAAGCAGGCCACTTTTTTCCGCCCTTAAACCTGATAAGCATTTTCCTGCCCCCTAATAAGAAAGTGGGTGTCTGGTTCTGAAAGGAACATTTAGCAAGAATCGAAATGCGGGGTCCCTTTCTGGCCCTGTTTGAAACCAGTCTCTAGAAGCTCTCTCCTCCTGGTTTCTATTTCCTCGGGTAGAAAGGTGTAGTCCCAGGCTGCTTGCTCAGCTCCGGATCTTTCTCCTCCCCATAACTTGGAGGGAAACCTGGGCTGGATCTTAGCAAGTGCGGAGCAGGGGCCACCGTATTTCCTCCGTTTCGGTTCTTTTCATTAAAATTTGTGGATACGATCTTCAGAATATTTGCATTAATTCCCTGTTTCGGTCTCTCCGCCTCCGCCCGTTCTAGGCGGATGTTTCCCAGTTACAAAGTGAAGGTGACCGGCCTGAATCCCAAAACGAAGTACATTCTTCTCATGGACATCGTTCCCGCGGACGACCACAGATACAAGTTCGCAGATAATAAATGGTAGGCAACACAGTCGCGGGGTGGGGGGGGGGGGGAGGATCGTGCAAATCCAACCTCCCTCTCCCCACCGAACCAATAAACATTGTTTTGAGCTCTTACTGTGTGCTAGAGGTTTTTCCTGCCCACGGCTCTGCATCCTCCTGACCTCGCCCTGAGAAAAAGAAAGAGCAGCCAGTAGCTCCCATTTTATAGATGGGAAAACTGAGGCTCGGAGGAAGTAAAGTGCCGATGTCTGTTGCTGGACTGGAGGGTTTGTGGATCTTTACACAGGGTATTGTTCCCAAGCGCTGGAGCTATTTCTAGGGGGCATAAACCATTAACAGTTATTTTTTTATGAGTTACCTGCTTTGAACATGCCTGGTTTATGAAATGCAAAATCCATCCGGGGTATTTGAGTTAATCAGGCAGGAGAGGTTCATTCTTTGGGTACTTTGCTCCCCCAGCTGCCAAGAGTGCAGAGGCTTGAAGACGAAGCCCCTTTGGAAAGCCCGCAAGGATTTTTTTTCCCTTGAGACTTTTGTGCACATCCAAGCTTTCCAGAATGCGCCAGTTGTTCGTGGGCAGAGAGATGCTGCGAGATGGAGCCCTTGGTGCTGGGGCAGGAATTAGGTGGAAGGCGAAGGAACCAGTCAGTTGGTCGACTGTGGGGCGGGAGGAACGCTCACTTGGATACCGGCTCTAGGCTTTCTGGGCATCTGGCATTGTAGGTGCCCGAGCAAGACCCGAGGGTCAGGCCATTTCCACATCTGTCTCGTATCAAGCAGCCGTCGCCCGGCTCGTGAAGCAGCCGGCACCGCGGTGCGCTAAGTCTAGGCGGGTGGCGCCTCTGCTTGGTCTAGGTCTGTGACGGGCAAAGCGGAACCCGCCATGCCGGGCCGCCTCTACGTGCACCCGGACTCGCCGGCCACGGGGGCGCATTGGATGCGGCAGCTCGTCTCCTTCCAGAAACTCAAGCTCACCAACAACCACTTGGACCCATTTGGGCATGTGAGTACCTCCCGCGGTCCTTTCTTGTATCAGCAGGTCCACACCTCTCTTTCTCACCTTCCCCCTCCTCTCTCTCTTTTCCAGAACTTTCTCTCTCTTCCTGGCTCCTTGTGCTCACCTATGCTTCTTTCTTTGCTCTATCTCAGCTGCCTTGGCCTCTTTCTCCCTCTACCTTTTTGACCTGGCCTTCTTTTTCTTCCCTTTCCTTGCCTCTTTTTCATCTCTCTTTCCTTTTCTCTTATTTCTCACACCTTCTAATTCTTCCTGGCTTTCTCCACCTCTCTCCTGCTCAGACATCTACTCCTGGCAGTCCTTCCTGTTATCCATTATCCACACTCTGGAGTGTGTCTTTCCCGGCTGGCTGGTGATTGAGTCCCTCGGTTCTCCTGGCCTGGGGCTCACCCTCATCTCTGATGCCAGCATCCAGCCCACCTGCTTTTGCTGAGGGACGGGAGTTGTGGGGTGACTAAAGCTGTTCATTCTGGTCCTGGAATTCCTGTTTGTTCAGCCTCATCTGTGATTAGGGACTGGTTGCAGTCCTGCAGAAAGCATAGGCCCTCTAGCTCGGTGTGTACTCAGCACAGATCACAAAGGCTGGACCACAGTGGGAGGCTTATACCTTACCTTTTGTTGTTGTTCAGACTCTTAAGTAGTGTTCAGCCCTTTGCGAGCCCATGGACTGTAGCCCGCCAGGCTCCTCTATCCATGGGATTTCCCAGGCAAGAATACTGGAGTGGGTTGCCATTTCCTTCTCCAGAAGATATTCCCAGCCCAGGGATGGAACCAACATCTCCTGAATTGGCTGGTGGATTCTTTACAACTGAGCCACCAGGGAGGCCGATGCTTTACCTACCTCCTTCCAAATCCTCTATCATCCGGATGTTCTAGATGAAAGGGAGACCCTAGGCTCTCTGCTTCCTCTTTTACAGATGGGGAGACCACCTCCCCAGAGGCAAACTCTGGTACCCAAGCCCCTTTGAGCTTGACACTCTCAGGTCTATCTGTTTGTTCCAGTTTCCAGCTTTCCCCTCTCCTCCCACCATGCCCAGAGTGGGCAAGCCCAGATCAGGCTCTTACACCTGGAATCTGGATTGACCCTAAGAGACAGGAGCCAGGGGAACCCCCCTGAAACTGCAAGATATTGCGGGTGTAGTCTCCTGCCTTCCAAGAGAATGTGTAGCTCCTAGCAGACTCTATAGGATGTCATTTTCCCTTCCCCCAAAGAAAAACCAACAGAACATGGATTTGGGGGGGAACGTCCCTAAATCTCTTCGTTGGACATGATTACCAGGACAGAACACAGTCTCTGAATTCAGAGTTCAGAAACTTTAGTTTGCTGATTCCACCCAACAAGTGGGCTGGTCCATCTCAGGGCATTTGACCCTCAGAGCAGCTTAGAGAGGAGGATGGAAATACAGCATTTATAATGGGAGCTTAAGGGAGGGGAGATGACCTGCCCGAGGTCACACACCTTGTATTTGGGAAGGAGGATGTGAGGCTGCTGCTGCTGCTGCTAAGTCGCTTCAGTCGTGTCCGACTCTGTGCGACCCCATAGACGCCAGCCCATCAGGCTCCCCGTCCCTGGGATTCTCCAGGCCAAGAATGCTGGAGTGGGTAGCCATTTCCTTCTCCAGGATGTGAGGCTAGGTCTATCTAATTCCAGAAGCAATCGAGGTCCTGCCACTCTGTCTGTTTAAACAGAAGATCTGCAAACACACGATCCCCAGTTTGGGGACATGAGGGGCCTGGGTGCAGATGCATTTGGTCAGGAGGGAGGAGAGTTTGTGAAGGTTCAAATGAAAAATCAGGTTCCTGAGGCCTTAAAGCTGATGCCCTGAGCCCACAGGGTCCAGTGGTGGAAGGGGACCACAGGTTCTTCACCGATGCCTTCAGTTCCGCTCTACACGTGGTTGGTGTGAGGCCAGACTGGCCACTAGGGCAGAGCAGAGAGAAGAAGAAGGTTCATTCCCTTTCTACGCTGTAGGAAGGGATCGCAAAGGGGCAGAGCGGGCATTTTCTGGGCAAAATACTGGGGCCTCCTTTGCGTTTAAACCGGGTATTTTGCCGGCAGGGTCCAGCTGGTTGTGCATCCAAGCCAGCTGTACTCTCCAGCTTGCGTGGGTGTTGGCGCGTGGGTGTTAGGTTTAGGAAAGCACGCTGAAGCGAGGCTTTAGGTTAAGCGACCGAGAGAGAGGGGACCATTTTGTAAAGGACCTGCCTGCATCTTCTCGGGACCGCATCCTTCTGGAGGCTAGGAGCCCTTGGTGGGAGTCTCCGTGAATCCTTGATCTCCTTAGCTTTACCTCTGCGGACCTGGGTGTGCCTTTGGGGTCGCGCGGGAGTAGACCCCTAGGGAAGGCGCGCGCACAGCCCCGCGCCCGAGCCCCGGGAGCCCGTGCGAGTTGCAGGTCTTTCCGCGGAGGAGCGGCTCGGGACTCCCCAGCTGCCA
>SJXQ01011737.1:262482-274952 GCA_006408695.1 Aepyceros melampus
AGGTGGACAGGGAGCTAGGGTGCCCTCCCCCTCTACAGCGCCCACCCCTCCCCCATCTGCAAGAGAAAAGTGGGGGTGGGGGAGGCTGCAGAGGCTGTGGAGCCAGGCCTGAGAGGCCAGGTTAGAGTGAGAGATGGGCTTAGCCCCCTAAAGCCTCCAGTCACCCCGTGAAGGTCATTTCATACAGGCTGTATGTCGGCTAATCCCCACCCCCAACGGAGCCAGGGCAGTTACGAAATGCTGTGGGTAATCTCCAAATTCAGATTGTCAGTGACCAAGCCAAGCTGTGATGGATGGTCCGTTGCAGGCCACACGGCCTGTTTGGGATCCCAGGCCTTGGGCAAGCTTCCTTGCAGCAGAGACGCACTCCCTCCTACCCACTAAATGTGATTATTTTTTAAAGGAAAAGAAGGACTTTTTAGGTTGTCATTTTTTAAAAATTTCTACCCACTTTAACCAATAAGAGAAAAAACAAAAAACAAAAAAACGGTAGGGTCAAGTGCCCTGAAAGTTGCTATGCTGTTTCAGGCTAATTTGAGTCTGGCTGCTAGAAACCTGTTTCCTCTATGGCTGCTGTAAACCTATGTTTAACTTTGTGGTGATGGCTACAGGGGGAAAAAATGGAAAAAATAGCAACCAGGATGCTCAGTTCCCTATATGTGTGTGTGTGTGTGTGTGTGTGTGCTTAGAGCTTCCTAGTCTTGACACAGGGTCCAAAAATATGTAGAATCTTTTTTTTTTCCTGCCAGGAAAACCCAGGTTCATCCAGAGAGAGGGGACAGGAAGTGATAGACATATGAAAGTGGCCTGGTAAAGAAACACATGAGTGTTCAGATCCTTTGGGGGAAATCCCCGAGCTTTATATATTAATAGTAAAGATCTTAGGGGTTCCTCAGGAGTGGGTAGATTTGGGGGACCACACAGTCTTTCTGTTTATAGCTTTGTTGAGGCATAACTGTCATATGATAAACCACACTATTTGAAGTATTCAATTAGCAGTTTGACATATGTGTATGTCCATGAAACTATCACTGTAGTTACTTGTGAACACACTCAACACCTCTTAGATTGTATTTTATTTAAAGGTCTTCTTCAATGCATATATTTGCTCATCTGTGTGTGTGGAGTGCCTGTCCAATGGGGTGTATATGTGTAAGTTTTGAACACAATCTAGGAGATTGTGTATCTAAATGCTCATGGGTCCCAAAACGTGAGTTCCCAAAGATGCATTTGAATATATGTGTTGTGGTTTTTTTTTTTTTTTTTTTTGCTTGTTTTTTCCTTCCAGTTTTATTGGGATATAATTGACACACGTACTGTATGAGTTTCAGGTATACAGCATCACGCTTTGACTTAATGTCATGAAATAAGGACTGTGATCACTGAGTGATGAATATAGGTGTATTTGAGGATCACACAGGAATTACTGATTTTCTTCATTGGTTGAGCCAAGAAGCCAGGCTGAGCTGTACATACAGGGTGTTTTGTTGTTTTTTTTTTTTTTAAGCCAGCCTGGCATTCATAAGAAGGATTTCAAGCACTCAGGGAGATGACTTTCAAACACTTTCTCCTGCATGAGGTTTTCCCCACTTTTTAGTTCTCAAGTACCAAAAGCACCTATTTTCTTTGTCAGGAGGAAGTCTAAAGCAGTGTATTTTTCCAGTTGCATTCAGGCCCCTGCAGACATTCCCCACGTGGATATATGATGTGTGACTTAAGTAAGCCGGGCAGTTGGGTTGACTGTGATTTGTGGGCTCTGTTTTGTTACTTTATTGTCCCACCTGGATAGGGTGTTGAGACTCTTGGCTTTGTGGGTAAAAGCCACCTGGGCTGTTCCTCATCCTCGTGTAAGTGTTAGTGTGACAATCTGGCGGTAGATGCTTGGGTTCAAATGTATCTGACTTGGGCAAATTATTTAACTCAGTTTTCCCCATCTGTAAAATGGGACTAAGAAGAGAATATATATATATATATATATATATATATATATATATATATTTGGTTATCATCGTGGTAGGGATTAAAATAAGCTAATCCATGGAACATGTAATCATGCAGAGCCTGGGTACAGAGTCAGCACAGGTTGTTAATAATGAGTTATGATTGACTTCATAACTGACCAGTTAACAGTAACAGGGCAACTCCATCCAAAACGCAGGTTCTGGAAAACTCTTTGCCTATCCTGTTTTAGAATCTGAAAAGCTGAGATTTTTAAACAAGCTCTTATTACCGTGGTTGAGCCACAACTACAACTACTTTGTAGTCTAATTGGTTTATTCCCTGATTGTTCTGTCAGTCCAAGGACAGTTTGCCTGGCATTATGCTTTGGAAAGAAAAGCAGTCTATGTGATTGAATTGCCAGGACAATTTGGAAAAATTCGGTTGTTCAGTGGCAAAGTCCTGTCAACTCTCTGCGACCCCATGGACTGCAGCACTCCAGGTTCCTCTGTCCTTCATTAGCCCCTGGAGTTTGCTCAAATTCATGTCCATCGAGTTGGCTGGAAAAATGTGAGCCACCAAGTTTTGGCCCAAAGGGCTTAGTGCCTCCAGACTGATCTTTGCATGCAGGTACCAGGTGGAGGCAGGATTGTGGCAGGCTTCATTTCTTACACTGCCATCACACACCTGTATACCATGGGGTTCCTAATGACACGACGTATTTCCTGAGCCCAGCTGTGATCCCAAGCTGGATTTGGGGGTTATTTCCCCAGATGGTTGACAGCTTGAAAAAGATATTTAAACACTCGAATCTTCCCCAGCGACGCTCACTCTGTGAAACAGGTTTTTGTAAGGTTTGCGCTGCAGTTGTCAGCAGCTCCCAGGGCAATCCCTAGAAATATTTAGGTGTTAAAAAAAAAGGTCACATGGGCATTTCATTTCCCCGCTTAGGCAACAATGGCTTTGTATGCAAGCGTGTCTCTCCCTTCAATATTAACTTACTTTGCCATTAAAAGGCATGTTCCTCCTGTTTAAATCATTGTGTATGGAGCCTGTATTTATGAGGTATGAGCTTTCTGGTCGGGACCAGGAAATGAACCCCTAATAGAGAGACATAATTAAGATTTTTGGCCCTCGCGAGGGTTTTTTTTTTTTATTTTTTTTTCCCCAAAAGCGAGAATTCACAACAATTATTCTCATTAATTTTTACAACCTCTGTCTCAGTGGTTGGACCTGGCATTTATATTTGTTTTTCTCCCGATCGGGCCCCTCCCCCGGATATCCGGTTTTATGCTGATTTTGGAGGGAGTACATTTGTATGACGCATGGAAGTCAATTTCAGTGGAGCCTTTGGGTAGAACTCAGACATCCAGGTGTATGGGTTTGTGTGCCCGTGAGTGACTAGCTCCATGCTAGGAAGGGAATTTCATAGACAGGGTTATGGTAAATGAGGGGACTAGTATGAAATAAGATAGACATTTTCACTGGCCCTAAGCTTACATGTTAAGATTTCTCAGGGGTGATTCTTACAACCATAGGCATCTATCCTCACATCTACAGAGCAAAGTAGATAGGTAAGATCCACACATCTCAGTGTATGTCTCACCAGTTGTGTGCCTCCTCTGACAGCATATTTATGGGAGGTATGGTATAAGAACAAGAATTAGGCAGTAGTTATTCTGTTTGAGGTGCAAGGGATTTCATAGACAGGGTTATGGTAAATGAGAGGACTAGTATGAAATAAGATAGGCATTTTCACCTGCACCTAAGCTTACTTCGAGCAGAAGTTTTTTTGAGCAAAAGATTTTTGCTGATAAAATACCAAAACCCACCCTTTTCTTTTTTTTGCTCTGGGTAATTTTTGTGTGTTTCTGAGCTCTTGGTGGAATAGCTATGTCATGGAATAGGCATTAATTCAGCCCAGTTGCCTCACCTCTATTGTCTTAGTGTTCTCGGTATTTTCAGGGGCTGGCTTCTGTCTCTCGATGGGTGGGTGAGGGGCATAGAAATCGGGATAAGGATTCCCTTCACCCTTTTTAAAAATGATCTAATTTTTACTCAACATTTTGAGAATCTCTCCCTCCCACCCCTCACCATTAAAAGTGCTTTATGGTTTTATGCTTGCATTTTGCTGCCATAAAACTGGTGTGAGAAAGAAAGCCCTGCTAGGTGATGGGGCTGAGTTGAGAAGTGCACATGTTCAAAATTGTTATCCAAAGAGACTTTGTATTTAAATATTTTATTTTAATGGAGGTAAATTTGATTTACAGTGGTGTGCCAATCTCTTCTGTTTTCCAGAGAGGTTTTACAGATGTTTCTATATACTCTGAAGAGTTGATTCGAAGTCAGAAAGTTACAGGAATGGCTTACCATGTTAAAAAAAAAAAAAAGGAGAAGGGAATGTGTATACATAGACATCCCCACACGTACTTAAAAGTTTTAAAGTTGATTTAATTTTTTAGAACAGTTTCAGGTTCATAGTAAAGTTGAGTGGGAAGCAGAGCCTTGTATCAGCTCCCAGGGCAATCCCTAGAAATATTTAGGTGTTAAAAAAAAAGGTCACATGGGCATTTCATTTCCCCGCTTAGGCAACAATGGCTTTGTATGCAAGCGTGTCTCTCCCTTCAATATTAACTTACTTTGCCATTAAAAGGCATGTTCCTCCTGTTTAAATCATTGTGTATGGAGCCTGTATTTATGAGGTATGAGCTTTCTGGTCGGGACCAGGAAATGAACCCCTAATAGAGAGACATAATTAAGATTTTTGGCCCTCGCGAGGGTTTTTTTTTTTTATTTTTTTTTCCCCAAAAGCGAGAATTCACAACAATTATTCTCATTAATTTTTACAACCTCTGTCTCAGTGGTTGGACCTGGCATTTATATTTGTTTTTCTCCCGATCGGGCCCCTCCCCCGGATATCCGGTTTTATGCTGATTTTGGAGGGAGTACATTTGTATGACGCATGGAAGTCAATTTCAGTGGAGCCTTTGGGTAGAACTCAGACATCCAGGTGTATGGGTTTGTGTGCCCGTGAGTGACTAGCTCCATGCTAGGAAGGGAATTTCATAGACAGGGTTATGGTAAATGAGGGGACTAGTATGAAATAAGATAGACATTTTCACTGGCCCCTAAGCTTACATGTTAAGATTTCTCAGGGGTGATTCTTACAACCATAGGCATCTATCCTCACATCTACAGAGCAAAGTAGATAGGTAAGATCCACACATCTCAGTGTATGTCTCACCAGTTGTGTGCCTCCTCTGACAGCATATTTATGGGAGGTATGGTATAAGAACAAGAATTAGGCAGTAGTTATTCTGTTTGAGGTGCAAGGGATTTCATAGACAGGGTTATGGTAAATGAGAGGACTAGTATGAATAAGATAGGCATTTTCACCTGCACCTAAGCTTACTTCGAGCAGAAGTTTTTTTGAGCAAAAGATTTTTGCTGATAAAATACCAAAACCCACCCTTTTCTTTTTTTTGCTCTGGGTAATTTTTGTGTGTTTCTGAGCTCTTGGTGGAATAGCTATGTCATGGAATAGGCATTAATTCAGCCCAGTTGCCTCACCTCTATTGTCTTAGTGTTCTCGGTATTTTCAGGGGCTGGCTTCTGTCTCTCGATGGGTGGGTGAGGGGCATAGAAATCGGGATAAGGATTCCCTTCACCCTTTTTAAAAATGATCTAATTTTTACTCAACATTTTGAGAATCTCTCCCTCCCACCCCTCACCATTAAAAGTGCTTTATGGTTTTATGCTTGCATTTTGCTGCCATAAAACTGGTGTGAGAAAGAAAGCCCTGCTAGGTGATGGGGCTGAGTTGAGAAGTGCACATGTTCAAAATTGTTATCCAAAGAGACTTTGTATTTAAATATTTTATTTTAATGGAGGTAAATTTGATTTACAGTGGTGTGCCAATCTCTTCTGTTTTCCAGAGAGGTTTTACAGATGTTTCTATATACTCTGAAGAGTTGATTCGAAGTCAGAAAGTTACAGGAATGGCTTACCATGTTAAAAAAAAAAAAAAGGAGAAGGGAATGTGTATACATAGACATCCCCACACGTACTTAAAAGTTTTAAAGTTGATTTAATTTTTTAGAACAGTTTCAGGTTCATAGTAAAGTTGAGTGGGAAGCAGAGCCTTGTATAACCTCTGTCCACTTCCCCCCACCATGTACAACCTCCCCTACTAACAGCATCGCCCCCACCCCCACCCCCACCCTCAGAGTGGGACATATGATACCACTGATGAACCTGCATTGACGCATCATCACCCAGAGTCTGTAGTTTGCCTTAGAGTTCACTCTTGGTGTTGTAGATTTTTTTTTTTTTTTTTTCCGGTCGTTCCATGCAATTCATGAGGGATCTTCCTTGACCAGGGATCACACCTGTGTCCCTTGAGTGGAAGCTCCCAGTCCTAACCACTGGACCACCAGGGAATTCTCTAGATTCTGTAGGTTTAGACAAATGTGTAATGACACGTCTTCACCGTGATGTATCCCACAGAAATCATTTCATTGCCCTAAAAATCCTCTATGCTTCTCTTGTTCATTTTCCCCTTCCTCCTAACCCCTGGCAACTGCTACTCTTTTTGCTGTTTCCCTAGTTTTGCCTTTTCCAAAATGTCATACAGTTGGAATCACATAACATTTAAAAAATGTTAAGTTTATATATATTTTTTATTGTGAGCACACACACTCATATATAGTAATTTTCTATTCATGACAGAGTCCTGGGGTTAGACGGAAATGCTATAAGACCATGTCTAGCAGAAAACAGAAGGTTCTTGCCCCCAAATGGACAAATCTGTACATTCATTAATTATGCTTAGTTTCTGTAACAAGTTCATTAATTATGCCTAGTTTCTCAAAGCAACTTCTTGGTTTCTCAAAGTCTGTAAAGATGCTACTAGGGGGTAGAAAAGATGGCTCTGTGCGGATCTGAAGATGATGGATCCATAGGAAAAAAATCTGTTCTTGTTCTATCTTTCTATTCATCTACTAAAGAAAGGGAGACTTACTTCAGTACCGGCTTATGTTAAATACTTCTGTAAAAGTGTCGGATTTTCCCTTGCAACAAAGGGAAGGCTGGCCTTCCGTTTGGAACTTTCTAGGGGTACCAGTAGAGAGAATTTGATACACTTGTTATCTTTTTATTGACTTGCAAGTGTTTCTACTTTGATATAGAGAAAAGTGATGTAGTATATTTATAAAATAGATTTAAATAAAAAGTGATTTGATTTGATGTACACAGTGGTCTATTTAAAATGGATAACCAACAGGGACCTACTGTATAGCACGGGGAACTCTGCTCAATGTTACATGGCAGCCTGGATGGAAGGGGAGCTTGAGGGAGAATGAATACATGTGTGTTGTATGGCTGAGTGCCTTCTCTGGTCACCTAAAACTATCACAACACTGTTATTGGCGATACTCAATACAAGATAAAAAGTTTTCAAAGAAGAGAATCAGTAAGAAGCCAGTAGAGGAAAAAGAATGAAATAATACAAATACATACAATCAATCCAAGTAAGACTAAAAATATGAAAGAATAAAAAACAGTAAAAACAGAACATAATTAGGACTACCTTAAATTTTAATCAGTAATTATAATTCAGTAGTTAAATTGAAAATAAAATACTGGGCTTCTCTGGCGGCTCAGTCGTAGAGAATTGTCCGCCTGTCAATGCAAGAGATTGATCCCTGGAGAAGGAAATGACAACCCACTCCAGTATTCTTGCCTGGGAAAATCCCATGGACTGAGGAGCCTGGTGGGCTACAGTCCTTGGGGTTGCAAAAGAGTCGGACATGACTTAGTGACTAAACAACAACAAACAAAATACTCAGAAGTAAAGAAAGTGGTTTGATCAATAAAAATATCAAGCAGATTAGTAGACCAAGGCTATATAGGTATAATAATGATGATGAAGTGATTTTTGAATGACCTCTGATGAACTGCCTTGGTGTCTGTAAAGTGGTCTGATATATAAAAATTCAATTCACACACAGTTTTTGGGACATACTTCTGGCAAACTTCATAGGGATGTACTCTTTTATATGGATCTGCTACTGTACATTCACGCTAACAGAATATGTTGATGATTTCAAGAATGTGTGTTGATGGACCTTGAACCAAAAGACCCTGTTCTATCACTGAGTTCTATACATTGCAACAAAAATTTCCTAGAAGAGGATTCTTT
The DNA here is from genome assembly GCA_006408695.1 of Aepyceros melampus. Lineage (NCBI taxonomy): Eukaryota > Metazoa > Chordata > Mammalia > Artiodactyla > Bovidae > Aepyceros > Aepyceros melampus. The sequence continues at coordinate 270,620 of SJXQ01011737.1, forward strand.
CTTCCTTATATAATTAAAGAGGTTTGGAGCTGTTAGGTAGCTCTTGTATATATTATAATTATATATGTTGGTCTTTATTTAATTAGATACCCTCCTTTTCACTGCTGCTGCTGCTGCTAAGTCGCTTCAGTCATGTCCGACTCTGTGCGACCCCAGAGACGGCAGCCCACTAGGCTCCCTCGTCCCTGGGATTCTCCAGGCAAGAACACTGGAGTGGGGTTGCCATTGCCTTCTCCAATGCATGAAGTGAAAGTGAAGTTGCTCAGTCCTGTCTGACTCCTAGCGACCCCATGGACTACAGCCCACCAGGCTCCTCTGTCCATGGGATTTGCTAGGCAAGAGTACTGGAGTGGGTTGCCATTGCCTTCTCCACTCCTTCTCACTGGAACTAGCAAACTCTGTGAAAACTATGAAATGAATGTGAAATGAGCCATAGTAGGCTTTCAAGAGCAATAGTCAAGTCCTTTCCAATGGAGATTGCCATGTTGCAGGAAATTGACATCGTGTCAACATGGTACAGTTTTCCAACGGGCTGGAGGACCAAGTGTTGAGGCCTGCATTGTGTTTGAAACACAAAATGCTATGATTGAGACAAAATTGCCAGTCCGGTTGGAATGATGCAGAGTATGACTCCAATTAATGGGCAAACTGAAACTAGGTCTCCCCCTCCCCACCCCACCCCCCGCCGCTTTTAAAGACAATCTGATCTAGGACATTTTTCAGAGCCTCCTTTTGAATGCAGTGGTGGGTCCCGTTGACATGACGGGCTTAATTTGCTTCTTCAGGTTGCCAGAGACTATGTTTTTATGACACTTATCATTAGCCAAGTCCCCAGGTGGTTTCACAGCAACCAAGTGAACACCGAACTCTCTCTCTCTCTGCTTCCTATAGATCACCCAATTAAAGATTGAGAATAATCCCTTCGCCAAAGGATTCCGGGGCAGTGATGACATGGAGCTACACAGGATGTCGAGAATGCAAAGGTAAGAAAGTGGGATCCTCGGCTCCCCACTCTCTGCATCCCTTGCTCTTCAATCGCCCAGGTGAGCCAGCAGCCCCGGAAGACCAGGCACAGAGAAATGGGGCCCTGTTGCCATCGAGAGAAACGAGAAAGAGCTTCTGGAATCCCACTTTCTGATAACCCTTCATGTGCACAAGTGCTTGCTAAGTCACTTCACTGTTGCCCACCGGGCTTCTCTGTCCATGAGATTCTCCAGGCAAGAATACTGGTGTGGGCTGCCATGCCCTCCTCTAAGGAATCTTTTTGCCCAAAGGTTGAACCTGTGTCTCCTGCAGCTTCTGCGTTGCAGGCGGGATTTTTACGGCGTAAACCAAACCCTCCGTGTGGTCTCCTCTGTCAGACACTGTAGAGCGTGTAGGTTTGGGGAAGACTGTGTATGAGGGAACTTGACCGTCTCCATCTGTCCAGGGAGCAAAAGCTACAATTTTCTCCTGTTTCTCTGCTGTCTTCCTCTCTAGTGAAGTCCTCTCTCTCTTTCTTCCCATAAGTCACCGCTGACGAATGATTTTCTTTTGGCAATAGCTCATGGTAAATGAAAGGGGAGTTAATGGCTTGATTTCCGTGGGGTGATATACAAACTTGACACCACGTAGCCTCCCAGGCATGGGGCAGGGGTGGTGGATTAGAAGCTGGTGATAAAAATTGTTCGGTCTTTTTACATATCCTGTGGTCTTGGTCGCTGATATGATGAATAGAAGGGGCTGTGGCAAATGGACATAGTGGGAATTTGGTCTGATTTGAAAGGATTGTACAAGCATTGCCAATTTTGTCGAATATTCTCTTGGTAGAGTTCCAAAATAACTTACCATATGGCAAGAGAATTCGAAATACATCTTGATTCCTTTTGACCAAGAAATGTTGTTTTTTTCTTCCCATTTTGGTGAGTTTAGCATTTCAAAATAAAATGAGGTCATTTAAGAAGCTTATCCTTATCCTTTCTGGAAAACCCAAAAAGGGAGAGTTGGGCAGATGGACACATGTACTTATTCAAAGGAGGACAAGAGAACCAAGAAGAAGAGGGAGAGAAAGGTCCCACAGCTTTGTGGTTTAAACATTGGGTTTGGAAATAACATGCTGTAGAAATCTTTTTCAGATAGCAGGCTTAGCAGATCTAATTTTGCATGCTTTTAAAAAATAAATATGTCATTATCTTCAGGTGGAACAGGTACACCAGACTCATGTGAATTCCTGCATTCATAACTGGTTTCCTTCATGATGGTGGACTTGTAAGATGCTTTATGTGGTGGAAATAACGAAGTTCTTAAATTTTATTTAGAAACGTTTTTGGCTTTACGTGTCTTCGCTCGGAAGTTGGAGCTGAATTTAGCCGGTGGTCAGTGGAAAAGTTGATAACGAACATCACTTGAAGGTGAAAGAGGCCACACCATTTGCAGCCGTAGGCTCAGGGAGCCACGTGTTTGGGTGTCTAAACCCCATCCCGTCCCGATGGTCATCTTGTCATCATGGCAGCTTAGCCACTGATGGACAGTCTCATCTTGGTCATCCTGCAGGGAGGGGTCCAGGCTGCGCAGCTGGGGACTGAAGGGCTTTTTGCATCCCTTACTTCTTCTCTCCTTTCCACCAGGTCCAGGGCAGGTGGAATTATGCATTTAAGGTATTGCAAGTAGCCCCTTCCATTTTACCCAGTCACCTGGTCTCGGAGATGCTATCTTCTTATCATGTCTCACAATTCACCTTCCTTTCTCCATCTAGGCTGCCTTTCCACCAGCAGCTTCACCTGCCACAGCCTCCTAACCTCTTTAGGCCTGACATCAGCTCTGTTCCCCTCCCGGACATGTTCCAGGCAGCTGCCAAACACATCTTGTCCCTGTGCTTAGTCGCTCAGTGGTATCCAACTCTTTGTGACCCCATGGACTCTAGCCTGCCAGGCTCCTCTGTCCATGGAATTTTCCAGGCAAGAACACTGGAGTGGGTTGCCATTTCCTTCTCCAAGGGATCTTCCCAACCCAGGAATGGAACCGGGGTCTCCTGCATTGCAGGCGGATTCTTTACCAGCTAGCTACCTAGGGAAGCCCAAAGACATCTTTGTACAGCACAAATAAGACACATTTGTTCACAGCCTCAAACACTCCTATTGCCCTCCGTGTCAGATCCAGACACCTTGGAGTGTTTGACCACGCCCTTCCCATCCAGCCTGGCCACGCCCCCTAGCTTTGTTGCTCACCGGTGTCCCCTGTCCCTTTCAATCAGGCTGAAGGCGCGGCTCCAAATCAGTCTTCTATACATTGTTTTTGGTCCCGTGAACACCACGGTTGGTCTAACTAAGCTCATTCCCCGTCCCCCCACCTCCCCTTTCATCTCCTGCCCATCACTAAAGCCTCCTTGTAACTATTTCTCCTTGTAGCTGTTCCTTCCTCCAGGGAGCTGCTTCTGGCCACAGATTGCCTGGTCGGGTGTGTCTATTCCTAGGGGCCCCCACTGCTTTTCTGTGTCAGGCCGGGGCTCCACACTTTGGAGGCTCGTTGGACAGATGGTGGGCATGGAAGCAGAGACAGTGAGGGACGGACAGGTGTTTGAGAGCTCGCATGTCAGCAATCCTGGAGTCTCTTCCTATAGCTCTGAACCACGTGCCTGGTGAGCTATTTAGGCAGAGGACTCTGCTTAGGTCTGAACTGTCTACCCTAACTGCTCCCTAGGGTTATTGCACATTGGCTGTGGGCTTCTTCCCACCTAGGCACCTGGAGTTGGAAGGAAGGAAAGGTAACTGGTCCTCAGTAAGGGGTCAGGGATTGACATGTTGGATTGAAACTCTCAGCCTCACAGACACGTGTGTCTTTGTGGCCACATGAGGAGTTGCATTGGGAAACAAAGAGGGTTGGACTGACCACTCTCCAGGCTGGGTTCAGTGTTATCAGCAGGTCACCTCGGGCAAGTGATGTTACTGCAGGGAGCCTCAGTATCCTCGTCTGTAAAATGGGCATAAATAAAGATAGCTTCCTCTTTCGGGGGTTCTTGTAAGAACTATATGAGAGAATGCCTGAAGGGTGCTTGGTTCCTAGTCCACGCTCCAAGATATGATCCGAGTCGGGGAGAACTCCTCATTACTCCTAGTTTTGCCCTTGTTCAGGATTGAGTCTGGGCTGTGGTCCCAACTCCCAGGTCACAGTTGGTAGTGACAAGTGGGGAAGATGGCTCTCCGGAGACGGCTCTGATAACAGCCTGGCTGGAACGGCGGGCTCACTGTTGATCTTGTAATCCTGTTTCCTGTCCCCCACACACCCGGTGACAGCTGGCTCAGGCAGCAAAGCGGGAGGAATGAAATTTCCTCTAATTCCAGCAATCGGAACGGAG
>SJXQ01011737.1:275094-300982 GCA_006408695.1 Aepyceros melampus
GGGGTGATGGAGGGCTGAACCTTAACTCTGCCATGATCCCACATAAATAACTTTTGGATTAGCTTGGCAAATGTCTGGGCACATACCCTCCTCCCCTCTCTTCACCCAGCAATCTGTGTTTGGAACATGCGGAGGGTATCGTAGTTAATTTCCAACGTTTATGTATGGTTTCTAGTTACAAAAGTGATAACTGCTTATTCTGAAAGTGGGAGAGTGAAGGGAAAGCAGGAAGAAGAAAATAAAATCATTTTGCAAATCCTGTCTCTAGCCGACTGATTAAAATATGTGCCAAGGTTATTTGGAAAGGTTAATCTGTGGCTTAAAAACATCTTATCCTAAAAACCAATATTTCCCAAATTGCAGTGCCCCCTCCCCTGGTGACAAATGAGATGACTTTAGAGCATGCCCACAGATACCAGGCACATCAGGCTGATTTCAAAGACAATATTGTTTAGAATAAGACTAAGTTCTCTTTTATTGACTTATTTCTTTGGCTGTGCTGCACTGCATTTGGGATCTTAGTTTCGTGACTAGGGATCGAACTCATGCCCACAAAACACAGAATCTTAACCCCTGGACCACTTGGGAAGTCCCCAAGACTAAGTCTGAAGGAAGGAAGGGAAGAAGGAAAAGAAGGAAAGAGGGAGGGAGAAGGGAAGACAAGCTAAGGCTGGTTATTTAGAGAAAATATTCTTTGTGACCCCATGGACTGTAGCCCGCCAGGCTCCTCTGCCCATGGAATTTTCCAGGCAAGAATACTGGAGTGGGTTGCCGTTTCCTTCTCCAGGGGATCTTCCCATGAACTAAGTAGCAGAAGAGCTGGTATGAAGATATGGCCAACATTGTCAAGGTGATATGCAAATCACAGAAATTCGAGAGATAGACTTAAATGCTCACCCTGATGAGAAAGCGTGGGCACTTCACTGTCAAAGCTGAATGGGAACTTCCTGGGAGTCAGAGGTCCCGGTGGGGCCAAGGACAGGGCCACTGAGTGCAGGGAGGTGCTTTTTTCGAGAAGATGGGAGTCAAGTTTTGTGGGATGAATGGGATTTCTTTCTTTTCGCTAGCTCTTGTTTTTTAATTTTTTAAACTCTATTTTATTTTCAGCTGTGTCAGGTCTTAGTTGCTGCACGCAGGATCTTCATTGTGGCATGCAGGCTTCCCTCTGGTTGAGGTGCTCGGGCTTAGTTGCTCTGAGGCATGTGGGGATCTCAGTTCCCCTCCCAGAAATCGAACCCACGTCTCCTGCATTGGAAGGTGGCTTCTTAACCACTGGACCGCCAGGGAAGTCCTGGTGAATGGGATTTGAATTTGTTGAGAGAAAGGGCTTTCTGGGTTGGATTGGAGGAGTGTGCAGGGACTACTGGTTTGGGGCTCTGGAGGAGGCATCAGACTCTAAAGATCTCTGAAACTCAGCTGCCATGGCCCTGTGACAGGGAACACTGTCCCTAGAAGCGTGGGATTCTAGTGGTAGAAGGGACCCTGGAGGCAGCATCTGGTTTAACCTTCTTGCTTTTGCAGAAAAGAAAACTGCAGCCTGGAGACTCATTTGTTTTTATTTTTTTAAATTAATTTATTTTAATTGGAGGCTAATTACAGTATTGCAGTGGTTTTTGCCATACATTGACCTGAGTCAGCCATCCGTGTGCATGTGTCTCCATCCTGAGCCTCCCTCCCAGAGACTCATTTATTTATTCAGTTTTGGATCTGCTGCTTTCGTCTTCAGCGGACACCCGTTCTTTCAGGGCTTACTCTGTGCCGGGTCCTGAGGATGTGAATCCATGCACCGAGGGGCAGGGTTCACCGATGCTAAAGCAGGCTCTCGAGCTGGGGTCCTGGCTAGCACACCGATGAGCCCTGGGGCTCCCCTAGCTCTATCTCCTCATCTGCAAAAGGAAGATAATTATAGCACCTACCTCCGGGGCTGTTGCATGGATGAGGAGAGGTAATATGGTGTCCTAATTACTATTGCTATGCAGTGAATGCCTCCACTTCTAAATTTCCCATCTATCAGCTACGAAACCCTGGGCTCTGAGCTGGCTCATCATCGCTGCATGAGACTCTGAATCCAGGACAGCCAGAGCTCCAGCACTTTGCTTCCAGTACCTCTGCACCCACACAAGGGGAGGACGTATAAACAGCCTCCATCCTCCCGTGAGGAGCTCAGAGACCATCACAGTGCTCCACATTTTGTCCACTTAACAACCTACTCCCGCTCAGGAATGCTCCCTAAATGCTGCTTAGGGTGGAAAAGCCAGGCATCGCTCGTTGTCACTGTGCCCAGGGAGAAGCCGGAAATCCCCAGGGAGGCACTTGGGTTTAGCTCAGGGTTTGGGGGTTGGGAAGGATGCCTCTGGACAGGTGTGATTGCTGTCGGGTTTTGTGGGGATGGCTGCAGGTATCTGATGGCCAGACAAGGCTGGGTGTCCAAGATGGCACACCCCCATGACTGCAGTTGATGCTGGCTTTTGGTTGGGAGCCCATGTGGGTGGTCCCCTGGAGCGTGGGCATGTGGCCCACCCAGCATGGACTCCCTCCATGGTGGCGGCAGTCCTTGGAGAACCTTGAGGGGGCCTTTGCTCACTGCACCTTGGGAGCCTGTAGCATCTCTTCTGCTACTTGCTGTTGGTTGAACAAGACTCATGAATGAGCTCAGATTCCAGGAGAGCCAGGGATCCTCCCTCTAGACAGGTGGAAGTCGGAGTGTGCCTGGGTGATTTAACACTGCCCCAGCTTGCCTAGGAGTGCCTGACTCTGTCCCTGGGCTGGAGTGACCCTGGATCATGTCAGGAGAAGATGGGATCCATTCCCTCTTGAAGTCTGAGGCCAGGTTGACACCCAGTTAAGGTGCGGATGCCTGGCGGTGAGCATCTGCAGGATAGAAGGAATCACCTGTCTGCCCCGGCAGGCTACCCCGGTCTTTCTATAAAGACAAACCCCAGAATAGGAACAGGCAGCAGCAAGTGCTTCAATGGGCACTTCTTGCTTTAATTCACATAGTGCGGCTGTGAGTCATGCCTGGCCTTTCTGGCATACAGGCATTTGTGGAGCACAATGGGGAGATGGGCAGCGCCTAGCGGTGGCAGCTTCAGAGCTCTTCACGGGAGAATTGAGGCTGTCTCTTCTTCCTCAGTCTTCTCGTGGACTGCCGATTCCTTGGCAGGAAGTAATCTCCAGAGCCAGAGTCCCTGGAGTCTCTGGTTGGCCTGGAAAGACTGATACCAAAGTTCCAATACTTTGGGCACCTGATGTGAAGAGCCGACTCATTGGAAAAGACCCTTATGCTGGGAAAGATTAAGGGCAGGAGGAGAAGGGGGCGACAGAGGATGAGATGCTTGGATAGCATCATCGACTCAATGGACATGAGTTTGAACAAACTCTGGGAGATAGTGAAGGACAGGGAACCTGGTGTGCTGCAGTCCATGGGGTCACAAAGAGTTGGACACGACTGAGCGACTGAGAAAGAACAGCAACCAGAGAGCCGATAGGAGAGCCAGGAGTCCAGGTTGTCCCAGGTAGAGCGAATCGGTTTTGTCAGCCCCAGGCTGGGGACATCTCTGTCCATCCACGTGAGAAACAGACCATTGTCCCCTGCCTCTGCAGGGTAGGTCACCTCCTCCTCTTCCACCTTGAAAATTAGGCTTCTTAATCAGTATCTAAGATCCCTTTGGAAAATCCAATTAAAGCAAGAACTCTGAAAAACTCACAGTATATAAATAAAAGAAAAAATGTCAAGCAAATTTGAGGAATTTATAGGATCTGGGATCCTTAAAAGGTTAAAATCCAGGACTTTCCCTGGTGGTCCAGGGGCTAAGATTCTGGTGATCCCAGTGCAGGGGGCCTGAGTTTGATCACCAGTTGGGAAACTAGATTCCAAGTACTGCAACTAAGACCTGGCACAGCCAAATAAATAAATAAATATTAAAAAATTTTTTAAACCTTTTAAAAAAGGTTAAAATCCTTGCACTGGAGCCATCCCTTCTTTTCCAGCAACCACTCCCCTCCCCGCCCCTGCCTTCCTAATTTTGAATGACTGTTCAGCTCCTAACTTCAAATGGTCATTTTTCAAAAAGAAGGCTCAGCGCTCCTGTATTCTCATGCTTGTGGTTAAAGCTGATGTGCTTAGTCACTCAGTCATGTCCGACTCTTTGCAACCCCATGGACTGTAGCCCGCCAGGCTCCTCTGTCCATGGGGATTTTCTAGGCAGGAATACTGGAGTGGTTTGCTATGCCCTCCTCCAGGGGATCTTTTCAACTCAGGGGTCGAACTCGTGTCTCTTACGTCTCCTGCATTAGCAGGCAGGTTCTTTACTGTCTGAGCCACCAGGGAAACCCATGGGGATGTCCAGTTAATGAGATGTGAACATGTGAAAATCCAATGCGAACATTCTGGAGGTGACATTAACTCCCCACTCCTTGCTGTACTTTGGCTATGCCTGTGGCTTCCCTCAGGAAAGTGTGAATTTATGTAAAACAAAAAGACTCGTTATGTTTGGGAGGCCTAGCCAGCCTAAGTTGTGAGTGGAGGTTTGCCCCGAGAGGTCTCATCTTGGTCCTGGTTGTCCATCACTCATCTGCGTCACCATACCCAGCCCTCTGCTCCCCCAGTGAACCTGCTCTTCAGGGACAGTGTCTGAGGGCAAATCCCCCGTAAGCGTTGTTTCTCAAACTTTTGGCAGACATCACAGTTAGCTGGGGGTGAGGAGGCTGGTGAAAAAAGCAGGTTTCTGGGTCTCACCCTTAGAGGTTCTGAATCAGTGGCTCTTGGGAGAGGGTACAAAACTGTCCTTTATCAAGTTATTTGATGGAGGGAGTCCCCTGGTCAGACCTGGATAATTTCTTGGCCCTACAAAATGAGCAAAGATGTGCAGAAAATAATGTGTGATGCTTCTGGAAATGGAGCTCATGGGCTGGGCAGTTTTATAAAAAGGAACCCGTTTCTCTACTTGGTGACCAACTTTGGCAGAACATTGGAAGTCGTGAGAGTGTGTCCCAGTGTTGTATTATGAAAAATGTAAGAAATATAGAAAACGTAGAAGAATTGCATGGAGACCACCCAGATACCCACTGATTTGGTTCTACAATTAATATTTTGCTGTATATTTGCTCTATCACACATCTATCCACTGGTCTATCTCTCCATCCACCAGTCCATTTATCTATTCATCCATCAACGCATACATACATTTATCCATCCACCAACCTACCTATTTACCAATCCATCCATCCATCCATCTACCATCTTATTTTTTAAATTTCTATCTTATTTTTTTTAATTTACTTTTTAATTGGAATAAAATTGCTTTACATTGTTTGTGTTGGTTTCCGCCATACAGCAATGCAAATTGGCCATAATTATACATATATCACCTCCCTCTTGAGCATCCCTCCCCTTCCCCATATTTTTTTTTTTTTGGATGTATTTCACACTCAGTTGCATTTGTGAGTCCTTTCATCCTTGTATACTTCAGTAGGCATGCCATTAACACGGATTCAATTTTTATTCATGATTTTCTGTTTCAGGTAAAGTCTACATACATTAAGAAATGCGCAGATCTTAAGTGCACCATTCACTTCTTGACAAATGCATATACCTGTGAAACCCAAGTCCTTATCATAGTGTAAAACATTCTTTCACCCAGAGTTCCCTCATGCCCCTTCCCAGTTATTCCTCTTCCACCTCCGCACCAGAAACAATTAGTATTGTGATTAAAAAAAAAAATCAACTGTCAGGTTTGTCTGTTATAGAATTTTATATAAAGGAAACCATATACTGTTTACCCTTTGCATAAGGCTTTTTTCGCCTGGGGAGAACTAGAGATCCTGGGACCCCTTTTGAGTAGCAGATGCCAGTATGGACTTCCCCTTAGGAAAACTGACAAGCTCTAATGATCTGGTATTTAGAATGGCATGGGGAGTGGAATTCATAAATCAGGTGAAGCCCTTGCAAGGTAAGAATGTTTGCTTCAAAATATAATCACATGCTTTATAAGCTGGGGCTTATGGAGCAATATGTCTCCACTATATGCTAAGCCTTTCCAAGCATTGTATTGTTTGACCACCCAAGAAGGGGATGATTCTGACTATTCCCATTTTATAGACAAGAGACTGAGGCTCAGAGAAGGGAAGAACTTAGCCAGCCCCGCAGTGGCCAAACTGGTGGCTGTGTACCATCAAAGGCAGGCACATCTATACAACCTGACTTCAGAATCGCAACTCAAAATGAGTACCCTGATATGAAGTTATGCAGAGATTTACTGTGGGAACCCAAGGATGCCCACCAAAGTCATCATGAATGCTAGGCGCTTTGGCCAGTGAGGGCGTTGTCTTTTGGGTTTCTTTCTTTTCTTTTGGTCATGCCATACGGCTCTTGGGATCTTAGTTCCCTGACCCGGGATTGAACCCATGCGCCCTGCAGTGGAAGCTCAGAGTCTTAATGACTGGACTGCCAGGGAAGCCCCAGCCTTTGAATTCTTGGTGCTGCTCACATCAGACAGCCCTGTTAGAATCAATGGTGGGAATTCATGTCACTTCTTCGTGTCGCCCTGGTCTGACCAGCGAGATGGAGCAGCTAGAATTCACAATGCTTTTCTCTGCCTCGCTGGTGGGGTGAGACCTGAGTCACAAAATGGTCGCGAAGCACTTTGTAGATGAGAATGATGAGAGCGATTATTATTTGCTGAGCGAGAATCCCACTTGGGGTGAACTGCCCCCATCCCTTGAGGGTCCACACACGTTAGATCGGAATCATTCCCCCAAGCGTATCAGAAAGTTAATAAATCAGGAAGGCTCTCGTGGGACGGGGGGAGTGTCCTCTTTTCATTCTGATCACAGATTAAAGTGCTAGCGAGAGGAGGAATTCGCTTGCGAGAGCAGATTCTCCAGTCCGCAGCCTTGCCCTTGTGCACTGCTTTAGTGATTGGAGAGAGAGGCTGCCAGAAACTGCGTAAGCATCGTAAGGGAAAACAACAGAAACTCACCCCCTCCTCAGCACCCCCACACCCCTGCCACCTGCTGCCGTGAAAAGGCCAATTCAGTCGGCTGCAGTGGAAAACATTCTCGAGGCCCTTCGTTAGCTGGCGGCCGGCTGCGATGCCGTTTGGCTGTGGATTTCAATATTCCCTTGTAACGTTTTACAACCCAGAGCCGGCGACAATGGCGTCATTCATTGCATCCGCTCACGTGGAACAGAATGTGAGAGGCTGATGGAGCGGGAGAAGCTGGTTGGTGGCCCTGATACCCAGGGTAAACTGGGGTAGTCGGGTCCCTGTGTCCAGACTGGGCAGATCGTGTCTGTGTCAGCCGGTGCAGTGGGATTTGACTTCTGGTAAAGCAGGAATGATGGACAGTTGGATCAGTAGAGGTTGATATTACCTGATAAAACCAATACCTAGCTCTGGTCCCCTCAAAGATGCTCTGTGTGACAGAAGTGTCGTGTTGCCCTAGCAGCGATGGGAAGGCAACGATTGCCTATTATCAAGTGTAAGTTGGGAAACTTTTGGAATAGCACTGACCCCGGGTGCAGCTCAGCTTTACCTCTTCTTAGCTGGGTGATCTGGGACAAGTTGTTCAACCTCTCTGAGTCTCATTTCTTTTCTCTGTCTCTAAAGTAAATATCATCATATGGATGAAATGGGATTCTCGCCAGGATCAAATGAGGGAAAGCGTGTAAGTCAACCAGTGCAGTGGCTGGAGAGCTGCCCCCGTGACTCAGTGGTAAAGAATCCGCCAGCAAAGCAGGAGATGAGGGTTCGATCCCTGGGTTGGGAAGAGCCCCTGGAGAAGGGAATGGCAACCCACTCCAGTATTCTTGCCTGGAGAATCCCCATGGACAGAGGAGTCTGGTGGACTACAGTCCATAGGGTTGCAAAAGAGTCGGACATGACTGAGTGATTAAAAAGCAACAGCAGTGGCTGGAACAGTAGGATGTGCAAAAAATCAATGTAAATGATAAGGAGGAAGATGAGGATGAGGAAGGTGGTGGTGACAGTGAGAATGGTCATACTGCTGCTGCTGATGTTGGTGAAAACAATAGTCCCCAGTTGCTACTCTCTTCCCAGGCCCACGAGGGCTTTTCAGCTGTGCCTTTAGCTCTCTGCTGCCTGTAGTCTTGAATGATGCTGCTTGTATACTTGAATGATGTAGAGGAAAATAGGTCACCTTCTCCTCATGGCGACTTTAGAGGCTTCTGCTGTGTTGCTACTCACGTGTTCCTTTGATTCGTGCATTGATGAGCCCAGGAAAAATGATCCTGGGAATTTCCTGGTGGTCCAGTGGTTAGAACTCTGTGCTTTCACTGTTGAGGACCTGGGTTCAACCCCTGGTTGGGGAACTAAGATCCCACAAGCCACGTGGCATGGTCAGAAAAAGAGAAATGATCCCAAATGGTGTTTATTGGGACCATTTTCTTCTCTTTGCCTCTGTAACTCCATCCTGACTGAGAAGTCACTCTGCTCTTCTATGCCTTGATTTTGACACCTGCCAGGTGGATTTGGGGATGTTGTGTTGCAGACACAGGGGAGACGTGCGTGGTTGACGGTGGGACTGATGTTTCAAGCTCCTCAGAGAGAAACATACTGAGAGGGACAAGTGGTTATTGAGATAATATGCCTTTCCCACTTCTGTGAGTGTTAGTAATCAAAAACAGGATTTGGCTTTTCCAGAGGGTAATTTTGCAATCTGGCAGTGCCGGAAGGGAGAATTCCACGGAGTCCATTGATACATTCTCTTGTAAATTCCCTCAGCCAACATTTTTTAAGAGTTATTTTCTTTAATTAAAAAAAAAATCCCCATTAAGAATATCAAACTAAAAAGAGACTTCCCCTGCTCTGTTGGATCTCTGACAGCCCAGTACTCGAACTAAGCAAGATCTAAATTGAATTGCCAGTGAGACTTGACAACTTTTTTGTTTTATTATTATAATGATTTTTCTTCTTCTTCTTTTTTTTCCATTACGTAGCTTCAGCCGCCAAGCAAGAACTATAAAGCTAATTTCATTCCTTTCAGCCTCCTGGCCCCAGGGGGAGAGTCTGAGCAGTGGAGCTGCACAGTATGGCTCCAGCTTTGGTTCTGAAATGACACCGTCCACAGGAAAGCTGGGCTAGGAGACCCCAGGGAGTCGTGAGGGTGTCTGTAACCTCACGGAAACTTGGCAGACACTCTGTTGTCCCCTGTCTGGTTACTCTGACGTGGTTTGTGATGACAAACAAAGGAAGGGGCCCAGAGTGGGAGATTGTCACACCCCTGAGAGGTGGGTGAAATGAGAGAGGAGTCTTAGGCTCCAAACCCCTGCACCCCTAATAGCATATTATACTTTAAAAATGGAAAGAGGTCAGTAGGAAATTGTCTAGAAGTAATTTGGAGACGGTTGGGTTAGGATTCTAATATCTCCTTCTAGCTCTGGGACCCTGGGCAAGTTATTTCATCTCCCTGGGCCTTGGTTTTCTAATCTGTAAAATGGGGATAAGAGTAGTCCCCACTTGAGAGGGTCACAGAGAGGATGAAGGGGGTGAATGCAGCATCCTTCAAAATGTGCTGGCATTGTGCTCTTTGTACGTGGGATAATTTCAGGTGTACTTTTAAAAATTTCGAATAGGTAAGTATTTTTATTTTAATTGCATTAGAGGACCTTGCACCACAAACCCCTTAATGTCATGGCTGTTATCACTCAGAGTAAGGCAAAGCTCATTTAGGCAAAGAATTCATTTAAAAACGGAGTAAGGTAAAGAATGGTTGGTTCACAGCAAACATCATAGCTCAGTTCAGGATTTCCTGATTCATATTTCTTCTACAGAGGGATTCTTATCCTGGTTAGGGCCCTGGGCTCCTCTGGCAGTCTGGGGAAGCTTAGGGATCCCTTCTCAGAAGAATCTGATTAAATGTGTAAAATAAGATGCATTGATTGCCAAGGAAGCCCATTATATTAACACAGAGTGACCAAATTCTTTCCTAAATGGTGACATAGTAACATATGCACTTTATAAATGTCTTAAGTAATGGGGACCTAGTAGCAGATCGAAAATGACTGTAATTTTGAAGTCATCATGAGCATAAGTGGTATCTGGAGACCTGTACAGCTGCAGCAAGATGGGAAGTTATTTTGTTTCTGTTGATGACAGTCGCTAGGGCTGCTAACTCAACTGTGGCTTGCTGCCGACACCCATCACAGAAGGAAATACTGAATTCCAATTCGGGATTACTGAAAATAAAGACATCATTTTGAAAATCCAAGTTTACACCCCTAAGTTTTTCCCCAAAGTTGAGACCTCCACGTTCAGGAGACAGGCTTATGGCACGGCTCCCTCCTGAGAAATTTTATGAGCTGGAAGCGCGAGTCATCTTGTAATGGCAGTCATGACAGCTTCTACTATGTGCCAGACATTTTCTAGAGTATATTCTTGGATAATTTCAACGATCTTGAGAGATAACTGATGCTCAGAGAGATCGAGTATCTTGTCTAAGATCACACAGCTGTTAAGATGGTAGGTCTGATACAGAATGCACTTTTGTCTGAATCTAATCTTTTTTCTTCCCACTATACCCTGATTCTTAGATACTCAATAAAAATCAGAGTCTAGTGAGTGGGTTATCAGGGAAGGGAAGGTGTCTGGGGGACTCAGGGCTGGCTGCTGTGGTTTCTCCAGATCATCTCTTTATTTCCCCATTTTGCAGGTGAGGCTTAGCTAGGTGACCTCCTTTATCCTAGCTCACTGAGTTAGCAAGGATATTGGACTAGGGGTGCTATAGGCTCAGTGGGGTGGAGGACCCAACAGAAGGTATTGCGTGAGAAATGGACATTGTTAAGTGGTTAAGGTCCTCTGCTCCCACTGCAGGGGGCAAAACTTCGATCCCTGGTTGGGGAACTAAGATCCCACATGCTGTGGGGCCAGAAGCACTTTTTTAAAATGTTAAAAAAAATTAGAAGGGACATTTCCCCAGAAGTAGCAACTTTTCTGGATCCACAGATGACAAGATCCAATTCAAATCCTCTTCTGTCCTCCTCACTCCCAGGGACCTCTCTTGGGAGAAATGTGGGGGAAGCTTTGAATATCTTATCCTTCATTTTCATTTTGCTTTCCAACCAAGGAAGATCTTCCCTTGTGAATTTCACCTCTGTTTCCATTGCCTTTTGTTACCCAAGGTGGTGCGGAGGGTGGGGAACATGGGGAGGATGAATGGAGAATCTGGAGGGTCGCATGTTGTCGTCCAGGAGACTGCAAGCACTTCCTTTATTTTGCGTGTATCCCTCCTAGACTAGTCCTCCTGCTCTGTCATAATTAAAATTATGTTACTAGTTTAAAAAACATTCTATTAACAATTAGTAATAATTATTATTTTCAACATGGAAATAGTTATCTAAACTTCATAAATGGTGGTGGTAGTTAATTTACTAAGTCATGACTGACTCTACCCCATGGACTGTAGCCTGCCAGGCTCCTCGTCCATGGGATTCTCCAGGCAACAATACTGGAGTAGGTTGCCATTTCTTTCTCCAGAAACTTCATAAATGCTCACTGTAAAAAGAGTCAAACAATGCAGATGTGCAAAAAGTAATGTTGTTTAGTAGCTCAACTCTTTTGCACCCTATGGTCTGTAGCCCACCAGGCTTCTCTGTCCATGGGATTTCCTAGGCAAGAATACTGGAATGGGCTGCCATTTCCTTCACCAGGGCGTATTCCTGACTCGGGATGGAACCCGAGTCTTTTGCATTGGCAGGTGTATTCTTTACCATTGAGCCATGAGGAAAGCCTGCAAAAAAGTAATAAGTTGATCTAAAAGTTCTCCCTTAACCCCAGCTTCTGGAGGGACCCACTGGGATCTATTTCATAATTTCGGTCATGTTATATCCTACCTCTTTAACTTCATTTATCTTGCACAGATCTATGAATTTATTCATAAACAGGCTTCTCATTATTTTCAAAGGTTGCATGAATATTCCATCAAAGCTCTGTCAAAGTTGACTCAACCATTAATGAGGACATGTAGATTGTTTCCAGTGTCTTCCCTTTGTTCTAGAGAAGGAAATGGCAACCCACTCCAGTCTTCTTGCCTGGAGAATACAATGGACAGAGGAGCCTGGACGGGCTACAGTCCATGGGGTCGCACAGAGTTGGACGTGACCCAGCCAGTGAATACTTTCGCTTTCATAGACGGTGCAGTGGAGAAAAATCCTCATACTTACCTTCTTAGGAAAATCCATAGTAATGGGATTGCTTGGTCCACTTTATTAAAAATTTCAAAAATGAACGCTATCAGGAATTCCCTGGTGATCAGGTGGTTGGGACTCAGTGATTTCACTCCCATGGCCCTGGGTTGAATCTCTGGTCTGGGAACTAAGATCCTGCAAGTTGCATGATGTGGCAAAAAAAAAAAAGGGGGGGTATGATATCATATTGCCTACCAGAAAAGATGGGCTGATCACCTTATCCACACTGTACTAGTTACTGTCCTGCACAGGATATCTTTTCTGATCCCAAACACTGGCAGCCTTCTTCCCTTAGTGGATGTGAGAATGTTATGGGTTGGACTGTTCTCTTCTTTAACACCCTGGATATTTCTGTCAATTCTTCCTTTTACCTTTGAGCTTCTCTGCAAATTCTCACCAGTCCCTCCTTCACTCACCTGGTTTCCTTTGGGGCTCTTGGTGATACTCAGCTCCATTTTCCTCCTTTCCAGGACAAGTTTCTGTTGAATTGCCCGAGCTTTTACAAAGACAAAAATAGGAATACCTGAAAGTTAAAGGGAAGAGAATGTGGGAGACCTGTCATAAAAGTATGAGGGACCAGGAATTTCCCTGGTGGTCCAGTGGTAAAGAATCCACCCGCCAATGCAGGAGACAGGGGTTTGATCCCTGGGCTGGGAGGATCCCAGATGCCGTGGAGCAACTAAGGCCGTGTTCCACAACTGCTGAGCCCTGGAGCCCGTCCTCTGCAGCCAGAGAGGCCACTGTGATGAGAAGCCCACGCACCGTCAGCAAAGAGTAGCCCCTGCTCCCCGCAGCTAGAGAAAGCCCATGCAGCAGCGAAGACCTGGCACAGCCAATAAATAAATACAGAAAAATAATACAAAAGAGAGTGTGAGGGACCAGATTTTGAGCGCCTTGGTAGAGGCTATCCATGTGGCATTGCAAGCTGAGGTTTAGAAGGGCTGTGGCCCAGTGGTGGGGATGAGACCTGACTCTGGACCTGCCTCTCCTTAGATCCCAGGCTCTGTTCTCCATCTCCTCTGACCTCTTTCTTTTCCTCTTCCTGGCCCCCTTTCCCCCTACTGTGTCTCCAAAACTGTGACAGTCCTGCTGATGGCTGTCATCTGTTGTGACAAACACCACTGTAAGGCTTTCACAGGCATTAACTCATTTCTTCTCTCAACAATCCTTTGAACCTAGATTTTGTTTCTTATCCATTTTTTACAGGTGGGAAACCAAGGGACAGAGAAGTTAAGTATTGTCAGAGGCAGCAAGTACAGCAGCTCAAAAGGAAATTCTAAGGCACAGGCAGCAAACTCTTCAGATTGGGATGACCTAGGTTTTTCTGTGACTACTCTGGATAGTCATCTGCCATTCTTGATTAATGTTAGGGAAAGACCACAGCCCCATTTTAAAGATGGAGACGCAGAAGTTAAGTCTAGTGACTTCTCAGCTCTTTAGTATTTGAATTAGGGAATTCAAAGACTTCTAGAATAGGGTGAATATTTCAACTGACATGTGCTTGTCGATTTTTAGGAGGAATTCTGAGCTGGGGGTGCTTATTTACCTTTTGGCATATGTATAGAACTGTTCATGAACCTACTTGCCTAATGTATAAGACATGAAAAGATGGTGACTAAATGTACATGTCCATGACCTAGGATGCACTTGAGTATACTGTATCTCTCCATTCATCAAAGATCCCTTTGTTTCTTATTCTGTGATTCCCCCCCGCCCAGTGGATTCTTTGACCCTGTGGTTCAGACAATGAAAAGATCTCTACCATGCCGCTGATCGATGTTCTTTTTTTATCTTCTCTCTTTCAGTAAAGAATATCCTGTGGTTCCCAGGAGCACAGTGAGACAGAAAGTGGCCTCCAACCACAGTCCTTTCAGCAGTGAGCCTCGAGCTCTGTCTGCCTCATCCAACTTGGGGTCCCAGTACCAGTGTGAGAATGGCGTGTCTGGCCCCTCCCAGGACCTCCTGCCCCCACCCAACCCGTACCCACTGCCCCAGGAACACAGCCAAATTTACCATTGCACCAAGAGGAAAGGTGAGTGTGACTGCACTGCCCACCTGGCCACTTTCTTTTCTTCTTCTTTCCCTTGAAAAAAGGAAATCCACCTAACTACATGTGTGTTTATTTTTAAAATGTAAGCAGTGTACTGAGAGACTGAAGGAATATAAGAGAGTCAACCATTGTGGTATAGCAAAAGATTCCTTTGACACATCTCTGCCACGTTCTAGCCCCTTCCTTGGGGAAAGCTTATTTGAAATGTTCAGATGCATTTATTTATTTACACTTGCACACACACACAAATACAGAGTTTTGCTTTTAGTTTTAATTGTTGATGTCATACTGTACCTGTTTTGCAACTTGTATTTCTTAAAATTTTAGAATATATTGTATTTTTTTAACTTTTTATTTTATATAGGAATATAGTTAATGAAAGGGCTTCCCTGTAGCTCAGCTGGTAAAGAATCCACTTGCAATGCAAGAGACCAGGGTTCAATTGCTGGGTCGGGAAGATCTGTTGGAAAAGGGATAGGCTACCCATTCCAGTATTCTTGGGCTTCCCTGGTGACTCAGCTGGTAAAGAATCTGCCTGCAATGTGAGAGACCTGGGTTCAGTTCCTCGTTTGGGAAGATCCCCTGGAGAAGGGAAAGGCTACCCACTCCAGTATTCTGGCCTGGAGAGTTCCATGGACTGTATAGTCCGTGGGGTCACAAAGAGTTGGACACAACTGAGCGATTTTCACTTTCATAGTTAATGACTTTAAGGTGTACAGTAGAGTGAATCAGTCATACATATACATGTTTTGATTCTTTTTCAAATTCTTTTCCTATTTAGGTTGTTACGTAATACTGAGTAGAATTCCCTGTGCTCTACAGTAGCAGACATTGTAGATGTCTTTTCATGACCCTAGAATAGTCTCATTCTTTTCAGCTGCTGAAAAGGAAATATTACCCCGAAAGGATAAAGCCAAGTTTATGTTACCAGGGGTAGTCAGGGAGTATGCTTTCAGAGTCTTGGTTGTGTTATAAGCCTACAACCTACACTCCAGGGAACCTCCTTGGAATTTGGTGTGCTCTTTAGGCCTTGGGCAAGGTGTTCCCCAAGTGGATTCTGAGCTCTTCTTTCTTTTCCAGATCAATATCAAAAAAAAAAAAAGGCAGAGAGGGAGAAAAGAAAATCATGATAGATTTTGTCCCCTGTGCATCCCCTCTTTAAATCTCCTAAGCTGTTGTCTGAGACATCTCATCATTTCCTTTGCCTAATGAGAAATGGATGACTTCTTCCCAAGCTGTCTGAGTCCAGAGGGGAAGTTAAGGCAGGAAATTTCTGGTGGCACATTTTCTAAGGCAGAATTGAAGGCGTGGATGTGGGCAGCGGGGCCAGGGAAACAGATATGAGTCTCAGCTCTGCCACCAACATCCTGGATGACCTCAGGCAGCTGTCCTAGCCTCTGGGCATCATCTTCTACTTCGTGAATGGCGCGAAGTTCCTGAGGGCAACTGGTGCTTGATGAGCGCCTCATGAGTGGCAGCAAAGTGAATCCCAGGAGGAAGTAAAGAGATGGCTGTTCATTTAGGTGAAGGTTCTGGAAGACTGACATAAGGGGAGGGAACTGTGCAACCTCCTGCGTACGCCTGTGATTTTCAGAGCCAGACTAGTGAGATAAATCTGACCTTGCCATTTTCACATGTTTATGATTACGAGAAAGTTACTTAGTCAGTGCCTCTAAACCTCACAACAAACCTCTGTAGATTGAAGCCCACAATTGGACCTGTCTCCTCGGCTGGGTGTGAAGAGGCTATGAAATCAGCGCTAGGTTGACTTAATAAACCAGCTCTGTTTTGCTCCAGGCGGTCTGTGGCCCCATCATCAGAGTGCTCCCTGTTGGATCTCAAAGCCCCATCAGCCAACACGATGCCTTTCAAAGTCCAGGGGTGCCTGGACCTTCTTTTCTGACCTGAGAAAAGGAACACAGTTTGGCTATTTGACATTTACCAAAGTCACGTTTTGAAAGAGGGAAGAGCTGTCATGGGTCCAAACATGGGGCTGGGGAGCCGACCCGGTGAGACCGGGCTTTCCAGACTTACCTGAAGCCCGTCCAAACTCCTTGGATCTGGAAGGCCTGAGCAGCATCAGCCAATCAGGCCCCCTGGCCCGACTCCCAGCATGGCCGCTGCTGGATGGGCTGGAGCCCAGATGCTGCAATACGCCTCTTCAGGCACAAGCAGGGGTTAAGAATGTCCTGTGGTGCATAGGTGCCGGTGCAGAGATGCTGCTTCATGTTATATTTCAGGGAGCCCTGCCAGGGGCCAGGCTACAACCTTTTCAGGAACGTCATTAAGTAAGCACTGCTATATAAACCCATTTTACAAATAGGGAACCTGAGGGAAAATTGTGAGCTGATGGTTGGTGTTTTTTTTCTTTTAATTAATTAATTTATTTTAATTGGAGGCTAATTACTTTACAGTATTGTAGTGGTTTTTGCCATCACTGACATGAATCAGCCGTGGGTGTACATGTGTCCCCCATCCTGAACCCCCCTCCCACCTCCCTCCCATCCCCTCCCTCAGGGCTGTCCCAGTGCACTGGCTTTGAGTGCACTGTTTCATGCATCGAGCTTGGACTGGTGATCTATTTCACATATGGTAATATACATGTTTCAATGCTGTTCTCTCAACTCATCCCACCCTTGCTTTCTCCCACGGAGTCCAAAAGTCTGTTCTTTATATCTGTGTCTTTCTTGCTGTCTAGCATATAGGGTCATTGTTACCATCTTTCTAAATTCCATATATATGCGTTAATATACTGTATTAGTGTTTTTCTTTCTGACTTACTTCACTGATGTTCTTGTTTTTTTAAAGCTACTTTGAAAAATGTTTTATTTGTTTTTATTTACTTATATAGTTTGGCTGCATTGGGTCTTTGTTGCTGCGTGTGGGCTACTGTCTAGCTGCGGTGCTTCGGCTTCTCTTTGCAGTGGCTTCTCTTGTTGGGGAGCACAGGCTCTAGGGAGCGCGGGTTTCTGTATATGCAGCATGCGGGCTCAGGAGCTGTGTCTCCCAGGCTCTAGTGTACAGACTCAGTAGTTGGGGCGCATGAGCTCAGTTGCCCTGCAGCATGTGGAATCTTCCCAGACCAGGGATCGAACCTGTGACCCCTGCATTGGCAGGCGGACTCAACCTCTGGACCACCAGGGAGGTCTGAACTGATGGTTCTTGAAGGCAGAGTTTGAACCCACGCCTCG
This sequence comes from Aepyceros melampus, assembly GCA_006408695.1. Classification (NCBI taxonomy): domain Eukaryota; kingdom Metazoa; phylum Chordata; class Mammalia; order Artiodactyla; family Bovidae; genus Aepyceros; species Aepyceros melampus. The sequence goes on from SJXQ01011737.1 coordinate 292,541, forward strand.
CCTGCAGACTCTCCCTGGACCGTGAACCATCACCATATCTGCCTCCATTACCTTTGCTTATGAGCTGCAGTCTCCAAATTTCACCATCCCACTAGAGATCTGCTCTTGAGATTGGGTCCTATTCACTGATGAAGAGCTCATAGGTTTGCATTAAAGAGTTATTTTGATTAAATTGATGCCAGACCTAGTTACAAAGAATCAGGGTGCTGTTTTAGGGTCGATATTGATAGCAGCATCCTTGGAAAAGCACTCCTGGAGGATACAGGATAAGGCTTTGAATGCAAGGCTGTGAACCTCTTTGGGTGATGGGAGTGGTTGTCCTGCACGTGGTGCTTTGCTGGGATCCTTGCGTGAACTTGGAATTGATTTGAGGTGGCCCCCGGAAAGCTGGAGTTGGTGGCTGGTCCACTGCAGTCTCTCCCAGCAGCTGATCCTTCCCAGCAGCGTGATGGTGGGTAACTTGTTTCAGCTTTCTGAGCCTCAGCCAGCTTTTCTGCAGAATGGAGGAAGACAATAGTGCTTACGCTGCAGGGCTGTCATGAGATGAAATGAGATAATCCTGGTGACACTTTGAGGACCTGGTACTGATAAGTCCTCTACTGAAGGTGAGCTCACAGCCACCCTGACTTTGGGAAACGCACACCGTTGCAAGCAGTGCAGACATTGCTATGACTTGTTATTGACTTGTTTGAAGGCAGTGGCGATCGAATGCTATGAAGGAGACACACAAAGTGCTAACAGAAGACAAAGTGGGGGACTTCCCTGGTGGCCCAGTGGTTGAATCCACATTTCCAATGCAGGGCATGTGAGTTCGATCCCTGGTTGGGAAATTGAGATCCTGTATGCCATGGGGCAGCTGAGTCTGGGCATCACACTGTAAGTAAGATCAGACACAGCCAAATAAATAAATGGTTTTTTTTTAAGTTATTAAAAAAAAAACAACAGCAAAGTGGATTGTTGGACTAGAGTGGAGGTGTCAGGGAAGAATTTCAGTTGAGGTCTCTGGAGAGTGGGTGTCAGCTATGAGATTGGGGAGCCAAGTGGGTGTCCAGGCATAGAGAAGAGCAGACCCTTGGAAAATGAGTAGCCCCTCTCACTGGGGGAGTGGACATAAGGCCAGCATGGTTTGAATACAGAGCAGGGAAGAGCGATGGGAGAGAAGGCTGCTGAGGACGGCAGGGACCAGCACAATGCCAGCCCTTGTGAGCCACTTTGAAGGGTCCAGATTTTATCCTAACACTGACAGGTGGCCTTTGCAGGGGTTTGAATCCATGAGGGATGTGATTCTGTTTTGTTTTGAGGCAGTCCCTTTGCTGCGATTGAATTGATGCCAGGGATGGTTCATAGGCTCCAAAGTGTGTGAGATGGTGATGGCTCACACCAAGGAGTGTGGAGAAGAGCTGGAGATGTCAGAGGAGTCAGGACGTTGCGACTGGTTGCAGATAACAAGGTGAAGGATTGCCCCCTCTTTGACAGATGTGGACCCTGAGGCTCAGAGAGATGGAGTAACTGGCAGACAGTTACCCAGCGAGTAAGCAGCTCCACCCCCGATTCATTCTGAGGTCTGTGCACTTGGGGTGCAGGGCTCATTTTACCTTTGCAGAAATCTGTGCCCTTCTTGCCGCCCTCCACCCGGAAAAGACAGCTCCTAGGGACAGAGAACATTCCAGCCAAGCTCCATCTGTCCTGCCTGCCTGCCTCGGAGACGACAAAAAGCAATTCATCATCAGCCTCCATTGTAAAGCGATAAGGAATCAGCCGAGGTTTCCTTCCAGTTTGAGACTCCCGTTAAGTGATAACTCCATGGGTGGCTTCTCTCCCACCCCGGCCCCTGCCTGCCCCACTATCTGACTTCCCCTCATTGTCTGTCTCCTTTCCAACCAGCCCAGGAGGCAGCCCCAGTGAAATGTCAAAGGACCAGGCCAGCCAGGGGGCCCCTTGTGTTTGGACCCAGCTGTCTCCAAACTATCTCTCCTGATGGGAGGAGCTAAAAAAGCTGGGAAAGTGTTTTATCAATGCCACTCAATCACATCCAGTTCACCCAGGCCTGGGAGACCACTTGTCTGTCTTTCTCTCTCCTTCCCACCCTTACAGCCCTCCCCAACCACTGGAAACCAGAGGCGACCCAAATAAAGGTTTTAGCCAAGCCAGTTACCACACTGGATACTGAGAGGGAAAGGGGAGCGGAATTGGGTACCGTCAAGGGCTTTGCATTTCCTCAGCCTCCTTGGTTTTTAGAGCAACCCTACACTCTTTCCTTCACTGGAGTCTCCCTGGAGTCTTTGAGTCACAGGAGATGCCTTCCACCCCGTGGCAAATAGGAGGCAAATAGAGGAATAAGAGCTTGGGATAGATTCCCAAGGTTATGTGGCTGATGAGTGGCCAATCCAGGCTGCAGTCATCAAATAAATATTAATGGCACACTTACTTTGTACCGGGCGCTGTGCTGTATGCTGAAGATAAGAGGAGAGAGATGGCAAAGGTCTCTATTCCCAGGAAGCTTGTATTCTCACTGGGGGAGACTGATAGCAAGCAAGTCAGTACATCCCATGGCTTTGGATAGTGGCTCTCTGAGATCTGAACTGGAGTCTTTTGATTCCCAATCTTCCCACAGTACCATCCAAGTTCTTTTTACTTTAAGGTTAAGAGCTAACAACATGAGGACAAACATGTACACACCAATCCATCTGTCCATCCAACCATCTGTCTGTCCATCCATACATCTATTCATCCACCTACGCATCCATTCATCCATCTGTCCTTCCATTTATCTATCTGTCCATCCATCTGTCCATCCATCTATCCACCCACCCATCCATCTGTTCATTCACCCATCCATCTATTCATCTATCTGTCCTTCCATCTATCTGTCCTTCCATCTATCTGTCCATCCATCTGTCCATCCATCTATCCATCCATCCATCCATCCAAAGAATCAAGCTTACCACCTTTTCATAGTCTCTGAACACAGTGGGTTTTCTGAAGGCTGAAAGGCTGGGGCCATCTATCAGAAAGAGCACTCTTCAGAGTCATAAGGCCTGAATTAGAGTTCTCCTTCTGACTTGGCAAAGGTCACTCAGCTAAGGAGTGGCATTTTATCTCTCTGCCTCCAGTGTCTTTATCTGTGAAGACTCCCCCACAATCTTTCATCTGAATGAACTCCATCAGCAAGGGAAGTGACCCATTTGGCAGTGGTGACAATCTTTGCTCAGTGGGATCAGAGATTTGAAATTAGCTCTGTGAGTTTCCTAGCTCTGGAGTTCACCCAAGTACCTTCCAGTGTTGGACGACCTTCACAGAGCCATCTATTCAGTCTTCCAAGAGGGGAAAGAAGTAGAATTGTATTACTTGGACAGATAAGATTGGAATACTTAGTTTAAATACAAGGAAAATAGAAACTAGACTGCACTATTATTATCTCAATTCCTACGTGAAATTTATCTATCATTCCCATGTATAATGGGTTTCCCTGACCGCTCAGTGGTAAAGAATTTGCCTTTGATACAGGAGCCACAGGAGACTCAGATTTGATCCGTGGGTTGGGAAGATCCCCTGGAGAAGGGAATGGCACCCCACTCCAGTATTCTTGCCTGGAGACTCCCACGGACAGAAGAGCCTGGTGGGCTACAGTCTAGGAGGTCTCAGAGTCGGACACGACTGAAGTGACTTAGCACATCAGCACCCCGTGTATAATACAAACAAGAGCTGAGATTGGAATGGTCTAGGAGTTTGCCCAAGGTTATGTATCCAGTGAGTCAAGAGACATAACTCAGTGCCCTAAAATCTGTATCCTGGATTCATCATTAAAGCCATTTTATCCAGAATCAACAACATCCGGAAACATGCCAGGCACTAGGGTTTTTCACGGTGTGGCGTGGTAATCTGTGGTCAGGATCAGGAAGAGCTCTACTGTTATCCAAGGGACTCAGCTGGGTTTCAGACATTTGAGGTGTAATTGACCACCCGTATACAGCTTTCTGAAAGCAAGCTGTGGACTCATCTCATCGAGGACTTGACCTTTGACTGCAGCCCATTCCCCCAACTGTGGAAGATAAGCAGGACTCGGCTGGGACAGATGTGTTTGCTGTTGATCAGTTATCAGGCTCCCAATAAAAAGATAGAAACCAAACCATCACAAAAATAAACACAGAGATTACATCCCAAGCATTTATCATGACCAGCGTGAAGTTTTGATCCTGGCTTTGGAATTTCGCTACAGTATGATGAGGATCAAGAGAAACTGGAGAATGCTTAAGTCCTCTTTCTGTCAATAACCAAGCATCGAGTTTTTCTTAGGACTCTGCATCAGATCTTTGGAGTATTAAGCCTTGGAATGTGTAATTTTACGATTTTCAAAATATGGCTCTGGCCTTTTTCATATTATCCTTCCTTTTTTTACTTGTAACCAATCTGGAAGGGGATCAGAAACTTGGGACTGGTTAGTTTGCCTTTTTTTTTTCTCTTGCCAAGGGTACCCTGCAGCTGTACTTTCTATTATTGAAAAGGGGAACGCCCTGGTTAAATGGAAAACCCAAAGGTTATGATTCCAGCAACAATGGAAACATTCAGATTTATGGATCTGAGGGGTGGAGGGAAGGAAGAATGGAGGGAAGGAATTGAAGGAGGAGGTGGCCAGGATAAAAAAAATAAGTAAGTGATGTGTAGCAGTGTCCTTAAGATGCCCCCAAAATGCTAGGTTGAAAAGTGAAAAATATGGACCCTTGCTCATCTGGATGTCTTCAAACATCTGGATGGTTGGCATCATGTAGCTAGAACACCTGGAAGAATGATGATTGCATTTTTCAATTTTGGGGGACCAGTGTTTGAGTATCCTATGGGTCCCAGATGTGTCCCGGAAAGAGTTTAGCTGAAAATAAGTGCTTTCTATTAGATGAGTGCAACCTAGATGTGAAGATCCATGTTTGGTGGAGATTTTGGATGTACCTGGGGGTATCACCTGGAGAATGATGAGAATGGAGGTGTTGGGTGGAACCCACATCCAAGCTACCCTCCTTGGCATGGGCTTATAGTCCAGTGCTAAGCCGTAGGACTTACTGTGGGGAGAAGACTGACTTAAAGCTTTACCCCTAAGGACTACCTGCACGTCAGTGTCAGCCTCCTGCTCTTGTAGGTCCTCCCCTCATTCCCTTGCCCCTGGATGGGGGAGGATGGAGAGGGGCCAAGGATGTGCTCTGAGCAGGACCGCAGCAGTTGACCAGCGCCTGGTAGGGGCTTGGTGAGGGCTCAGTCAGTATTTCTTGGGAAGCTGAGTGAGTGGCATTGGATAGAAATCCAGAGAGCTGGAGGCAAGGTGCAGTCGGCAAAGTGAGTTAGTCACGTCTTTGATTCCAGCCTCCACTCCTTGCAAGCTGCATGCCTTGAGCAGGTCACTTCTCTAAGCTTTGGTTTCTGCCTCTAAGAGCTGGGAATGAGAACAGCCACCTCGAGGAATGATGGGGAGATTGGAGTTAGGTCACTTAGTAGGTGTTCAATAAATTCTAGCTCTTACTTCCTTCTTTAGTCCTGTGTCCTGACATCAACCATCATTGTGGTCACAGGTGTGGGAATGTCCCAGGGTTTCATTTTTCTTCACACCCCAAACATGGCATATTTCCTTTCTTTATATAGACTTTTTAAAATTTTTTTAAAAGAGGCAAGTATGTTCTTTTATTGTAAAGTTTAGGCATGAAAGATAGAGTGGTTTACCCAGACCATATCACCATTTGACAGCACAGCTGGGAAAAGACTCTGTTTTCTAAGTCTAGTTCTCAATTATTATCCGCATATTTCTTAGTGTTGTTCATTAGAAAGAGATTGGAAGCGAGGAAAGAAAAATCTCCAGCTTGGGGAGGAAAATCCCAGCCAAGGAATGAATCTGTGTGAGGTTTACGCCTCGATAGAAACTCCCTAGGATTGCTTCCCCTGAAGGAAACACCTGGAGGTGTGTTATTACGGATGGGGTCTGCCAGGACACAGGTGGTGTTACCCTGGCAACATGGGCTGCCCTGGGTGATGGATACAGGAGATTTCCATGCTCGATGTTATTATGCCTGAGATGCCCAGTGAGGTAAGTATTGCTGACTCTGATTCAAAGATGGTAAAAAAGGAGTCCTAGAGATGGCAAATACCTTGGTAGCGTCCCGCCGATATTAAGTAAAAAGGCCAGAGTCAGGCTCATGCATGTCTAGGTTTTTTAACTGAGGTCTGCATCTTAGGGGGTCTTTGAGCCCCTTGAAGTTGTATGCATCGCTTCTGTCTATACCTGCAGTTCTCAAAATGTCATGTTTCAGTGTTTCTTTCCTAGGAGAGAGCCCAACACTTTTGTTAGAACCCAAGGGGGTCAGTGACCCCAAAGTGGTTAAGGAAGACGCTCTTTCAGAGACAGAACTCTCTCTCCATGCTCTCTCTTAGGGATTAATTAGCACCCACAGGAGGGAAGTGACTTGCTCAGCGAGGAAACAGTGACCCAGTCATTGTTACTATACCAATTACCGTGTCAGTTACCAACTCCACTGATCCTAACTGGGTCCTTGTTCACGTGGGATGTCAGGAAGGGATCTGGGGATTCATTTCAGTTTCCATCCATGTATCTATCTGTCCACTCACTGTTCCATCCGTTGCAGAAATATTTGCTGCATGTCTTAACGTCTAGCATGGATTGAAGAGCAGGGATTTTATCGTCAGATTCCTAGGATTCTAATCCCAGCTCCACTGTTTATCAGCCATAGAGGACCATGGGCACGTTTTTTTAATTGTTGTTGTTGTTCACTCAGTCACGTCTGACTCTTTGCGACTCCGTGGGCTGAGCACACCAGGCTCTCCTGTCCTTCACTGTCTCCCGGAGTTTGCTCAGATCCATGTCCATTGAGTCAGTGATGCCATCCAGCCATCTCACCTTCTGTCGTCCCCTTCTCCTTATAGTCACTTTACAATGCCGTGCTAGTTTCTGCTGTACAGCAAAATGAATCGGCCACACATACACACGTATCCCCTCCTTTTTGGACTTCCTATGCAGGTCACCATGGTGCAACAGGCAGGTTTCTCAAACTCTGTGTGTCTCCTTTCTCTCATCTGTAAGATGAGGATACTAAGAGAACCCACCTCATGGGGTTGTTGAGATTAAATGGGTGACCTGATGAAGAGTGCTCAGAACAGTGACAGACAGTAAGCACCGTAGTGGTTTTATTGCTCTGGTTGATGCTGCTGTTGTTGTTATTAGGTATACGCCCCAGCTTCTGGGAAGATAGTGATGGATACTCCAGACCATATGTTGGCTTCCTGAAATTTACATGCTGGGAAGGAAGGAAAAGAATAATAATGATTGTCATTTATTGAGTGTTTCCTTGTACCAAGCTCTGGACTAAATACTTAAGCTATATTTTCCTATTTCATTAGAGCTTCCCTTTCTAGTGCCATTATGCTCTTTGCATTTTATAGGTGAAGAAGCTGAGCTCAATCTCCCCAGCTTACTAGAAACTACACAAAGCATCTTCTATAACAATTGCATTAATGTTCTACTGAGGGAATACACTGAAATTTATTTAAGAAACAAAAACAAAAACAAAACTGGGCTCGGAAAGGTCAAACTCGTTGCTTAGGGCTCCGTAGCCCAAAGTCTTAGCCATGACAGGCCACCCCCTTGATGATCAGAACGGAGCTAACCATCTTCCAGACTTAATCCTTCCCTCCTTGGGCCAAATGGCTGTCTCAGCCTTGAGCTGTGGGGTGGCTGGTCCCTGGCCTCATGGGTGTCTGTCGTCCTGTCTTCCTGCAGATGAAGAATGTTCCAGCACAGACCATCCCTATAAGAAGCCCTACATGGAGACATCACCTAGCGAGGAGGACCCCTTCTACCGCTCCGGCTACCCCCAGCAGCAGGGCCTGGGTGCCTCCTACCGGACAGAGTCAGCCCAGCGGCAGGCCTGCATGTACGCCAGCTCCGCGCCCCCCAGCGAGCCTGTGCCCAGCCTGGAGGACATCAGCTGCAGCGCCTGGCCCAGCATGTCCTCGTACAGCAGCTGCACGGTCACCACCGTGCAGCCCATGGACAGGCTGCCCTACCAGCACTTCTCTGCCCACTTCGCCTCGGGGCCTCTGGTCCCCCGGCTGGCCGGCATGGCCAACCACGGCTCCCCGCAGCTCGGAGAGGGAATGTTCCAGCACCAGACCTCCGTGGCCCACCAGCCTGTGGTCAGGCAGTGCGGGCCTCAGACTGGCCTCCAGTCCCCGGGCAGCCTGCAGGCATCAGAGTTTCTGTACTCTCACGGTGTATCAAGGACCCTGTCCCCGCATCAGTACCACTCCGCCGTGCATGGAGTGGGCATGGTTCCAGAGTGGAACGACAACAGCTAAGGCCAGGCCTGCTCCTCTGCTGCCGTTTCCAGAGGGAGGGGAGAGAGAGGGAGAGAGAGACAGCCACAGGGAGAACCCCACGGACGAGAT
>SJXQ01011737.1:301214-324380 GCA_006408695.1 Aepyceros melampus
CAATCACACCACCTCCAGGACGCCCTCCCTGATTTCTTCTTTTGGTCTCCAGAAAGTCCTGCCTCCTGGAGTGTTTGATCCTCATGCGTAGTTGGAGTCCTTCCCTGTCTTGGTGTTAATGTTGACATTGTTATATAATAAATAATAATATATTTTTTCTTTCAATTTTCTTAATGGGACCCAGTCCCTTATTCTGGGGGAGGTCTGAGGCAAGTATGTTTCAAGATATGTACTTGTGGGGTTCCCCTCAAATACTCCTCCAACCCCCCAAACCTAAATTGGCCACCCTCCCTCTTGACTAAGAAATTACCTACCTCTGCCAGGGATGCTTCTGCCGAGCTTCCCTGCGTCCCAGCTTCTCTCCGATCTTGGCCTCCCTTCCCCATCCTCACGGAGTTCCAGGTTTGCCTCCTGCCCACCGGTGGGGTCAGGATAACACCGGACTCCATCTGGCGTCCTATCTCACTCGGCCCTCCCGTCTCCCCGGCTCTGCGTCCTTCCCTCCTGCTGAAACGTGGCCTATACCTTCCCAACCGGAAATCTCGCTTTGAAAAACTTAAAAAGCCCCAGTTTACATGCGGGCAGAACTGTGATAAGCAAGGCGCAAGCACTGTGCTGACAAGCGTTGTGAAAAAGCCAAAATAAATATTCGTCCTGATAAAAAAAAAAAAAAAAAAAAAAAAAACCCACAACCAACAACAAAGCCAGCCCCCAGCTTCCAAACCTCCATCACCACCGCCAATGGCCCAAACTGGATGCAAAAGCAACACCACCATCCCTAAAGAAGAAGCCAGACTTACTCACTGAGGAGCATTCTCCAAAGACATCATACCAGCACCAAATGCAGACCCTAAGCTGTGGTTATTGAACACAGAAAATGGTATTAAAAAATAAGTGTGTAAGTAAAACATTATTGCAGGGTTCTTCAGATGTAATATTTTACTGGTACTATTTATTTATAAATAGGAGTTCTAATTAAGTAATAACCTGAAATGGAATCCAGCATGGGAGCTGGCCAAAAGCTTTTAATTTTATTGATACTCAAACCAAGTTTGCATTCTTTCTTCCCTTTCAAATGTGCTTTGCTTTCATGATTAAAAAAAGTTATTGTTTTTGTTTTAAACTGACCCTAATAAAGAGAACAGGGTAATATGTGAGACTGCGTATGTTCAAGTACGTAAGAGTGTGTGAGTCTGTTTGTCACGTCAGTGTCTTTCTGCGATTATGTCTTTTTATGTTGCTAAGGGCGGGGTGGGATGAGAATTAAGTACTCGTTTCGTATATTTGTGTGCCAGTTAATGCCTAATAAATACCATGTGCTTTAAAAAGTACAAGGGACTTGAACACCCGTTTTTTTCCCCCTGTGTTCTTTCAATGGACTGAATTGAGAGGAAATTCAGTGGAGGAAACAGAAGGAGAAGTTGTCTGGCAGGTGAATTTCTCGCCCTATCTGCTTTCTCCAGCTGTTCTCAGGGGTGTTTGGAATCCTGTATTCAAGCGTGATGGAGCTGAATGTGTTTATCCACTGGCTTAGACTTCTGGAATGGAGATATTTGTTTTAAGTGAATTTGAGTCGGCACGGGAAAAGAAAAATCAGGAATCCTAACTGATAAAAAAAAATGATATTGGCCATACCTAGTAATACTTAGTTTTCTGATTTCTTTCTTTGAGTTAATTTACTGCAATGACTTGTTTTGGAGGTCCCCAATTCAGGTAACTTTCTGAACCTTCTGTGGATATTTACTCAAAGCCCACAAATTTAGGATGTATGAGTTTGTCCTGACACTAACAGGGCAAAGTCAAGTCACTCAGTCGTGTCCGACCCTTTGCAACCCCATGGACTGTAGCCTACCAGGTTCCTCCATCCATGGGATTTTCCAGGCAAGAGTACTGGAGTGGGTTGCCATTTCCTTCTCCAGGAGATCTTCCCGACCCAGGGACTGAACCCGAGTCTCCCACGTTGTAGACAGACGCTTTTACCATCTGAGCCACCAGGGAAGTTAGAGCAAAACAGAGCAGCAAGCCAGTAACGAGTTTAGTGCTGCCTTTTTTTTTTTTTTTTCTATTTTATAATTTTGGTGCCCATACCTTTCAAAGGATCTAGAACCATCAAATATCTCACATTGCCTTAAAATAGGAACAACTGGCTTGTTGATTCCAAATTATTCATTGAATTGGGTCCCCCTGGACCTTTCCTAGCAGAGAACTCCCAGGAAGTGTGAATTAATTATAAAGAGATGACAATTCAGCTTCTCTCAAGTACGATGGAGAAACTAGGTCAACGGCCTTCCTGTCCCCATAGAGAATGAATGAGTTAAGTTTTACTGGAGAAGTTCTGACTGTACTCTAAATAGGTACTCTCATGAGTTAATAAAAGGGGCTTGAAAAACTTACCTTCCCAACTAATTAACCAACTACACAAGATAAGCAGTCTTAGTCTTTCTCAAGAGCATCACAAGAATACTGAGTTAACACTCCTATCTCCAGCACTCAAACAGTCGCTTCTTAGGAGAGTCATTAAAAATATGTCCAAGCTTCATAAATCAAAAAAGGGACACTGTCCTTCCATAACAGAAGCTAACTGACCTCTTTGGGTTCCAAACAGTGGTAATAAAGGATCTTTATACTAAATTGGTAGGTTTAAGATGTCATATCCAAAGATTCATGTAGCCTTATCATTGTTTAGATGTCAAAAGACACAACACTGGGGACTTCCCTTGTGGTCCAGGGTTAAGACTTTGCCTTCCAAGGCAGGGGATGTGGGTTTGATCCTTGGTTGAGGGACTAAGATCCCACATGCCTCATGGCCAAAAAACCAAAGCATAGACTAGAAGCATACTGTAACAAATTCAAGAAAGACTTTTAAAGTGGTCCACATTAAAAAAAATCTCTAAAAGTTAAAAAAGACACAACACAAATTACTATATTTCTGTAATATCTTTCGTGGATGCTTGCTCTGGACTGGACAAGGGATGAGTATGGAGGATACAGTGATGAATAAGGTGATAGAGGTTGTGTCATCCTGGAGTTTATGGTTCACAGAGAGAAACAGCCCTCAGGTAATTATCTTCTTAATTAGTAACTGCAAAGCAGGGAGAACTATGAAAGTGGTGTGCATAATGTCATAAAGAAATAAAACATGGAGTCCTAACCTGGTTTTTGAGCCCTGAATGATGAGTAGGAATTAGCCACGTGAAAAGTTGGGAAGGAAACCTTTCAGGCAGGGGGGACAGTTTGTGCAAAGGTCCTGAGGCAGAAATGGGGGTGGAGGAATGAGCTACAGGTTCATGAATGGATAGTAATCACCGAGTCTACATTTATTCATTTGTTCAGCAAGCAGCTGTTGGGAGTCCCAGCCTGTGTGATAGATACTCTTACCTGTTGAGGACCTACTGGTGGTGGTAAGGTCTTTTCCAGTTTCTCACCGCAGATGCAGAGGACAGACAGGATTCGTGAGATGGTGGGCTTCTTTGTACTTGGGAGAGGAACATTACAGCATCCTTCTGGCTTCCTTGTCCGACCCTGAGCACTCGAGTGTGGGACTTAAAGTTATGAGGCAGAGAAGCACCAGAGCCATTAGAGACTCTGACCATTCCCAGAGAGGTTGGGAACACTCACAACAGCACACAGCTGGTGTTTGGGCAGAGCTCAGCATGGAACCTAAGTCTGTCCAAGCCTTGGCTTCTTTGGTCACAAAAAGGACCTCTTTTACCTGCTTCCAAGGACTGTTGTGAGGTTTGAGATAATTATCTCTGGACATGTCCAGTTAAGTCCCTATCCCAGTACATGCTTAATAAAGAAAGACTTTGATCCATGAAATGCAAGTTATATATAACTTTTTATTCATTGACTTAGCAAATGCATATTTTAATAATCATTATAACAATACAGGAAATTTCCTGGTGGTCTAGCGGTTAGGACATGGAGCTTTCACTGCTGAGGGCCTGTGTTCAATCCCTGGTCAGGGAACTTAGATCCCACAAACCAACTGCCATGACCAAATAATAATAATAATAATAATAATAATGTTGCTAATGAGAAAATAGGAAATTTCATAAACTCCTGGCTGGAATGAAGATAGATAAACCATTTAGGAGGAGAGTCAAGCAAATAGATCAAAAGCCTTAAAAATGTGCTAATCATTTAACTGGACAACTCTGTTTTAAGAAATTGATCCTAAGGTCATAATCTGGGGTGTGCTCAAATATTTATTTTATGGGATGTTCATTATGATTGCTTTAATCATACAAAACGGGAGACAACTGGAGTTGGGGTAAATAATGTCCGAGCAGACAGTTCAATACCGCTTTTCCATTAAGAAACACATTTATGAAGACAACTTGAAGGAGATGCTCAATATTCATTGCGCGTGAAAGAATGGGTCACAAGTGGCATGCCCACCAGCATCTCAATTTTATTAAATACATCTGCATTCACTCATGCTCAGAGGAGAAAATCCAGGATGTAGAACGCAATAATAACAGTGATGAGAATTGTTGGTACTGATGAGAATTGTGGGTGTTTGAAGTTTCTCTGTGTATTTGGACAGTTTCTATTTTTCGAGATGAAGATGAATTCTCTTTATAATTAGGGATAGAACTAGTGAAACAAAATCACATTTATTTTTTGGTCATTTACCAAATGGAATTTGTGAGGAAGGTGAGGCACCAGTATCTGCTTTGAGGATAGAGAGATGGAGATTCTGTAAGGGGTGACAGTGGGCAGTGACAGACCTGGGTACCAGTCCACGGCGGCTGCCTGCTGAGTGTGGGATGTTCTTGGCAGAAACGCGAAGGCATCTGGATATTTCTCTGGCTCCATTTTTGGGGGTTGAATTTTGGAGGCTTGGTGCTCTTATTGGGTCAAACTATTGTCCCGAGAGAACTGGTCTCTTGTTAATGAATACACAGAAGCACAAACACACTCAGACATAAGCACACATGTACACACACACATGAACATACATATATACACATAAACAAAGACATAAGCACACACACAGAAGACAAAAACACACATACACAAGCTCACAAACTAGACCATAAAGAAATCTCTTATCTATTTATTTTTAATTGAATTTGCTTTACCATGTTGTGCCGGTTTCAGGTGTATAGCAACGTGATTCAGTTTATAATATTTATTCTTTCAGATTCTTTTCCAGGAAGCCGCGTTTCTAATCCTGAGGTTTAGGTCCCTGGAAATGTCAGATGTTCATACTCTGCTGATCTTTAGAGAAGAGGAAACGAAGGTCTGGGTATCTCCAGGGCGGAGGCAGTGACTTGCCCAAGACCAGGAGGCTACTTAACGGCAGAGATGGGGCCCACACCCAGACACACTGCATTTGTTCCAGATTCCTTGTGTGACGGGTATCTGGTACTTTGGGACCTCCCTGCATCTGCTCTTCCTTCTTTTGGAGATTGCACTCTGAATCTTTGGGAGGGTTTATATCATTCGCATTGTGTGTAGTCTTGGTGGGCACAGCAAATGGCTGGGTCAGTGCCCAGCTCTGTCCCCTGGGTCCATCCTCTGGTTACCTGCAGATTGGGTGGATGGTCTAGCTTCCTGCATTTGAGTCTCTCTGTTTTTGACGTCTTTCTCTAGGCTTAGGCGTGTGCTTGGCCAGAGAAAAGTAATGAAGGACCAGAGTATTACCTTGTAAATATCTCAGCTTTCTGTCCCTCTGATGGGACCACTTTGAGTCTGTTTTATAGTCTCTTACGGGATCCCTAGAGGGACTGAGTCCCACTTGCTCACAAAGGTGACCTGCCGTTGTTTAGTCGCTCAGCCGTGTCTGACTCTTTGTGGCCCCATGGACTGTGGCCCGCCAGGCTCTTCTGTCCATGGGATTTTCCAGGCGAGAGTACTGGAGTGGGGTGCCATTGCCTTCTGCAGGGGATCTTCTTGACCTAAGGATCGAGTCCAGGTCCCGTGCATCTCCTGCAGGAGAATTCTAGCAGGCGAATTCTTTACCACTGCACCCCTGGGAAGCTCGACCTGCTTGTTGCCACACCCTTCACTGCTTTCTTTCCCTTCCTTATCTCGAGTCTCACTCCACTCAAGCAGACCACTGCACCCAAATCCTTGTTTTAGGGTCTTCTTGGAGGAGACCTGCACTAGGAGAAAAACACTGGTAATCTAGAGATTTCTAGAGCTTTCTTTTCTTAGACAAGAGGGTGGGAGCATGCGACCCAGAAAGGCTTATTGCACCTCTTTCTTTCCCTCTCCAAGAGAGAATCTTGAGTGAGAGATAAACAGACCAAAACTGCTAGTGCACATTCAGTTTAGTCCCTTATAGAACTCTTTTTTAGTTCCTTCCACCTATATCCCCCAGATTGTCCCTTTATTATAATTACGATTCTCCAGGCTTCCCTTCGGTAATGTGAATTCCTTTTCAAAACTGCCACCCCCACTTGTAAAGACTGAGCAGAGCACAGCCCTCATAGCAGGTCATTCACATTGTCAGTCTGGCCAAATGGGGCCCACTGGAAGTGGTGCAGTGCACAGCCTGCCCAACTGTTCATGGCGGCCCTGTACCACTGATATTTTCAACACTTTTTTAAAAGATTGTACCATAGTGGATAAAAACCTTGATATAGAAATAGCCTTCTGCTGTCAGATAAGTGAATGTTTAAACCATGAGCATGAGATAGTTGAAACACATTTCAGGTATTCTTGAAGGTCCCTAAAACAGGAATCCAGAGGGAAAAAAAAAAAAAAAAAAAACAGGTACAGAAGGGAAACTTGGGGCAGAAGATATGACTTTGCTTTCTTAATACCAATTGTAATCAGGGAGTCAGCCTCACCTCTGTTACTTTCATGCAATTGAAATAACTAGCCAAAAGCTTAGCTATTGCCAGTGGCATTTCCCAAATCTATCTGGTATCTGCCTTCTTTTCCTGGGGAAAAAAAAAAAGACATTTACAGAAAAAGAAGGGGAGAGAGAGAAAGAGAGGCAGAGAGATATATAAAGGAACCTAAGAAAAGCTTTTACATTGCTCTAATTTCTGAAACATAAAAGCTATTCTTTTTGAGTAAATCCATTTTTTCCCCCTGTGGCATTAAGGATAGAGAAATTCCTAGGAAAATAATTTGTCAAGTCCTGACTGATCAAAGATACATATGAAAAGACCTCACTTTTTTTGCTTCCCGAGGAAAAAACCAGCCCCCATCTCCGTTCGAATGAATTGGCAATTCATTTACTGACTGTCAGATGAAGTAGCACGATCCCCATCACATCTTTAACTGGGACAGGACCAGAAGGAAGCAATTCTGTGCCCACCGAATGTACAAGCTGGGGGTATGTTAGTGATTAAGGGCTCCAGGCCTGGGGGAGGCAGGGAGATATGACTCAGATTCGAAAATGCACCATAAATCTCCCTCTTTTATTCAAAATGTGTGTTTTATAGTCGTTTCCTGGCCAATTGCTGCCTTGAATAAATATATAACATATCTGGACTGAGCTTTTAGGCCCAGAGCTGGGGTTTGTCTTGAGGGCCAAGTATTCTTGATATTTCCAAGAACTTAGCAAAGGGCAAATAGCGAAAGCTCTCCTTTCTTCCTGACTCACCAGCCACATCCTACATGGAAAAACCAAAATAAGTGATCAAGGCTAAGTGGGCAGAGAGAGGTAAAGCTAGTCAGTTGAGCTAATTGCTTGTGTCCTTCAAACAGGCTTCCACTTTAACCTCTCCTCTGATACCTTCAACCAGATACACCCCAATGAAGTTGCCAGCTCCAAGCCATGGACAGCATTTTGTTCAGTCAATGTAGACTGACTCAGATATGTGGCCCAAACTTTGGTTTGGTGGATTAAGAGTTTATAAAAAGAGTTTTAGATTTCCATTGCTTTTTAAACATCAGGCCGTCTCCCAATCTTTGCCTGCCCCCCCCCCCCCACCACTTTCATTGCATTATATCGAGGCTGTCACTTCCAGAGGTGGAAAAGAGAGGAGGCTCGTTTCACCCAATCTCTTTTTCCCTCTCCTTATCAACTTCAGTTAAGCTTGGAATTTAAGCTCCAGAGTGCTTCACAGCTCTGATTATTGAGGATTTGTTACATACTAAGTACTCTGGTGGCTCAAATGGTAAAGAACCTGCCTGCAGTGTGGGATACCCAGGTTCGATCCCTGGGTTGGGAGGATCCCCTGGAGAAGGGAATGGCTACCCACTCCAGTATTCTTGCCTGGAGAATCTCATGGATGAGAAGCCTGGGGTCACAAAGAGTTGGACACAGCTGAGCGACTAACACTTTCACTTTTTTTTTAAGCGTTTTATGTGATTATTATGCCTTGGCTCCACACTTGCTATTGAGTAATTTTTGGGTTTGTTTTTTAATTTCTTTACATTTTGGCTGTATCGTGCATGCAGCATTCAGGACCTTAGTTCCCTGACCAGGGATTGAACCTGCACCCTCTTCATTGGAAGAGCCAAAGAGTCTTAACCACTGGACCACCAGGGAAGTCCCTACTGTTGAGTGTTTTAGAAGTCAAAGCTAAAAGGGAGATCTACAAAAGATTCCCAAAATGGACCTAGGAGGTGTGCAGGGATCATTCTAGTCCCCATTTTACAGGTGAGCAAATAGAGACTCAGAGGGTTTGTCACTAGGCCAAATTTTCATAGCTGAAATAGACAAAACACTTCTACTTCCTCCATCCCCAATGTTGGACACTTACAGTGTACTCACTGCAAAGCCAAAATAGCATAGTCCCCGCCCTCCAGTGGACCTCAGTCCAGTGTGACATTACATGTCTATCCTATGTCTGGATTCCTGAGGGTTAGTTAGCTCAGGGCCTGGCAAGAAGTGGGTGCTCAGAAACTTCCTGTCAAATCCCCCAGTTCGCAACAGGCTGGCTGATCTAACTTAGAGAGAACGTTAATCTTGATATATACATGGAAGTCAATGAATACTTTTTTATTTCTCAGAGAAAGTTGCACTTAAGAACACCTGGGGGGTCTTCCCAGGGGTCTAGTGGTTAAGACTCCACACTCTCAATGCAGGGGCTTGGGTTTGATCCCTGCTCAGGGAACTAGATGGGCTTCTCAGGTGGCGCTAGTGGTAAAGAACCCGCCTGCCAATGAAGGAGACATAAGAGACAAGGCTTTGATCCCTGGCTTGGGAAGATCTCCTGGAGGAGGGCATGGCAACCCACTCCAGTATTCTTGTCTGGAGAATTCCATGGACAGAGCAGCTTGGGGGGGCTACAGACCATAGGGTCACACAGGATGGACATGACCGAAGACACTTAGCACACATGCATACAGAGGACTAGATCCAGAATGCTACATTGAGACCAAACAGATTAAAAAAAGAAAAAAAGACCATGTTTTAAAAAAAGAACACTTGGTGACTTGGTGGTCGGAGGAGACATTTCGGGGAGGAGACAGCTGAATCCTGCAGAACCTTCCTGTCCTAGTATTATCTCAGGTTCTTATTTAGAATGAGGTTCAAAGCTAAAGAATGGAGGCATGTGGGGTGGGGTGACTCCATGGGGCCACTGATCAAACTGCCCAGAAGGGAACCCCACCTCTGGCACTTCTCCACAATGCCAAATCTGGTAAACATCGTCCATTTTCTGTGCTCTGGTTTCCCTGCTTGTAAAATATTTTTAAAATATTTATTTGGCCGCACTGAGTCTTAGTTGCAGCACTCTAGATCCTTCGTGGCCGTGCGGGGGGCCCAGTTACCCCATGGATTAGTGGGATCCTAGCCTCCCACTCAGGGATCAAACCAGTTTCCCCACACTGCGAGGCAGACTCCCAACCACTGGACCACCAGGGAAGTCCTTCTGCTTGTGAAATGTTGATAAGAGGATGTTTGTGAATAAAGGCAGTGAAGGCATAATGAAGGACCTATTTGCACGGCTCTCAGCATGCAACAAATACTCAGAAACTGGCACTGATGACACTGTCTGTCTCCCGCCTGTTTCCATCAAGACTCTTAGACTGGGCTTCCCTGCTGGCTCAGTGGTAAAGAATCCACCTGCCAGTACAAGAGACACTGGTTCAATCCCCGATCCAGGAAGATCCCACATGCCATAGAGCAACTAAGCCCACGCACCACAATTCCTGAGCCTGTGCTCTGGAGCCCGGAGGCCACAAGTACCGAGCCCATGAGCTGCAACTACTGCAGCCCATGCGCCTGGAGCCTGTGCTCTGCAACAAGAGAAGCCACCGCAACGAGAAGACCACACGCTGCAGCAAAGTGTAGCCCACGCCTAGAGACAGCCCGCGCAGCAGCAAAGACTAGCACCGCCAAAAGTAAATTAAAAAAAACAAATTATATATGAAAAAGAATCTTTGACTGTGTATACATATGTTCCTTCTACTTGTGGATTTCCTTCTCATTTAGGTCACCACAAAGCACTAGGTAGAGTTTCCTGTGTTATGGGGCTTCCCAGGTGGTGGTAGTGACAAAGAATCTGCCTGCCAGTCTAGGAGATATAAGAGGTATGGGTTCAATCACTGGGTCAGGAAGATCCCCTGAAGGATGAAATGGCAATCAATAAAATAATGAAACCAAGAGTGATCTGCACACATCAGTGAATTCCATTTGGATGTGTGTGGCAGACTGTATTTTCCAAAGGTGACCACAGTGATATTTTTTGTCCCATACTGTCTTCTAGGGCCATGATGCTTCTCTCCCATCAAGAGATGGAATCTGATCCTCCCCTTGATTACAGCCTGGACTTACTTCTGCCAAATACAATATGGTGACGGTAGTGGAAAAATGCTCCCCAGCACCCAGGCTGAGCTAAATACAGGCCAGGCCCCAGGTAGGGGGACAAGTGATAACCTCTTGAGCCAGAAGACCTCCCAAGGCTAGGTTATAAAAGGCGATACAGCTTTCGCCTAACTTGCCCCTGCACGGGGATACTCACTCTTGAAACTCAGCTGCCATGCTGTGAGGAAGCCCAAACGACCTCAGCGGGAAACACTGCGTGAGGAGCAGCCCTTGTGGAGCAAAGCTGAAGCCGGCAGCCCACAGCCAGCATCCAGCCCCAGACATGGAGTAAAGAGCCTTCAAGTCATTCGACCGATTGCCCCATGCCGTCCCCTGGCTCAGTCACTGACCCACAGCATCCAGAAGCATTGGTAAGGGTTGTTTTACATCACTAAGTTTTAGGATATTTTCCTTCTCAGCTTTCGGAACTGGAACATCCCATGCAGTTAATCGAAATAGATTTGGCTCCCGGCTTCCAAATGCAAAAACAAGGAGAGAACTGTAGTTAGTTACAGGAGCCCGCAGAGTTCATAAAAGCCAAACAACTGAGGTGTTTGCTAAAAACCAGGAGGGAGTTTTCCCTTGGGTTCTTGTAAAGATGACATAATGCTGTGTAATTTGTTTTGGTGATTTTCTTGAGGATGCATTAAGATTAATGAAGCCCAATAGCACATATTATGTTGGTTGGTTTAGTCTCCAACTCGTGTCTGACTCTTGCGACCCCATGGACTGTAGCCCACCAGGCTCCTCTGTCCATGGGATTCTTCTGGCAAACATACTGGAGTGGGTTGCCATTTCCTTCTCCAGGAGATCTTCCTGACCCAGGGATCAAACCCGGGTCTCCTGCACTGCAGGCAGATTATTTACCAAATGAGCTACAAGAGAATATTATAGGACTGTCTCTCTCCGGTTCCCTGGATGAGCCACAGAACCTACAAATCACAATTTGACACAATTAAGTGGCAGAGAGTCTGAAACGATAAAATCTGTTTTCTAAGGTCTCTGTGGGTGTGGCTTAATTTTGAGGGATATATTATAGAAATCAGTAAGTTGGGGTCGTCTTTTTTTTTTTAGTTGGAGTATAGTTGCTTTACAACATATTAGTTTCTGTTGTATAGCAAAGTGAATCAGCTATATGTATACATATATCCTTTTATTTTTGGATTTCCTTCTCATTTAGGTCACAACAGAGTGTTGGGTAGAGTGTCCTATGCTCTGGAGTTTCCCAGGTGGTGGTAGTGGCAAAGAATCTGCCTGCCAATGCGGGAGACAAAAGAGATGTGGGTTCGATTCTTGGGTTGGGAAGATCCCCTGAAGGAGGAAATGGCAACCCCTTCCAGTATTCTTGCCTGGAGATTCCTATGGACAGAGGAGCCTGGCGGGCTACAGTCCGTGAGGTCGCAAAGAGTCAGACACAACTGAGCACGCAGGTAAAGCCCTCTCTTATACAGTCATTTCTTATTAGTTTCCTATTTTATACATGGTTCATGCGTTCCTCTGTCCACAGAATTTTCCAGGCAAGAATACTGGAGCCGGTTGTCATCTCCCACTCTAGGGTAAGTAAGTAGTAAGTAAAGTCACTCAGTCGTGTCCGACTCTTTGTGACCCCATGGACTGCAGCCCACCAGGCTCCTCAGTCCATGAGATTCTCCAAGCAAGAATACTGGAGTGGGTTGCCATTTCCTTCTCCAGGGGATCTTCCCAACCCAGGGATCGAACCCGGGTCTCCTGCATTGGAGGCAGACGCTTTAACCTCTGAGCCACCAGGGAAGTCCTCCCACTCTAGGGAATCTTCCTAAACCACGGACTGAACCCGAGTCTCCTGCGTCTCCTGCGTTGGCAGGTAGATTCTTTACTACTGAGCCACTTGGGAAGCCATTTCATACACAGGTGAGGTGAAGTCGCTCAGTCGTGTCCGACTCTTTGCGACCCCGTGGACCGTAGCCCACCAGGCTCCTCAGTCCATGGAATTATCCAGGCAAGAGTACTGGAGTGGGTTGCCATTTCCTTCTCCAGAGGATCTTCCCAACCCAGGGATCGAACCCCGGTCTCCCACACTGCAGGCAGACGCTTTAACCTCTGAGCCAACAGGGAAGCCCATTTCATACATAGTAGTGTATATATGTCAGTCCCAACCTCCCGATTCCTCCCCCCACCCCCAGGGTCAAGACGTTATCGCCAGCACACAGCAGAACCTGACACAGAGGCAATGAAAGTATTTGTTGAGTGCATAGAGAACGAATCCTTCATGGTTATGATTTCTCATAACAGAGGAGTTGCAAGAAATACCCTGGTTAGAGAGGTAAGAAGTCAACTTTGGAATGGAGAAAAATCCAGGTTGAAATTCCCCCGACACCTCTGAGCAGCTGTGTGACCCTCGATGAGTTACTTAACCTCTCTGAGCCTGGTTTCCTTATCTCTGAGATGGGGAGAATCGTAGGTAGGCCCCCACCTCCTACAGCAGTAAGAGCCGTGGCGAGCTGTTACAGGATCCTGGGGCGGGATGGCCGAGGTCCCTTTGAACAGCTGCAGAAGGCCTTTCTCTTTTGCTCACTCTCTCTTTCCTGGGTTTCACACTCTCCCCTAGCCCTTGAGAAAGACAAGTTTCAGTTGCAAGTGGTTCCCCTGGGAACGGGCCCCCAGGTAGAGATCCAGGGCGGGACCATCTCCCTAGCACTCAGGGCTGAGCTAAAAACAGGCCTGGCCTGGGGTGGGGGGTGGGGTGGGGTGACCTCTCCCCCACCTTGCAAACCGCGTGGTGCTCTTTGGGGAAGTTGGGCCCCCAGGGTGCCTCGCTCACTTGCTCCCCTCCCCCAGCATCGCCCAGTTAGGACTCCTCTCAAGGAGCGAGCTGTAAGTACTTTAGACAACAGGCTGATAGTGTCAAAGAGATGGATGGGGCCGGCCGCTTATCTTGCTTAAAGAGACACGACCGGCTGGGCCTGTTGCATCTCCCCTCCTCTTCCTTCCCAGCCTGTGAATTTAATGTTTGCTCACACGCGCATGCGTGCACACACATACACGCACGCATGCACACGTGTGCGTACACACGCAAACATACATGCACACAGACTCTGGGAAGCTTCTTTGTTTCTTAGGACCACTTTCCATGTCTTCCTCCCTCTTGTCCGCTCTTTTCATCACCTAGAAAACTCAGAGAGCCACCGGGACACAGACCATGATCTTCAGACGCCTGAAAGGACACGCTGGAAATTTGAGCTGGGGGGAAGGAATGAGCGGACTGTCTTCCCCTCCCCTCGGCAGAATGACCTTAAAAGAGAAAAAGAAAAAAGGAAGGAAGGAAGGGAGAGAAAGAAACAGAAGAAAGAGGAGGAGGAGGGTGGAAGAGAAAGAGAAAGACAGGAAAGAAGGGCGGGAAGGAGAAAGGAAGGAAGGGAGGAAGGAAGAAAAGGAGAGATAGAAAGCAATCAGTTCCTTTTCGCCCTTGTTTGATAGTCTCTTTGACTCCAAACTTCTGGGCTCATATTCTAGACTCTGGAATTGTCTTCCAGACATGATAGGATCCCTGGGCTTCAGCAGAAGGCAGTGTGAAGTGAAAGATGCTCAGGGTTCAAGCCCAAATGCTAAGTCCAGACTCAGAGACGAGGGGAAGGATGTTGGCCAGCAGGATTTTCCTGGGAAATGAGAAATGATGAATTCGTGCAGGAATTTTAGAGCCACGTGGACTCCAAGAAAAAAGTGTAAATGTCCTGTAAAATCCAGCCATGTCCCTTCTGGGCCCCCACCCCGGAGAAGTTGTTCTCAGCCAGGGATGGTGTGGCTCCTCGAGGGATATTTAGCAATGTCTAGAGACATGTTTGACTGGCGTGATGTGTGTGGGGGTGCCCTCGGCGTCTAGTGGGCGGGGGCTAGGGGTGCCCCTCAACATCCTACACTGCCCAGGACAGACGCCCCTGCCCCCCAGCCAAGAACTGCCCACCCCCAAATGCCAACTATGTGGAGAAACCCTGTCCTTGAGAAATACCAGCACCAACGCAGAAGGGGGAATGTACAATGCGCCCAGCAGGCTTTTTTTCTTTTTTTTTTTAAATCAGCAACAGTTTGGAAATAGCTTAAATATGCATGAATAGGGAAATAGACAAATGAATCAATCTTGACTTTGACTGCAAGTTAAAATTGCTGGAGTTGTAATATTCTGATACCCAGATCCTGTCTTCAGAACTCTCATTCCATTTGCCCAGGGATGGGCCTGGGCATTCATATTAGAAAGGATGCCCCTGCCCCCTGCACCAACACACACAAACACCTTGGTATTTTAACATGCAGTTAGTGTTTAGTAAACTGGGCTCTCTCTACATTTAGAAGTGCTATGTGACAGTGAAAAAGAATGAGGTTGACATGTATGCACCTCTACGGCAAGATTCCCAGACACATCACTGAATGAAAAAAAAAAACTATTGGAGAATCATAGGTTCAAGGTGGTGCCATTCAGAAAACAAAACAAAACAAACAAATCAACCTATCCCACCGGAAAAGTCTGCATATCAATAAAACATACACAGGCAAAATAAGGGATTTCCTGGTAGCTCAGTCAGCAAAAAATTCACCTGCAGTAAAGGAGACCCAAGTTTGATTCCTGGCTTGGGAAGTTCCCTGGAGAAGGAAATGCAATCACTCCAGTATTCTTGCCTGGAAAATCCTATGGACAGAGGAGCCAGGCTATAGTCCATGGGGTTGCAAGAGTTGGACACGACTTAGCGACTAAACCACCACCACCACCAGTGTGTGGGTATGTAAAGCATCACATGGGTTCTAGAAAGATACAAACATCATGAAATGCAGTCCCAGGATTGCTCCTGGGGCATGCCGAATGAACTAAGATGAGGGTAGGGTCCACGTGAACTGACCTACCAGGTTAACTTTTTTAAAGAAGGAGAATGTATTCATGATTGTAGGAGTAAAACTTCATTACAATAGGAAATCAGAGGAGAAACTTGGGTTTGTGGTCACTTAAAACCATCGAAATCCAGTGAGGTCTGATATTTTTGTGGCCTGAGCTTATTTATGCATTTATATCTGGAGGTAGCGGCTTCTCCCTGGCTCCCTTTGCTACACTCCCAGCTTTGCGGCTGCCCAGAGCCTCCTGAGAATGGACAGCAGATTGGAGCAGAGGCTGACAGCCACTCATTTTATTAATAAGTGTCACGTCCAGAGAGCTTAAATTGCCAGATTTCTCTCTTTTCCTCTCTTTCTTCCTAGAAGGCTCCTGTCAGTGATCAAAGCTGTTCTGCATCTCTGGGTAAAATGGTGAGATGAGAGGGGGCTAGGGAGGCTGTCCTACCACAAGGAGCTGAAAATCCTCCCCTCGATTCGAGAAGGAAGATGAGAAGGGCTTGAACCAGCAGCCAGAGGCAGTAGGGACAACTTGTACACTTACTATGTGCCTGGTCCAGCGCCAAGTGATAAAGAAATGAACAGGCATATACTTATCTCTGCCTTTAGGGAGGCAAGGGTTTCCTTGGTGGCTCAGACAATAAAGAATCCGCCTGTGAGGCAAGCAATCCGGGTTCCATCCCTGGGTTGGGAAGATCCCCTGGAGGAGGGCATGGCAACCCACTCCAGTATTCTTCCCTGGAGAATTCCCTGGACAGAGGAGACTGGCAGGCTCACTTCACTTAGGGAGACGAAAAAGCATCATTTCTATCCTTAACAAGTATTTGCTGTGCACTAACTATGTACCAGCTAGCAGACAGGTGGGTACTGGGGATCCACATTTCCAGTAATGCTAATAACAACACTTATATAATGCAATACTTAGTACATAATATGCCAGGCGCCATGCTCAGCTTTTAATGTACATTCACTCATTTAGTCTTTAAGACAATCTTATGAAGCAGAGTTTATTCTTATCCTTATATACATGAAGAAATATTTGGAGGCACAGAGAGGTTAAGGAGCTTGCTCAAGGTCACACAGCTGATATGTGGAATAGCTGAGATTTAAACACATGGAGTTTAGCTCCTCACTCCATTATGCTTTTGGAATAATGCTTTAAGGAATGTGGACACCATGTCTGCTCTCTTGGAGCTAAAAGACAAGTGTGTGTGTGCTGGGAAGAGGACTAGACAGACTCAGATTAGCCACATGGGGAAGAGGTTGATTTATGTCACGGTGTGGGGACTGGAGCAAAGGCTGCGCTGAGGAGGTATTTGCTCAATCTGAAAGCTAAGGAGGAGTTGTTGATGTGTCATTGCTCAGTCGAGTCCAACTCTTGCCACCCCATGGACTATAGACAACCAGCCTCCTCTGTCCATGGGATTCTCCAGGCAAGAATACTGGAATGCACTGCCATTTCCTTCTCTAGAGGTAGG
Organism: Aepyceros melampus; assembly: GCA_006408695.1. Classification (NCBI taxonomy): domain Eukaryota; kingdom Metazoa; phylum Chordata; class Mammalia; order Artiodactyla; family Bovidae; genus Aepyceros; species Aepyceros melampus. The sequence continues at coordinate 318,267 of SJXQ01011737.1, forward strand.
AGTTCGCTAACAAAAGTAGGGGAAATGATTCTCTAGGCAGAGGGAACAACAGTGTGTGCAAAGGTCCTGAGGTGGGACTGAACTTAATTCGTGGAACAGGAAGAAAAATTCAGTGTGGCTGGAGGAAGGGGGCCTGGAGGCAAAGAGAGGTGGAGAATTTTAGGGAATTAGCAGGGGCCAGGTCACAGGGGGCCTTGGAGATGCCAGTAACAAATTTGGTCTTTACTCTTTCGAACGTGGAGAAACATGGCAGGGTTTCCAGCCAGTGGGATATTTAGCAATGTCTAGAGACATGTTTGACTGGCGTGATGTGTGTGGGGGTGCCCTCGGCGTCTAGTGGGCGGGGGCTAGGGGTGCCCCTCAACATCCTACACTGCCCAGGACAGACGCCCCTGCCCCCCAGCCAAGAACTGCCCACCCCCAAATGCCAACTATGTGGAGAAACCCTGTCCTTGAGAAATACCAGCACCAACGCAGAAGGGGGAATGTACAATGCGCCCAGCAGGCTTTTTTTCTTTTTTTTTTTAAATCAGCAACAGTTTGGAAATAGCTTAAATATGCATGAATAGGGAAATAGACAAATGAATCAATCTTGACTTTGACTGCAAGTTAAAATTGCTGGAGTTGTAATATTCTGATACCCAGATCCTGTCTTCAGAACTCTCATTCCATTTGCCCAGGGATGGGCCTGGGCATTCATATTAGAAAGGATGCCCCTGCCCCCTGCACCAACACACACAAACACCTTGGTATTTTAACATGCAGTTAGTGTTTAGTAAACTGGGCTCTCTCTACATTTAGAAGTGCTATGTGACAGTGAAAAAGAATGAGGTTGACATGTATGCACCTCTACGGCAAGATTCCCAGACACATCACTGAATGAAAAAAAAAAACTATTGGAGAATCATAGGTTCAAGGTGGTGCCATTCAGAAAACAAAACAAAACAAACAAATCAACCTATCCCACCGGAAAAGTCTGCATATCAATAAAACATACACAGGCAAAATAAGGGATTTCCTGGTAGCTCAGTCAGCAAAAAATTCACCTGCAGTAAAGGAGACCCAAGTTTGATTCCTGGCTTGGGAAGTTCCCTGGAGAAGGAAATGCAATCCACTCCAGTATTCTTGCCTGGAAAATCCTATGGACAGAGGAGCCAGGCTATAGTCCATGGGGTTGCAAGAGTTGGACACGACTTAGCGACTAAACCACCACCACCACCAGTGTGTGGGTATGTAAAGCATCACATGGGTTCTAGAAAGATACAAACATCATGAAATGCAGTCCCAGGATTGCTCCTGGGGCATGCCGAATGAACTAAGATGAGGGTAGGGTCCACGTGAACTGACCTACCAGGTTAACTTTTTTAAAGAAGGAGAATGTATTCATGATTGTAGGAGTAAAACTTCATTACAATAGGAAATCAGAGGAGAAACTTGGGTTTGTGGTCACTTAAAACCATCGAAATCCAGTGAGGTCTGATATTTTTGTGGCCTGAGCTTATTTATGCATTTATATCTGGAGGTAGCGGCTTCTCCCTGGCTCCCTTTGCTACACTCCCAGCTTTGCGGCTGCCCAGAGCCTCCTGAGAATGGACAGCAGATTGGAGCAGAGGCTGACAGCCACTCATTTTATTAATAAGTGTCACGTCCAGAGAGCTTAAATTGCCAGATTTCTCTCTTTTCCTCTCTTTCTTCCTAGAAGGCTCCTGTCAGTGATCAAAGCTGTTCTGCATCTCTGGGTAAAATGGTGAGATGAGAGGGGGCTAGGGAGGCTGTCCTACCACAAGGAGCTGAAAATCCTCCCCTCGATTCGAGAAGGAAGATGAGAAGGGCTTGAACCAGCAGCCAGAGGCAGTAGGGACAACTTGTACACTTACTATGTGCCTGGTCCAGCGCCAAGTGATAAAGAAATGAACAGGCATATACTTATCTCTGCCTTTAGGGAGGCAAGGGTTTCCTTGGTGGCTCAGACAATAAAGAATCCGCCTGTGAGGCAAGCAATCCGGGTTCCATCCCTGGGTTGGGAAGATCCCCTGGAGGAGGGCATGGCAACCCACTCCAGTATTCTTCCCTGGAGAATTCCCTGGACAGAGGAGACTGGCAGGCTCACTTCACTTAGGGAGACGAAAAAGCATTCATTTCTATCCTTAACAAGTATTTGCTGTGCACTAACTATGTACCAGCTAGCAGACAGGTGGGTACTGGGGATCCACATTTCCAGTAATGCTAATAACAACACTTATATAATGCAATACTTAGTACATAATATGCCAGGCGCCATGCTCAGCTTTTAATGTACATTCACTCATTTAGTCTTTAAGACAATCTTATGAAGCAGAGTTTATTCTTATCCTTATATACATGAAGAAATATTTGGAGGCACAGAGAGGTTAAGGAGCTTGCTCAAGGTCACACAGCTGATATGTGGAATAGCTGAGATTTAAACACATGGAGTTTAGCTCCTCACTCCATTATGCTTTTGGAATAATGCTTTAAGGAATGTGGACACCATGTCTGCTCTCTTGGAGCTAAAAGACAAGTGTGTGTGTGCTGGGAAGAGGACTAGACAGACTCAGATTAGCCACATGGGGAAGAGGTTGATTTATGTCACGGTGTGGGGACTGGAGCAAAGGCTGCGCTGAGGAGGTATTTGCTCAATCTGAAAGCTAAGGAGGAGTTGTTGATGTGTCATTGCTCAGTCGAGTCCAACTCTTGCCACCCCATGGACTATAGACAACCAGCCTCCTCTGTCCATGGGATTCTCCAGGCAAGAATACTGGAATGCACTGCCATTTCCTTCTCTAGAGGTAGGAGTTCGCTAACAAAAGTAGGGGAAATGATTCTCTAGGCAGAGGGAACAACAGTGTGTGCAAAGGTCCTGAGGTGGGACTGAACTTAATTCGTGGAACAGGAAGAAAAATTCAGTGTGGCTGGAGGAAGGGGGCCTGGAGGCAAAGAGAGGTGGAGAATTTTAGGGAATTAGCAGGGGCCAGGTCACAGGGGGCCTTGGAGATGCCAGTAACAAATTTGGTCTTTACTCTTTCGAACTGGAGAAACATGGCAGGGTTTCCAGCCAGGGAGGTTTGTGCCAAGTTCGTGCTGGCTGTAGTGAGGAGGGGCGTGGGGCATTTCAGCACAGTAAGTGTAAAGGGGGTTACAGAAGGAGGGTGCCCTTCACCTATCTTTTTCCTCCTGCTCCTTCCCTTCCAACTGCCACCCCGACCCCCCTGCCCACCGCCCCCATATCCTACCCTTCTCAGCAGCTGCCAGAATGCCCACACACATTCAGCCACTCAGGTGTTCTGTTTTTGCCCGATTTCTGATATGTGCCCACATGTGGCCTCAAATTGTTTCATGCCTGGCTGCCTTGTCTCTCTGAGTAGATTGGGGTATGGATGACCGGATACCCACCTTTGAGGCCTCTCAAGCAGACACTGTCAGTTCCTTGCTTTTTTTTCTTACCTTGATCAAGGCAGTAAAATGCCCATGGCAATCTCTCTCTCTCTTTTTTTTTTGGCTCAAGTACTAGTTTCCCCAGCTTCCTTTGCAGTAAGAAGTGGCCACGTGATTCAGTCCTGGCTAAAGAATCAAGGAGGGATCCTGTTGGGGGTGATTCTAGGAAAAAATTTCCTTCTATTTAAAAGGAAACACCTTGCGGCTGACCCATTCTTCTCTGATTTGGACACTGGAGTGAAGTGTGATATTTGGTGCTCTGGCAGCTATCACATAACCATGAGACCAAAGGGACGAGCCTGAAAGCCAGCACATCAAATATGGTGAAGAGAAAGAACTGAAATAATGTGATAAAACTATTGAGCAGCTGCAACAGCTCTGGAAACTTTTACCTTCAGATTTCCTGTTACGTGACATCGTAATACACAATATATTTTAATGTCATTATGCTTTATTTGTCTGCTGCATGCATATATGCTCAGTTGCTTCAGTTGTTCCCGACTCTTTGCGACCCTATGGGATGTAGCCCATCAGGCTCCTCTATCCATGGGATTTTCCAGGCAAGAATACCAGAGTGGGGTGCCATGCTTTCTTCCAAGGGATCTTCCTGGCCCACGATCGAACCCGTGTCTCCTGCATCTCTTGCATTGCAGGCAGATTCTTTACCCACTGAGCCACCTGGGAAGCTCTATTTGTCTGTTATTTGCAGCTAAACATATCGTGAATGACAGAGCATGATAGGAAAGATAAGAGCCTCAGAGATAATCGCATTCAATTCTCATCATGGACAGAACAGAAAACAATGCTTAGAGATGGGGAGGGGTGGTGCAGGTCATGAAGAAAACCGCTAGCAGAGCTGAAGGCCAGAACTTCTGCCTCACTGGTCTAAACGGAAACCTAGGAAATCCCAGCCTGGCACTCCTGTTTGTCCACATTCCTTCCATGAGAATGTCTCAGTGGATAACAAGAACATTCAGGAAATGTACATTTTTACTCCATTTCCCATGTACAGAGACATCAGGTACAGCAGGGAAGAAGTCAGAAATGTCTCAAGTTTCTTGTTGCCATTGACATTGGGAAAATGAAAAGTCTCGAAAACAACCACACGTGTTAGCTTAAGCCAATGGGTCAGGATTTGAGAGAAATTAGGTCTGGGTGTAAAGACATCAGGCAGTAAGGAAGGACGCGGTCAGTCATCCGCCTAGGTAGATACACATGCATCCACGCATCCAATGAGCTTCCACAGGGTCACTGAGGAGTCTGTGAATGAAGGTCATCCATCAGAGGAATCCCACGTCTCCTGGGAACACACCTGCCTTAGCATCTCACTGTGCTCTGTCCTTGGAGAAGCAGCCCAAGGACAAGGTGACTTAGGTGCACACCTGGTAATGGGCTTCAAAGCGCGGCAGCTGGAGCCCTTGGCCAAGTACTCTCCTTGTAGCTAGGACTCTGTGAGGTATATTCCCATGGCTATCACCATCAATTTAATTCAGTTCTCTAATCTACCCTATGAAGTGGCAACCCAAACTGATTTAGTTAGAATGCATTAGGCAGTCCTAAAGAAAAACTTGTACTGTTTCATAGCAGTCTCAAGTCAGGGCAGCACCAGGGTTGATTAACTTGGTGAAGTCAATCCAAGAAGGATCTAGATTCTTCCACTGTCTTGCTCTGCTGTCCTGAGTTTTTGTTTTTGTTTTAATTTTGGCTGCACTCTGTGGCATGTGAGATCTTAGTTCCCCAGCCAGGGATCGAACCCATGCACCCTGCATTGGCAGATGGAGTCTTAACCACTAGACTGCCAGAGGAGTTTCTGTCCTAAGCCTTCTGATCAGCTCCTTGCATAGATGCCAGCTGACTGCAAGATTTACAGTTTCTACAATGACTTAACAATGTCCAGGGTAAGCAGAAGAGGGTCTATCCTTCTCAAGGATATTTCCTAGAAGCTCTGGCCCACACCTCAAACCTCATTGGTTGGAATTGGCTCAAGGATCTCTTCCTAAAAGCAAGAAGAATGGGGTTTTCACAATAGGCTAAGTCTAACCAGGATGTAGCCCAGAGGCTGAGGTCTGCCTCCCCTTCTAATGCAGGGGATGCATTGGAAGTGAAGGATCCCTTGGAGGAAGATAAGGTCAACAAAATCAGGGTTTGTCAATAAAGTAGAAAAGGAAACACATGGGTATTGAATCGATGTCACAAATGGGATTCTCAGAAGCGGACCTGAGATGAGGATTAGTGTGCAAGAGTTTTATGAGGAAGAGCTCTTGGTATTGACAGTTGAGGAAAGGAAGGAGAGGAAGCAAGATGGGCCGAAAGAGGAGTTGGGCTGTGATACTGTCTTAATGAAGGTTTTAGCCGACCCCACAGGGAACCTTGTGTTCATACAAACTTAGCAGCTTAATGTAACACACAGTATCTCACCATTTCTGTGGACCAGGAGTCCACGCACAACTTTACTTGTCCTCTGATTCAAGGTCTCTTGACTGATTGCAATCAAGATGCCAGACAGGGTTGGGTCTCATCTCGAGGCTCAGCGGGGGAAGGATCTATTTCTAAGGTCTCGTGGCTGCTGGCAGAATTTGGTTTCTTGCAGTCGTGGGACAGAGCGCTTCAGTTTCTTGTCGGCTGTTGGCAGGAGGACACTTTTGGCTCTTGGCTGTGTGA